>CM069452.1:8594706-9196969 GCA_035610835.1 Ophiura sarsii | reverse complement strand
CCATAAACTTCCTCAACAGACAAGTCAAGTGATTAGGCCATAGTTTTAATTTGTTATATAGCACATCTCATAATTTTAATATATATGAAATTAAGGTCTGGCAAAAATATCAATATGTATAGGAAATACCCCGGGAAATACATGAAAATTGGTGAAACCATGAAACATAAATGTACACTGATTTGAAATAAGGTATACATTATATTTGGCCAATAATTCTGATTGAGCACTTTTTTGACAAATTATCTCGTTTTTTAAAAATAAGCAAAATGTTAATTTTTAGTTAATTGCTCAGTGATTTGCTTAAAAATGCTTGTTTCTTTTATCTGTAACTGGAAAGGTAATAGGCAATTGAAAGCTAAAACTTCTGAGGAAAGTTTTGTGTTTATTAGAATTCTGATAGTTGTTCGGTTATGCCGAAATTTAGAAATCTCATTATTCATGTTATTGGGGCAAAATCAACAAAATGGCCGCCAAGGTCAAATGTCACATATTTGCTCTTTTTGTTATATCTAAAGAACCGAACAAGATATTAACCTTCTGATCAATACACAGTTTTTCTTGATGTTTCAGCTTTCAAATCCAATTGCCTATTTACCTTTTCAATTACAGATGAAAGAAACATAGACATTTAAGCAAAGTAACTAAAAATGGGATTTTTTTTACTGATTTTTCCGAAACGAGATCATTTGTCAAAAAAGTGCTCAATCAGAATTATCGGCCACTTATAATGTAGACCTTATTTGAAATCAGTGTACATTTATCTTTCATGGTTGCAAAAGTATAGGTAAAATCATGTTTTTCCACCAATTTTCATGTACAGCGTGTCCCAAAAAACTGGGTTCAAAAGTTTGCGAGCTTATAACGAAATAAGTAGGAAACATGGATAGTTTATATTTACGGATATCAAACAAAATATACCTGACCTTAATTGGGTAAATTTGGAGACCAATTCAATGTAAACTTTTGGAAATACAAAGATTTGAATAGAGCGTGGTCAGAACCCATTTGTTCCGATTTAAGGAATAAACCATCCGTGCGTTGCATGAAACTGTGCGCTATATGCAGTATTCCCGACATGGGGTTTATTCTCCGAAAGAACTTAACAATAACTCGGACTATAACAAAGAACATTTTGTTTTAATGTTTATGTAAATAATGAACTTGTATTATTGCAATATGACCACGATAATTTTGTTTACTGCCCAAGTCTTTGTAAAAATGAATGCAAAGGCAAAACTTTGATAAAGTCACAACAATGCGCAATTGTAACACATCGGGGTGTTCATTGAAAAGGGGGACAAATGGGTTTTGACCACGCTCTATTAAAATCTTTGTATTTCAAAAAGTTTATATTGGATTAATCACAGAGTTTAACCAATTAAGGTCAGGTATATTTTGTTTGATATCCCTAAATATAAACTATCCATGTTTCCTACCTTGTTAGTTATAAGCTCGCAAACTTTTGAACCCAGTTTTTTGGGACACGCTGTATTTCCCGGGGTATTTCCTATTCATATTGATACTTTTGTCTAATTTTTAAGGTTTCATATTGCCAGACCTTAACTTCATATGTCTTAAAATTATGAGACTTGTGCTATGTAACAAATTAAAACTATGGCCTAATCACTTGACTTGTCTGTTCGGGAAGTTTATGGCTTGTTGCACTGTTAGCACTCTGGATTTAGAGCGATTTGAAATCACAGTGCGAAGCATGTAAAGTCAATGGGAGACGAATTAGTGATGTGCTCCCTGAATGGAGGTCCTGCCCCCCCCCCCCCCCCTCCCCCTCCCAGCCCGTTGGAAGTATATTTTGGATGGGGTGCTGTAAATATTACCCTTAGAAGGGGCTCAGGGTGCGGAACCTCATAAAGCTGTTGGGTTTTAGCATGTTTGAATTGCCTCGGAAAGCTCTCCTTGCTATGAATATTTACATTTATTTTGAATAAACTTCGGATTGGTTCATAAACACACTAAAAAACGAGAGACACTAAATGAAAGATGAAAAATGTTATATTAAAACTACAATACGCGAAGCGCGCCAAAAATCCAGTTTTTTAAACTAAAACGGTCCAGAAAACGTTCCTGAAACCATCTTGTTATGCTTGAATAATTAAATATTGAACATAATTACGCGCAAAGCGCGCAAAAATTACCAATTTTTAAACTAAAATGGTCCAAAAAACGTTCCTGAAGCCATCTTGTTATGCTTGATTAATTAAACAATTGAAACTAATTTTGCAGTACATATTCAATTTCTACTTGGTCATATTAAATCGTTGTGTAGTGGAGATACCCTTTTTATAATAAAATAAAGATTAGTAAGCCTACCCCTTCCCTCCAGGCTCCGGCTCTTGAGCTTCATAATATTATTGGATATACACACTGCAACATTTTTTCAAAAATCTTAAAATCTGAGGGGGTATGGGGTGCTGAAGCACCCCAAGCACCCCCACTTCCCACGGGCTTGCCCCCCCCCCCCCCCCCCCCCCCCCCCCCCCCCCCCCCCCCCTCACCACAGAAATCCTGGTAACGCCACTGGTATAACTTCCTGCTACATTGTCACTTATAAAATGCCATCGGATGGCGTAAAGTATTATTAAAGTCTGCATGCCACATTCAGAGCAGCTGTCCTACTCAATTTGTGCTTTTTAATGTACAGAACATAATGAATGTTGTATCAAAACACCTTACTACAAATGTTCGCGCCTTTTAACCGTAATCCATCCAACAAAATTATATTTAAGATGTAAGTGTTAGATACAACCTTATTTCTTTAGCTGTGTGTATTATCTCACCATAAATATGTCATTTTCAATATACCCTAACCTGTTTAGAGATTGCAAGCCAGTTATTGCGCCCGCCTTATGTTATCTCGTTTCAATAAGGTGACATTGAATTTTGCGAGTGTGATTTGTCAACGGCAAACGAGGTTGATTCTAGGTTAATTTGCCAATTTGTTTTGCTCAGCGCTGACTGTGAACGCCGTGCGTGGTGTATATAACTCCCCACCACATATGTTCCAATATTGTGCAAATGTGTAAGGTTAAACACAAAAGGCAGTTCTCAATGGTATGCAACAAAATTATGTTCAACAACCTTTTTTTCAACTTGATTGAGATACAATGTATGTATAAAGTTGACACAGACGATTTGAAAAATAACTTTCTTGGCCCCTGGTGTTTTAAAGAGGTTCTTACTTTGGTTTGCCACTTCCCCTATGTCCCCTGCTGGAGCACTCCATTTCTTCTGAAACGTCTGAAGTATAGGAGACGGTTCTTGGTATTGTTTCCATACGGTATACAACATGGAAAGAATGGAAGATGAAAAACCGGGTATAGACTGTGGACACAATTAGATGATTTCAAGTATCTTAAATTTGTATGTGCTTAGAATATCTTTAAACAATTAAGTTATGGACTTGATTGGAAAAATGTGTTAATTAATGGATCTGAATCTATACTGCTCTGTAAGTGTTGTCCAAAGTCGAATCCGTTTGAGAAAAGCCACCCCACTTTACATGTTTACTAAGTTACCAAAAAAAGGACTACAATTCCGAGTGCAAGTGCTTGGAGAACACCTGCTAATACTTTTTTAATAGTAATAACTAATATTGTAACGTAAATTTTGGATTTGAGAGTTTGCGCATATGAACATTCTTAGCCGTAAACATAGTTCTTGATGATCAATCCGGTATCTGCCAATGAATGGTTTTAGTCAAAACCTGTATGGATATGAGAAAACTCTCATTTTCATAATACTAATTAGGCCTATTCAAGCAATGGAACTAAGTGTACTTAATTGTGCTCAAAACATGTATAATGTGCAAACATTAACGTCATAATGCGCATAAAATTGAACACAAATAAGAATGTTTGAAGCAATTTTACTGAATATGTACATAAAGCGCAATCTTTTGTGAATAAATGATATTATTTTCTATGTTTATTTTCACTGTTCTAAAATTAAAAATGCACAAAATGTTACCATACTATAAAGTACAAATCCACTCACGTGCTATTATAAGGTGCATACTAGTGTGAAAATACAATAATCTTACTCGATAGACATGATAGAGAGCGTGTGTGGTCTAGTGGATAAGACGCCGGTCTCACGATGCAAAGGTTGTGAGTTCGAGCCCCGCTACGGCCAACATGTTTGTATCCTTGGGCAAGGTACTTAGTCTCAATTGTTTCGTCGACCCAAGCGATATTTGGGGAGCTGTTAGGATATCAAAATCTAAGTAGTGCTGATAGGCTTGTGCACTTGTTGACTGGTAGCCGGTTAAGTGTAGCGACCAAAGGATTCTGATATCTAAACTGGCAGCGATAATAATTGATTTAAAAAGCGCTTTGGGACTGTGCTTGCATTGTGGAAAGCGCTATATAAGAACGGTAATATTATTATTATTATTATTACACATGGCAACCATTGCAGTCTTTAAACCCTCGATATTTTAGAGAGAAACCTGATGATTTTGTTTTGGTGTTTTTTTCTGCAAAATAAAGATGATTTCATTATCGAAAGTCCCGCGAATTTTTCTTCAAGGTACATGTGGTCAACTTTTAAAAACAATTCACATGGAACATGTGGAAACCAAGCTGGGGGTGGAGTATTCAAGTATTTATATAAGGCGTTGTTTCAGATATATAGACCTCCGAGGTGATGGCTTGGCGTGTCAGATGCCAAGTACTTCAAACCACAAACTTCCCATTTTTATTTTATCCAATTTCAAATTCAAAGGAAGCATTTAAAATTTATAATTACTGACTTGTCAAAAGAATGAAAAGGTGCTTTGAAAATAAAGCATTAATAGCGAAGGGAGTAATACATTTTGCGTAACCCGCAAGTTGTTCGTCATGGCCCTAATCAGACCGGTCATAAACCCCTGATCGTTTACCTTGAAACACAACACAACAAAAATACAAAAACCTTTTTACAAAAACAAGACCGTATTCACACAAAGATCAAAAGAGAAACCGTTTTGTATTGTATTTATGTCAATATTACGTGTACTTTTATTATTCATTTCAAAATCAGCTCACGTTTCATTTGGCGGTCAGATGTTATGCATCCTAATTATAACCACGGTGATTACAGAGCGAACAAGCAATAGCTTCTTTCAAGTCCAATGTACATAGCCAATATCTCAATTTTCTCAATTTCACAGTACTTTTTACACAAGCTTAGGTTTTCAAAAAGACCAGCGGTTTTGGCGATAAATTGGAAGTGGCTCAAATGCCCGGCGGGTAAGTCGTGAACCCTTTTCTTAAACGGTTGGTATAAATGGTATAAAGAACAAGCATTAACGATATTTTCGATTCGCCACCTCTATACAAATATGTTGTCGGGAAGTTATTAATCTCTGCCTTTGATTAAAATGCAGTGTAAATACATGTAATATTTGTACTTAAACGGGTTAGAAATTGATCATGGTATAATTAGCCTGAAATCGTACACTTCAATTGCGCCACTTTACACATATCAAATATATTTAATTCATATCAATTGAGTAGAGAAATGAAATTGATACGACCATTAACTTGAAAACTCAATCATATACCATTTAGATTGTCTTTTATTAGAGAATACACAACCATATTGTTGATTCAGCAGTGTGCGAATAGTTATTGAATTTTTTTGGTTACGTATTTATAGTTATTCTTTAAGGGAATTTCACCATTTACCACAACCATGAAAACATTTTGTTGTCAAATCTTTTCACAAATATAGAAACATAAAATATGGCTGGATTATCCGTAATTCACCACCCAAGATGATAACAATCTTTCAACACATCACGCGACAATATTTACTTTAGTGAAGAGCGTTTTCAAATAATATCAAAACCTGATTTATATACCGATGAAAAATATCTTCGCTAACGTAATCAACAGGTCATGACATTATAATTTCAATCGCCCACCTTTTTTTCAAAGTCTAGAGAAAGTTGCCAAAGAAAAAGCCGATAAAATACATCTATATTTGTATAGGTGGATATGTGTAATAAAATGTACTTAGGTAAACAGGTAAACGTTGCAATGAACGTTTCGCATACCTTTGCGACAGATTGCTTGTTTTGGAAGCAAGAGTATTGTTAATGGTCAACGCACTAAATCGTATCGTAATAAAAGTCAATCGTAAATGATAGTTGTTTTGGAGAGAGAGTTAATATTCCCGTGAAGATTTAACTGCTTTTACAAACTGAGTTTTGTAAGAGCAGTGAAAAAAAAAACTTCTTTGGAATCTAACTTCACGAGATCATTCTAATTGCGTGATAGCTGAGTGATAGTTTTGGGTATTCAAAAGACTATGGGAACAAAATTCACATGGGTATCGCACAGCTTAATCGCATCTGAAAGATGTCTTTCATAAATATATGTATGCCAAGAATAACGATCAGTGAAGGGAAATCAAGAAGACTCCTGTAACATCGTCAAAACATATCTTCGTCGTACAAATTGTATTTTGAAAAGCGCATTCAAAAATGCATTTGATATAATATATCGTTGTCAAATTTATAAAGAGATTTGTAGTATTAAAAGCGCTAATTCTGTAAATGTGTAAAATACTGGATTTTGAAACTTGTCTCGTTTTGTCAATCAACAAAACATGTCATATAAGAGAGGTATACACATAATATAAAACATTTGTAGCATTTCATATCATATAATTATATACTATACATAAATTTAAATCTCATTAATACGTAATACAATTTCTCTGATACAAAATGTAACAATTCAAAGAAATAATGTTTGTTTGAAATACTGCACCGATAAAGTGCTTTATTCTAATACTTAGTACCACAAGTTGTGAAAACTATTGTAATTGTGTTGTGACAACTGTGAAAATATGCCGATTCGGAAATGGAATTATGACAGTAATTATTTTCCATGTTCGACTCTTAATGCTTAAGAAACCTATTTGCAATGTTTTGAAACAGTTAATTTGTGAAACTTTAAATTATTGTAAAACATGTCACGCATATAATAGTTGTATGCGTAACTTAATAACCAATGTCGTAGTCTACAAGTTTTGGTGCACACAATATTTTGGTTAACCATTTTACTATTAAATCAGATTTTCTTTCGAAATCATAATTCCTCTCAAGACAAACAAAGCAGTCACATAAATGTATGTAACAATTTAGGCCTTTTCTGTTAGTGTTTACGCCAGGTAGATAGGCGGACCATTGATCCGCGCTATCACCGTCAAGATGAACACAAAGTTTCCTAGTTTAATTTTGGTAGTGTAAATAGACGTGAACAAGTTATTATTGAGTGATATTGAAAGTGTGTGTAATTTATGTTATTTAAAACATATCAATGTTTTCGTTAATGAAGCGACACTGTTGTCATTCAACTTACTAAACACAGTAAACAATACAATACGAAATCAAGGGTAAAACAACATGGTTAAACAAATGGTTCAAACGTTTGAGAATAGTAGCATGAGGTGTCGTTATGGTTTTGGCAAATATAGAAACTTAGAGGATACATTAAGTGAATTCAATAGATTATAAATTTATGGTTTTTCTTGATAGATTTCACAAATGTTGTTAAACTAAAGTTTATAAAAGTAACAAGTTAATTTAACATGTATGGAAACTGGTAACGTCACGTTGAAGTGTTTTTGTAAAGAACTATGTTAGCAAAACAGTGAAAGAAAATTACTCAAATTGATAGTCTATCAGCAAATGGCCTACCTATATCGTTGTCAATGTGTAGGGAAAACAGGTATGACATCTTACTTGCTGCGGCTGAAAAGTTCACAAGTAAATAGCTATAATTTGAATATCGTTAATAGAGTTTTTGTTGTTCGATGTCCGATTGTTAGAGAGAACACAAGAATTCGGGTTGACAGTCACTTCTAATCTTGTCAAATTTGGGCTCGTCAATTCCGATGTCCGCTACGGTTCATGGGTTACGATACTGTTTGGGACATTTTCATAGCCAGGCTAAAGTCTAAATTCGTTGTAGGTAGGGTGGCTGGTAACGGCTCACAATCAACGGGAAAACGTGGCTGAAAAATGGCCCCAATGTGTCCTGCTGAAAGTCCCAATGCATGTGCCATAGGTTTGATCGGTAGCGGTACCGACGGCGGGCCGCAGTGAGCAGCCATGAAAGACGTGCGCAACGCGGCAGTTCTGCACTGCAAATCATTGCATATGTGGTCCTCAGAAGCACACCTATGATTCATGTTATGATTCATGTTATGTACATGATGATGAAGAGCTGCTGCAGAGAATACAGGATGACTAGTAACATAGCTAGGGATGATGGACGTGGACATAGAGGATGTTCTGTGTTTCATGATTAAGCTAGACTCTTCAGCTGCAGAAAGTTTTGTTTCGGAACCGGCGTTACTGCTGACAGGTGATTTGCTACTGGGTACTTGGTTTGATAGTTTAAAGTCTGGTTTGATAATGTTTTCAATAGTGAAAGGCTGCTTAGATGTCGGCGATGTCGGCGTCGGACTTGACATCGGTAAACTTGCAACAGGGCTGATTGGTATCCTTGTCGGGGGTGATATCGGAGCCGGGCCCAGGGCATACGGCGACATTGAGCCAAGATGAGTTGCAAAATGCGGAATATACATTTTCGCCTGCTCTTGAAAAATCTTTGCCGAGTCTATCTGTTTGATTTGCATGTTGTGGTCTAGTGCTGCGATTCTTGGCGACTTGAAGCGTTTTCTGCGACGCAGAAAACTGCCATTTTCGAACATGTCCTGGCTCATGGGGTGTAGCGCCCAGTAGCTACCCTTGCCGGGTCGGTCGGGACGCCGGGGTACCTTCATAAAACAGTCATTGAAGGAAAGATTGTGGCGTAGTGAGTTTTGCCATCTTTGTGTGTTCTTGCGATAATATGGAAATCTGTCCATGATGAACTTGTAGATTTCGCTGAGAGGCAGCATTTTCTCACTGGAACTCTGGATGGCCATGGCCGTTAACGAGATGTAAGAGTACGGTGGCTTGGCGTCGCTGTACGAATTTCTAGATGGACGAGGCATGGTGATCTATGTTTCTTGCAAAGAGAGAACTCGGCGATGGACACAAATTGTTCCTCTGAATGGTCTCAGATTAAGAGTATTCTGAAATGATGTGTGCTACACACGATGAAAGCAAAACATCCTGTAATGTAATGTTCACAAGAAGATCAGCGAAAACAAGTGTCGAATAGATGAAATCACTTTGTAAAATAGAAGTTTTTATGTAACGGCACTGCAATCAGGTTTTTGAAATCAAGTTAACACGGCAGAGATCAGCATAAGTGTGTTGTCAGAATCAAGATGACCAACTCTGGCGACATGACATGCCTTTTTATAAAAGCTTCTCGATCTGTGTGCTAAAGCTGACTGGCTAGAAGTTGACACCATACGCAAATGATACTGTACCAACCCAACGTAGATCGCCATCAATTGAATTGGTCAAAGCGGGCGGGCTTGTTGACAATACGGCATGGGTCCCTGAGGAGTGACCCGAGCTTATCGTTTGCTTTACCATAAAACCATAAACCACCAGAATGCCTGCTAAGTACTCATATTATTATGAGTGTGCTGTGTATTGAGGAGAAAGTGAATGGGCAGGCGAGAATACAGGGACACAGTATAGCGCCACGTACGTTGATATTTAGTGATGGTGTTTGGAGTTGGATGGGCGGAGTCATTATTATTTGAAGCGTGTATTCAGTTGGTGAAGCGCCTGATCGTCACAAAATGTTGACACCAACGAACAATACTTAACAAATATTCATGATATTAGAGTCAACACAATGGAATAAAATCTTACTGTAAATCGATGGTTTTTTTGTAAGTTTGCTGATTTTATTTCTATCGCAATATAATAATTTACTAAGCCAGTAATAGCTAGTCATCGCTTTGGTATCACCGTGCATGCTGGGGTCAACATCCTTAGCTTTCTACCATTAAAAAAACACCAACAGTTTTTCTTAAGCATTGATGACTGTATTTTTGAAGGAAAACTAAATACAATTAAATGTCAAAAAAAGTCAAAAGTACATTATATATGACCCGATTATATACATACACCCCTACATCATGTACATACGAGATTTTTAATTTAGATCACGGCGCTAGCAGCAAATAAACAAATAATCAACAACAAAAATGTACCAATAAAAACTAGTACTACATGTATACAGAAAGCATAATTAAATAAGAAACATGCAATTTTAAGATAATCGACTTTTAAATATTTGGAACTCATTACAATACACTGTAGCACCCAACTTATAACTCTAATTTTAGTCAAATTAAGAGTGTTTATGAGTTTTCTCTTTATGGTTTTGAAAATCTAGGTTACATGGATTATTTTTCTACCAAAACATCAATTTGCCCACAAATTGAGTAACAGCTTTCTGGCGCTCAACCCTCGGTATGTCTTAACATTTATTATTCCATATAACTTATTTTTAAGTTCAATGGTTCCAATGGTTCACATGATAGAAGCATAAAATCAAAATGTTGCACATAGAATGACACCGTACCAAATGTTGGTTAAAAAAGATAAATAAAAATCACATTTTTTGCTCAGATGCCTCATAGATCTGTTGTGCAGGGGCGCGCAATGAGAAATTGTGGCCCTCCTTCATGCTCCTGGAGTAGATTTAGGGTAAGAATTTTGACACCACAGATTGGATATGCGCGAATTTTGTTAAATAAAACAAATCTGGGGGTTGGTGAACGGTGAGGTAAACAAATACAAAGCTTAACCCATATATTGGATAGCCCGAAACGCGAAACGGAATATGTTGCGCTTTGTATTCCGCAAGATGCCACAAACAAGGGTCCGTTAGTGCGCCCTCATTTGGCAGTTTCAACTTGAGTTAGTGTTCACCTGGGATATGGCACACATATTAAATTTTAGTCCGAGCTCTAGATATTTGTTGGGGTTTTGTTTTTGATCATGCATATTCATCAAATAACAATTTGTTTTTGTTAATTTGAATTCAACCCGTAGACCTACATTTATAAAGGATCCTTGTGCACTTGACATACACTGCAACATACGGTTTTTCAAAATCATGAAAAGTGGTTTTTTGGGGGGGTTTATGGTATTTATTTATTTTGACCCTCGGTATGGTGTCTCTCGGTGACACTTTTTTGAACAATGGCAACTTTGGATGACACCAAGGCTAAAAGGGTCTACTCTTCACAGCAGGCGCGGATACAGGGGGGGGCCGACGGGCCCGGGCCCCCCCCCCCCCCCCCCTACCAAAAAAAAAAAAAAAAGAAAAAAAAAAAAAAAAAAGGGAAAAAAAAAGGGAAAAAAAAAAAAAAAAGGAAAAAGGAAAGAAAAAAAAAGGAAAAAGAAAAGAAAAAAAGAAAGAGAGGAAGAAGAGGGGGGGGGGGGGGGGGGGGGGGGGGCACATCACCCCTCAGACTCCCCCTGTTCGAGCTTTTAAACAATCTATACTTAAATTAAGAAAAAATCAGTATACGTCGTATGCTCTACTTCTTTCTTGCATTGATAACAAATATATATTGATTGGAAATGAAGAGGTGGCTTTTTGATAAAATGTTGGTCAAAAGTATACACCAGATCGCACCAAATGAGTTCGAAAATTGAAAAAAATTCTACTTATCAGGGGGGCACTTCCCCCCTCAGACTCCCCCTGTTCGACCTTTCAAATCATCTATACTTAAATCAAAAATATATCAGTATAATATGCTCAACTTCTTTCGTGCATTGATAAAAAAACAAAATATTTATTGGAAATGAAGAGGTGGCTTTTTGATAAAATGTTGGTCAAAAGTATACACCAGATCGCACCAAATGAGTTCGGAAATTGAAAAATTTTCTACTTATGAGGGGGCACATCCCCCCTCAGACACCCCCCTGTCCGAGCATAGCTCGGAGGGCGGTGCTGCGCACCGCTTGGATGGTACCGGCAAAAATTCATTTTTTGGGCCCCCCCCCTAAAATTTTCCTGGATTCGCCCCCGCGACAGGTGAGTACAGTCTTAATGCGTACCTCGAATATACGCATCCTCCTCCACCCATCAACACACGCGGGCCTTGACACTATGGTCACATAATAAATTATACAGATATAAATTTAGTTGGGTAACTATAGACACTGCCCTTGAATTAATGTTAAACTTTCAATAAATCTACACTTATCCATCTAGCTGTGGCACACGTGTATTGTATCATATCTCCCGCAATCTGAATGAGCAACAAGTTTTTAAATTAATTGCTCGTTGAAACCACTCTTTCTTACGGTTCATCCTTCTTCCATTAATAATTACTTGATGAGCATCCCGCTATCTTGCCACTTTGTTTTCGAGCGTTAATTTGATTGATCTTCCTATACGCCAAACACACAGGCAATAATGGCTAGATACGACGCAGTGTATATCAACACAAAGAAACACCGTGTGCTTGCCGTGATATAGTAATAAGGTGATTGATGAAGATTTAAGACGCGAGAGGAAAGGTAAAAACCAAGGAAACGATCTTGGTGCGAAATTAAACCACAAAAATACGTGTTGCACATTGGAAGTTAATTTATAGTTTACGTAATGTTATAGTCCTTGGACACATTTTTGCCGCGCCCAAACACGCGTGCTAATCAAACTGATAAGAAGGCGCAAAATGCGCAAATTTGCTTTACAGTGATATTTTAGGGTCTTATCTCTTTGCATGGAGTAGGCATACATATTCACGATGCAACAGTAACAAGTGCAATTTGCTATCTTCAGAAGATAGCATTTTTAATCTTATTATATAGACTCAATTGTATATCAAAACCAGATGTAAATGACTTAATTAAGATTTCAAGGGCAAATTATAGTTATCTTCAGAAGATGGCGTTCTTTATCTTATTCTAAGCAATATACAAATACAATATAGTTCCTGAATCATCCAGAAGATTTGACATCAAAACATAATATAAATATAGGTCAAGTACAATTGCTAAAGCTCAAGCGCAATTGTTATCTTCAGAAGATAGCATTATTAATCTTATTCAAATAAAATATTAAAAATACAATATACTCACTCATCAATCGTTCAGTATACAGGCCTAGGCCTACTTGCGTACATCATAGGAAGTACAAGCGCAATTCTTAGCTTCAGAAGATAACATAGCTTGTGTTATTCAAAGCAGTCTACAAATGCAATACCGTATATTCATTGAATTATTGAATCATTACACAGTAGACTTTACATCGTATCAAAACATAATATTATAGGCTACATGTAGATAATATAGTTCAAACAAAATTGCTCTCCACAGAAGATAGCATTCTTATTCCAAGCAGTGTACAAATGAAATCACCGAACCTAATAAATCGACCGCATTGCGTTGAAATCATATTTCGAGAGAAAAATGTGCTATCTTAAGATACGGAAGCATTCATGCAAAAGCCCAAAAGAGGCATTTACAAATGAAATATTCGTGTTCATGGATGCAGGTTTTTGTCTGAACTTTTTTGTTTGTTTAGGAGCAGTTGATCGGTGTTTGTCATGATAACAAATGCTTCGAAAATACATTCTTAAAATACTTTAAAACAGATAATAAAAAATATAAAATGGCCTTAAACAGTTAAAATTATGGTTTAACTAAGGTGTGTCAGGCTTGCGGCAAAAGATAAATCAACCAATGAATTAAACAACCATGTCGTTTGTACCCGGGCTTGAATAATATTCACAGATCCGTGGATATATTATACATAATATACACCTAGCTCATCTATCTTGTTTCAAGGCTTACCGCCAACTCCGATGGTGTTACAAATAACAACCAATAACGTCGTTACTGAGCTGACAATTAATTTATAACTTTTTTCCCTCAATAGAATCTACGCTCAACCAAACTCTATAATATCTACATCGTGTTGACAGGTTTACAATTTCTGTAAATCTATACTCTCTGGTAGGGACTCTGTCAACAGTCATAGCTTATATTGAAGACTTTATAAATAGTGTGAAATTTACGACCTGCAATATAGAATTTGCCATGGCTGTAGCTGGAGTCACCAGGCGCTTCGATTGCTGTTGTACCATTGTAAAGTATTAACAGAAAGCGTATGAAATATTAGCCTACTTAACTAATGCACATAGCGTTAACAAATTGACTACACCTTCGATGATGACAATATGGTGGAAACGAAACTAAACCTTATGAAACAAAGACAAGATAGCCAATGAGATATTCCATTTGAAATCCATACACCCCAATGGAAGACATGACCTTAACCGTCCCACAGGGAGTGTGAATTTCAAATGGAGTTACCTGCATGGGTGACTCTAATTGAAATGTACACTCCCTGTGTGGAAGATTAAGGTCATGTCTTCATATAGGGGGTGTATGGATTTCAAATGGAATAGTCCAATATGATATTGATAAAAACGTCACTTCTTTGTTTATTATACATGTATGTACAGTTTAGTCTAATGATGTCTTTATAGTTATAGATTTTCCTGACGAAAGGTAGAAATTTGTATACTCTTTTTTAATAAGAATGCTATCTTCTAAGGATAGCTATATTTCTGTCATGTTTTGATATAAATTCAGATTTCTGAATGATTCAATGCTGATATTGTATTTGTGTAATGCTTTGAAATATATTGCTATCTTCTGAAGATAGCAATTGTGTTCCTATCATTTGTATTATGTTTTGATATAAATTCAGATTTCTGAATGATTCAATAGTGATATTGTATTTGTGTACTGCTTTGAAATATATTGCTATCTTCTGAAGATAGCAATTGTGTTCCTATTATTTGTATTATGTTTTATATAAATGCAGATTTCTGAATGATTCAATGCTGATATTGTACTTGTGTACTGCTTTGAATTAGATTGCTATCTTCTGAAGATAACAATTGTGTTCCTAATATATTTGTATCATGTTTTGATATAAATGTAGATTTCTGAACGATTTAATGCTGATATTGTATTTGTGTACTGCTTTGAATTAGATTGCTATCTTCTGAAGATAGAAATTGCGTTCCTATTATATTTGTATCATGTTTTGATATCATTGTAGATTTCTGAACGATTCAATGCTGATATTGTATTTGTGTACTGCTTTGAATTAGACTGCTATCTTCTGAAGATAGCAATTACGTTCCTATTATATTTGTATCATGTTTGGATATCAATTCAAATTTCTGAATGATTCAATGCTGATATTGCATTTGTGTACTGCTTTGAATAAGATAACAATTGCGTTCTTATTATATTTGTATCATGTTTTGATATCATTGCAGATTTCTGAATGATTCAATGCTGATATTGTATTTGTGTACTGCTTTGAATTAGATTGCTATCTTCTGAAGATAGCATTTGCGTTCCTATTATATTAGTATCATGTTTTGATATCATTGCAGATTTCTGAATGATTCAATGCTGATATTGTATTTGAGTACTGCTTCGAATTATATTGCTATCTTCTGAAGATAGCAATTGTGTTCCTATTATATTTGTATCATGTTTTGATATCATTGCAGATTTCTGAATGATTCAATGCTGATATTGTATTTGTGTACTGCTTTGAATTAGATTGCTATCTTCTGAAGATAGCAATTGCGTTCCTATTATATTTGTATCATGTTTTGATATAAATGCAGATTTCTGAATGATTCAATGCTGATATTGTATTTGTGTACTGCTTTGAATTAGATTGCTATCTTCTGAAGATAGCAATTGCGTTCCTATTATATTAGTATCATGTTTTGATATCATTGCAGATTTCTGAATGATTCAATGCTGATATTGTATTTGTGTACTGTTTTGAATTAGATTGCTATCTTCTGAAGATAGCATTTGCGTTCCTATTATATTAGTATCATGTTTTGATATCATTGCAGATTTCTGAATGATTCAATGCTGATATTGTATTTGTGTACTGCTTTGAATTAGATTGCTATCTTCTGAAGATAGCAATTGCGTTCCTATTATATTTGTATCATGTTTTGATATCATTGCAGATTTCTGAATGATTCAATGCTGATATTGTATTTGTGTACTGCTTTGAATTAGATTGCTATCTTCTGAAGATAGCATTTGCGTTCCTATTATATTAGTATCATGTTTTGATATCATTGCAGATTTCTGAATGATTCAATGCTGATATTGTATTTGTGTACTGCTTCGAATTATATTGCTATCTTCTTAAGAAAGCAATTGTGTTCCTATTATATTTGTATCATGTTTTGATATCATTGCAGATTTCTGAATGATTCAATGCTGATATTGTATTTGTGTACTGCTTTGAATTAGATTGCTATCTTCTGAAGATAGCATTTGCGTTCCTATTATATTAGTATCATGTTTTGATATCATTGCAGATTTCTGAATGATTCAATGCTGATATTGTATTTGTGTACTGCTTCGAATTATATTGCTATCTTCTTAAGAAAGCAATTGTGTTCCTATTATATTTGTATCATGTTTTGATATAAATGCAGATTTCTGAATGATTCAATGCTGATACTGTATTTGTGTACTGCTTTGAATTAGATCGCTATCTTCTGAAGATAGCAATCCTATTATATTTGCATCGTGTTTTGATATCAATGCAGATTTCTGAACGATTCAATGCTGATACTGTATTTGTGTACTGCTTCGAATTATATTGCTATCTTCTAAAAATAGCAATTGCGTTCCTATTATATTTGTATCATGTTTTGATATAAATGCAGATTTCTGAACGATTCAATGCCGATATTGTATTTGAGTACTGCTTCGAATTATATTGCTATCTTCTGAAGATAGCAATTGCGTTCCTATTATATTTGTATCATGTTTTGATATCAATGCAGATTTCTGAATGATTCAATGCTGATATTGTATTTGAGTACTGCTTTGAATTAGATTGCTATCTTCTGAACATAGCAATTGCGTTCCTATTATATTTGTATCATGTTTTGATATCAATGCAGATTTCTGAACGATTCAATGCTGATACTGTATTTGTGTACTGCTTTGAATTATATTGGTATCTTCAGAAGATAGCAATTGCGTCCCTATTATATTTGTATCATGTTTTGATACCAATGCACATTACTGAATGATTCAATGCTGATATTGCATTTGTGTGCTGCTTTGAATAAGATAACAATTGCGTTCTTATTATATTTGTATCATGTTTTGATATCAATGCAGATTTCTGAATGAATCAATGCTGATATTGTATTTGTGTACTGCTTTGAATTAGATTGCTATCTTCCGAAGATAACAATTGTGTTCCTATTATTTTTGTATCATGTTAATATTGTATTTGGGTAGGCCTACTACTTCGGATTGTGCAGGTTCAAATCCTGGATGGTTAGTGCAATATTTTTTCATTGACTATTATTTTATATAATGTGAGGAGTTAAGAAAAAATAATTTACTCATATACAATCAAGTTAAGTAACATGACTACAGAATTACCAAGACCGCATCTATATCAATTTAATAATATAAATGTAATAGTATTTTCCTCAAAAACAATCGAATAACATAATATATCAAAATACGTTTCGGGGTACGACTGTGTATGTTTACATTACATATCATAAATCCATAATAGCACATCAAATATAACTCACTAATTCATAAAAACAATTTTCTTCTCAAGATTGTCACATGAAGAAAAAATGTTAGTAATGTAAAGTTTTCAGAATCCTAAGTAGTTTATTAAAATGTATTGTTTGTCATTTAGATCAAACCGTAATATAACCATGACAACGACATAAAATTAAATCACGAAAGGGTATGTGATATTGTCGATGTGGTTTATAGCTTTTTAATGATGCATTTCAACCACCTGAGTAATGAATGCCATTTCAATATAACTCCAGACATTTGAGATAAACATTTCAAAACATTGGTGTGTTGTCAAACATCTAGAATAATAAACACCTTATGTTAACATCATCATTAAATGTTCAGGTTATTTAAATTAATCACCTTTAGAGTACCCGAACATTTAGGACATGCAAGAACTATTTTCTATTTTGATAAAATAGAAAAATAACTCGGCTATGAAGAGAACATACGGAGTTGCACCGTCATAGAGCTCCGACTTGTCAGCTTTCTAATTAACTTGTCAAAGAAGAGTTATCAGCAATATGGCGGGAATATGGTCTCGTGGAGCCACTCTATGCAACATATTTGGCGCGCAAAATCCTGGCAAAACGATTAGTGTGATCATCCAACTCGAAACAATAAAGAACCCTCTCGTAAGGTAAATCGAAATATCTGAACCATAGCCGGTTACCGAGGAAAGATGAAACTAATTAATAAAAACACTGGCGAGTCTTAAGATTTATTGATTCTTTGGTGAGCATATATGTGTGTTAAGGTGGGTGAAATTCAATAGTCTCGGTGGACAGTGTGTTTATATTTATCGTGGATCGTTTACGTAATTCAAACCAAAGATTTCAATTACACACACGTGTATCTCGTTCTAAACAGGCTCATTAATTATCCATCTTGTCAACACTTTCTCAAAATGTAAGTTCATGCATTTAAGTGTAATTGTTTGAAGATATTATGATGTCAGGTAAAATGCCTAAAATATAAATACATATGGTCACGCGTTATGAACTCGCCTCCCAATAGGGTGGTGCCGTTACATTTTGTAGTTTTATGCTGTAATTCTCCTCAAATATTTTCAAAACCACAAAAGCTATCTCAACAAATTTGGTATCATTTTAAAGCCCTAATAACAAGCTATCTGCCGGCAAAATGGCATTGGTATAGCTAATATAGAAGGGGCGATACAGCTGTTTGATGTTTGGAGACCAGGGGTGGTGCTGGAAGGGGTGTTTCTGGAAGGGGTGCCGCCTGTACAAACTCAATGGGGATAATCCAATAATGGCGATAATCTTTGTTCTTTTTACAATAACTAGTCATCGCCTAATGTTACAAACACCATTCTGGTCCCATTTTAAAGGATATTTAGTAGTCTTTAAGTATGTGGTTCAACAGACTTGTCAACTATTTGTAACAACTAATTAATTATGGATAAGACCATGATTATCAGCTTTCTTCCTATTCGCTACACAGTCAACATGAATAATCAGCCTCAATTTACCGGATTTATAAAAATGACTATAACAGAAAAAGTTTTCAACCTATGATAGCAAAAGTATACATTTTTGGAAAGCTTGTAACTAGAGGTATTCAGAAATGCCGTTTATATCAGGGAAGGGTTCATCCTTAAACAAATATTTCTGAAAATTCTAAAAATATATAAAATAAAAATTGGAGATATTCACTAGCCGGTATAATTACCATACCGACGTAGTAAGTTTGACAATTATATATCATATAATGGGTAATTTCATGAGGAATTCAAATATGTAAAGTAAATAATAATAGGGGTAGGTATAAAAAATATATCGATCTCAAATTAAAAATTAAAAAACTCTGATATTTTTCCGAACATTTCCGATCATACCATTTTAGTTCTTGGTCGTACTATAATTTTAATGGCATATTCGGTTTCCTCATGCAATTTCCCTTCAGAAAATGTATACTTTTACTACCTCAGGGGGGTATACAAGCAAATATAAATGTTTAAAGTTAAAATCATGTCGCGAAAGCCAAAATCCGTGTGTAACGCGAAAGGAGGCGAGTTTAAAACACATGACCATATTCGAATATGGACATTTTGCATCTTTGAAAATAGAAAATAATTCTAAGCGATTTCCTTTGACAATACCATTTCTTCACATGTTTTACTTCTCTGTTTTTTATACTCCCTTCCTTCAAAGGCGATGGAAAAACCTCGTCTATGGGTCCGACCGACCCATTTCTTTCTCGAGTTTTCAATTTAGAAATAAATAAAAATAGTTTTGGAAATTTTCGAAATTTTGTGATTTTTGTGTGTAGAACATTTTGAATTTTATTGAAAATCTTTGAACGTTTTGATATTTTTTTTAACAATTTTCAAATATTTTGAAGAAAGAAAACCCAAAAATAAAACAAAAACACTTACACGTGAAGCCATTTTCAGTGTACAATACTTATTCGACAATCATCGTGAACCTGTGGACAACTGCTATCTTCGTAAGATAGCACACATTAAATTCAAGTGTGACTATGACATTAAAGGGGCATTGAGAGATTACCGAGAAAAATGAAATTTGGAAAAAAATAAATTGTTACAATAGATAAGGTACGTAGAACCAGAAGTGTTATGATGTATGGGGAACGGTTGAATGATGACGCTACACACTTAGAAATAGGTAGTTAAAATTGACCCTTAAGTAGTAATTTTTGACTTCCTAATGACGGTCAACTATACACCACACACATTGAAGTCATGTTTAACCCTGTGTGGATAGTCAAATCATTTGACCCTAAAATTAGTCAATACCAACTACAAAAGGAGTCAAAATTTGACTACCTTATAGGGTCTAACATATCAACACTGTGTTGATAGTCAAATCATTTGACCCTGAAAATAGTCAAAATCAACTACAAAGGGTCAAAATTTGAATACCTTATAGGGTCAACCATAGTAACCCTGTGTGGATAGTCAAATCACTTTGACCCTGAAAATAGTCAAAACCAACTACATAAGGAGTCACCATTTGACTACCTTATAGGGTCTAACATAACAACCCTGTGTGGATTTGACCCTGAAAATAGTCAATATCAACTGCAAAAGGGTCAACATTTGAATACCTTATAGAGTCAACCATAGCAACCCTGTGTGGGTAGTCAAATCATTTTGACACTAGTCAATATTAACTACAAAAGGGGTCAAAATCTGACTTCATTTTAGTCAAATGTTGACTTCATTGCAGTCAAAGGTTTAACTTAGATTTAATTTGAAAGTCGGGAAACACGAGGTCGGCATTCATTCCCGCCAAGAAAACCTGTATAACGGCTTTAAACATTGTGTTTTACTTCATAAAAACAATAATGTGCTTCTGATATGTGAACAATCACTGCCATCAAGCAGTGACGTCTTAAATTCCTTTGGTTAGATATGTACCAGTATACTATCCTACGAATCGACTTTCCATGGTGTTATTCACGTTAGTTGTGAGATGATTTGCCTAACCAAGACGCCGGCGTTGTGAGACATGTTTTTCAAATAGTGTTTAATTAAATTTCATATTATTGTAGATGAAATTGAATACATGGAAATAATATTTGCTGTTATTCTTTGAATTGGTTGAAGGATTGAGCTATTGTTATGTCAAAAATATTCATAAAATATTTAATATTTGACTGGCATGGTAGTCATTTTGACGATGACTTTTGCTGCAGTTAAATTTTGTAACTTCATATAGACCTAGTTATTATTAACTACATACAAAGTCGAATTTAACTACATTCAAAGTCGAAAGGCAAATATCAACCCCGTATGGTGGTCAAATTAACTACATCCAGGGGTATTTAAAGTGACCCCCCAAACCAGTCAAATTACTACTATGTTAACATAGTCATTTTCCACTTGGGGGTCAAAATTAACTTATAAGGGGTTGTTTTAAAATGACTTCCCGAAACAGTCAATATTTTAACTACCCATTTCTAAGTGTGTAGGTTTAAATTTGGATGAAGAAATAATGTGTTGAATGATGCTGATGGTAATGGTGAATTTTGATGTGATCTACATCGCAATTACCAATATCGTGACATTTTACATAATAGATGGCGAATTATGGTAAACGGATTCAGACGGAAGTTAGGATATGCCTAAGTATTACGTAGGTGTAAATAACACCAGATTTCCATAAAAATTGAGGGCGCATTCCCAAACGAATCTCTCAGTGCCCCTTTAAAACACAACAAATATTAACTATAAAACCAAGACACCAATCATAAAACAACACAAAACATCTATCGACTAATGAACAAAAATCCTAAATTAAAAAAAAGAAATGGCCACTACAAGTTTTAACAATACAATGACAGCAATGACAAATTGAACTTCAACAGTGAAAACCTTTCTTGCACTTTGGAAATATTAAATGTTAGGAAACAATAAAGCGATATGCTTTCATTGACATGAAGCAAAAATCAATGAAAAGGCGAGATAACAAACGATTTTTATTATCAGAGATGTATTATGCTATTTTGATAGAAGACTTGATTGAATTCTTTATAAGTACTTTGGCGTATCTTGTGGATACTTGCAATTCAAATCTTGCGGTAATTTGTTTTTTTAGTATATCGTTTAAATATTGTTTGACAGTGATATTATTATAGTACATATTGACAGTTTTGGCTAGCAAGAGGAACTAAATTTACCAATCATTGGCTCTGTCAGCCTCAAGAAATTTCACCCAAACCCCACCCCATATCTCAGAGAGGTTATCCATGAATGAACAGAGTTTATCCATGTAACGCCATTATCTGCCATCTTGTCGGGAATAACATCACTCCACTGTGAACTCCATAAGGCCCGCACGCGAATTTGTTAACCGTAAACAACATTTGTCCAACACTGTATACATGTATTATTTAGGGGTTCATTCCCAGAAAATTCGGGAAATAAACCCGTCTTACCGTTGTTGATTCAAGATAAAAACGACCGTTCGGACTCAAATTGTGGCTTTAGGAGTGAGCCGTGACATATGGCCCTCGCCAAAAATATTTTCCTCAGGATAAAGCTACATTTCGGTATATAAAGCTGTTTGCTAACTTTAAGGATTGCATAGCGAAATGCATTTATACGCCGAAAAAATGAACAAATGTTGCGAACGTTTTTGTTTGTTTTCAAATTTGCATCGATGCATAATGCATTAGTGGTACTCCATAAGGCCCGCACGCGAATTTGTTAACCGTAAACAACATTTGTCCTAACACTGTATACATGTATTATTTAGGGGTTCATTCCCGGAAAATTCGGGAAATAAACCCGTCTTACCGTTGTTGATTCAAGATTAAAAAACGACCGTTCGGACTCAAATTGTGGCTTTAGGAGTGAGCCGTGACATATGGCCCTCGCTAAAAATATTTTCCTCAGGATAGAGCTACATTTCGGTATATAAAGCTGTTTGCTAACTTTAAGGATTGTATGGCGAAATGCATTTATACGCCGAAACAATTAAACAAATATTGCGAACGTTTTTGTTTGTTTTCAAATTTGCATCGATGCATAATGCATTAGTGGTTTCCAAATAAGGTGCGCTATCCTAGTAATGTACATCTGAACAGTGGGTTTATCTCAAATCGACAACGCTTTGTTACTGTACTTAAGGTATTGGGGGAGTTGTTGAACAGTCTCATCATGTACATGCATGACATGTATACTATACGCTTTATTCCGTCAAGGTATCAAATGTTGTTTACGGTAAATAATATCGCCGGATCGCAGCCCGCACATAAACTTTTTTCCGTGTTAACATTTTAACCCTAACCCCCATGAGTGCTAAAAAATACTAATCCTAAGTCCCTCTCCAAACGCATGCGCCGTCGGTTTTTGATGACGTAGTCAACCGAGCCTATTGAGCGCAGGATTCATCAATGTATTGTTTAAAATACTTCTAAAACTCAAATATGCCGTGGTTTGTCATGGATAATACGGATGAAAATATGTTTCTCTGCTCAAATCCAACAACCGCCTCTTTTTCACAACAAAAAATGTAAGTCCAGCAGTCCTGCTTATAATGATGACATGTTTGTTATTGTAACTCATAGATACATTATATCTACTCATGCCAAACTTATCATCAAGACTACCAAACGTCATAAGTAGTTTTGCAATCAATAAATAGACCTACATTAACTTTTGTTCCTAATACGGACACATTTAATCAGGATCGTCATAACTCATTTTAACAAGTTTAGTGTGCCTGGCTAATTATTCTTACCGAAAAAGGATCGGCCGTAAATGATAAACAGGAAAAGAGAGCAAGCGCGGGAAATAACAGGCGCGGGAAACAAAAAGAGCAAAAAGTAATAATATTGCCGATAATAACATGCAACACCCGTGAAAAGGTCCATGCCCAACGGTGTCGTTTTGATAATATTAATAGATCCGTTGTTTTTTGTATAATATGTACACCTATACACTTAGTGTTTTCTTAAGCTTCCTTTCCGTCATACATCCGGGAAGGAAAAAAACTATCATCCGTCATTTAGGGATCAAACAGTGTCACTGTTTCGTTGTTTTCTCCCCCAATTAGCAACGTCTTTAAGGAAAACAACACTACTCCCGGGTCAGCGCGACCGTGTCCGAGGCATCCATTAAAACCCTTCTGTATCTATATTTTGCTTGTTAATTTAGGTGTGATCGTGTAATAAGGAGGCCTGTAAATTTTCGCGCGTAAAAACTGCTGACAAGGGTTTGATGACTTCGCCGAGCTAGCGAAAGCGACAACTTGTGGAAGTGCATTATCGGGAAACGACGCGATACTCGCTGATTCTTACACGCCCAGAGGCTTTCGAGAAATCATCTTCAATTCGTAATCGAGTTTGAAGGTTGGATCACGGCGCACAAGCTGATACTTCACTCTGTAGTATCACTTCAGGAAAGATTATTGTAGCATGAAAAAGTACACTATCGATGAAAAATCAACTAAACATGGCTCACTGGGAGAGAAAAGGCGGTTATCAAGGTCATTGGCCTAGCCTTATTGTTGTTTAAGAAATAACATAACAGCAAAAGAGCAACTATACCATCAACGGATACTTTTAAAATGAATCTTATTAGGTACCTATATTTCAATGCATTTCATATATGTAATTATTGAATATATTTTTAAAACTGTAGCAGAAAAGAATAGAGCGCGCGAAGCCGAACAAATTCTTTAATTACGAGATGCACTGGCCGAGTGCACCAATGGCGAGTAACTGTAGAATAGCGCTACATCACTAGTAAATGAGGCGTAACCCAACATTTTGAGAGCACCAAACCGGGGTAAGCTACTAGGCTAGTAACTTGCGAATAAGTTACGCTAAATCTTACACCTGACTGGACCCAAGAGTAAGTTAAAGCATAACAGTTTATCATGTTTATGCTGCAACTAAAAGATAATTTCTGATTTGCCCGATGGACGATTACATAGATATGATGATAAATGGGAGATTTCTGTCATGCAATTCATTATCAATTTATGTATAATTTACTCAATGATACATTTAAGACCAATTTATTATAACTTATTTTAAATCTATCCACAATCATGCATACACAATTGTAGAAATAATTTCAAACAATCAATTAGCCAACCAATTAATCAATCAATAATTAACTAATTAATTAAATAATATGAAATCAAATAAATAAACAAATACTTAAATAAATAAATAAATACATATGCCTATTTATATAAATGAATGAATGAATAATTAAATGCTATAAATAAATTAATAAATACATCAAAAATAAATAAAAAAGATGCATACAAAATAATAACACATACACATAAAAGAAAAAATAAGGGAATCTCGGGAATCGAACACGTGTTTTCCGATTATAAACGCCAGGATCACAGTAGCCTCACGCCACAGAGATTGGACGACAGAAGTGGAATCATGTTACGCCAATTTGGTGCACTCAGCCGTGTAATTGATGGACAAAAGTAGAAAACGTGTTATGTGCAAATGTTAAATCCGGTGTTTTTTTTAATAGACGTAAAGTGGTTAAACACACAAAAAGGACGTCTTATCAGGGTAGTGACTGCGAATCAGTTGGTTTTGAGTGAAATTTGTCAGCCGAGTGCACCAAACTGGCTTAATTTAATAGGGAGGGAAGCTACCTCCCTAGTAGTTATGCCCTAACTGTAGCGTAACTTACTAACGATGTAATTCTGAGAGCAAAACTGGCGAGTAACACCTGAATAGTAACTAGCGAGGTAAATATCTACATTTATCAGCATCGTCCCCATACAAAATTAATTGTCGCATGCGTCAAATGTGTGTACATGTATCAAACAGCAATCATATTGACACGAATGGTGTTCCGTAGAATTATAAAAATGTGTCGTCAGTCGCTACGCCAAGCGTTGATTTAAATAACATGAATAATGCAACATGTCATACCACGTCCAGTCGAGCAATGAAAATCCGTGTAGAAATGACGCCATTTTTTGTGTTCGAAAATTTCAAAGTTTGTTACCGTTCTTTCAAAAATAAGGACTATAATTACAGTACAAACACATTTTGTGCGAGAGTAACATAGAAATATGGTATAAAATGGCAAAATGTCACGATAAATATCCGTTCGTTGTAAATAAATGGATCAATGGTTAAATAATAAAACTATTACAGATACCCCCCTCGATCTCTGTGGCATGCGTATGTTGCCTATGTCACTGGCAATCGAGAAATACGGGTTCGATCCCCGTGTATTCCTTATTATTCTTTGCATTTTTATTTTTTTAAACTTGATGGTGGATTTATTATAAAAATCCCGAGAGTTTAATAAAGTAGGCCTAAATAAAATGAAAATCATTTTTGAAGAACCCGATAAATCAGCTGATAAAGATATCATTTACCTTAATAGGCCCGATTCATAAACCGTGATGTCAATGAATCTGCGTTCATATAAATGCAGAACTTGGATATGAATCATGTAAAAATATTGTCTTTTTACAACTAATTTTACTTCTCCCCGTGCCTAAATCGAACAGCTCAATCACAGCGTACTGCTGAACGCACAAGTGAATGCTCGCGATCGTTCACGCACTAAATGGAAGTCATATATGCGGGTGACTTTTTTACAATTTTAGGGTGTAGTCTCCAAATAAGGTCTGAGGGCGAATAGAACCTGCGCGCTGCGCTAACCACGTAATAATACACGTGTATTAACCAAATGGTGGCTTCTAAGGCAAACAAATATTGTTGTATTGGCGTAACATGCAATTGAAAATTAGAGTAGGGCGGGAGGATTTTTTTCTCCAACTTCCTGTAGCCTATAGATATTTTGAATAATGTATACTATAAATTACTAATCTTTGATCTCACATGAGCCAAATAAATCACAAAATAACAACTTAAATAACAACTTTGCCAACTTAAGTTTTATTTGTATTGTGTCATTCCTTTTTGATGAGGAGCACCAAATATTTTTTCTTCTTTCTGCAAAAACAAATCAGGGTCGGGCGGGTTACGCCATTACAACAAAAACGATGTTGGCCTATTGAACACGATGTTGGCCTATTGGAATGCATATTCATAGGGTTTTATTCATATACTGAAAAGTCATTGATTGGTTAAGCCTATTATATATACTTTAATTTGTCTCTATAGAATTACAGTATATCTGTCGTTACATTATTTCCATAGGAGTTAGGATGAATAAACATGACAAATTTGTTTGCTTGAAGTTTCAATTGTTGTGGATGTTTTCATTTTTATAAGTACCAGGAGAAATACGTCAAATTAATCGTCATAAATACCACAATAAACCTTGACATGCTTAAACAAACCATCAAACTTGTCTCAAAAGTCAAAATATCATCCGTTATTACTGGCTAGTGGGCGTATAATATAAAAAGTCCATTCAATTAATTTTAAAAAGTGATATTATCTTTATAATGAAACCATTCAGATTTGACAGCTTTGAAGTGGTTATTTTAATAGTCGGAAAATATGAAAGCTGCACTGCAGACGACTTGATTTAGAGAGTCGTACATTACGCGCGCGCAAAAGGGCTGAAACACCTGTTGCGTTTAATATCTAGCGTCAAATATGTCAAAACGATTGGATCATTTTACCAAACGCGGGGTACATTTCAGCGATACTTCTTATGGTTGCAGTTGTACCCAACAAAATGGTATTTTCGTCCAATTATTGGATTGCCAACCATTATGGGTACAGTTTCCTTAAAACATATTCAGAGACGTTAAATATGATGAATATACATCAAACCGCTTCTAATTGGAACTCCACAAGAAGTAAAAGCACACTAATTTTGCATTTTAAAATTTATTTAGAGAATTATATTGTTCGACACTTTTGTCGCTAACACTTGTTAATTATTTTTAAATAAAACAACTATCGTTCAAATAACATGACCAAAATGAACCACCAACAGATCAACATTCTTTTCATCGATTGCGAGAGTGGTCGAGAATTGAAAAAGACAAAAACAGACGACACCACATCTTTTGATTATTCAAACTGGCAGCTGTGACATTAAGGAACGATTTCCTTAGATTTGATTCGATAATCATTGTAATTGATTTCGACTTATAATTCATTTTGTGAGTGTTCAAACATATCGGAAGTGATACGCTCAAGGGTAATACGAAAGCCATTTGGTTGTTGAGCCGTACCAATGCATCAAATAGTGTACTATATGAAACACCATCAGTTTACCTGTAATTACTTACAACGGGTTCAATGGAAGCCATGATGGGACATTGTACGTAAGATATGACATATCGGGGCGATATGAAGTCATTTATGTCATAGACAATGATGGATAAACTCAATGTTAGGTGAAAAATATCCGTCTGCCATGATGTTTACGACAGGAAGAGTTTGCTTCAAATCAATGGTTTAAGTAATGTTTCCATTTCTAACGCAAATCGGTGCTTTAAGTCTATTGTCTATGTCAATTTCAATATTATCACAACTTAACTGCTTTTTATTTGATAACAGAAGTAGCTGGCAGATCAGAACGCGGCTCTATGATTGGCTATAGAGTTTGTGTTTGGTTGCACACAAATAGTATAACGTGATTATATGGTGAATGGTGTGGACGTTTTAGTGAAGTTTCTTTTACTTAACTTTGGTTTGTCTTCGATGCTATCTACGGAAGACAGTAACCTTTTATTTAAGGCTACGTATTACTCTCTAACACTTGGGCATAGAATAACCGTATCTGGGAACACCATATTGCTTATACCTTTGTGTTGTTCAACTTTGTAAGTTTTTTAACTTTAAGTTTTTTTATATCGCCAACACAGAGTCAACTAAAACTGATTCTGGTTAATTACGCCAAGCGTGGGCTTGACAATGACTATTGAATATAATTTCTTATATCATCATATTGTTTAATGAACGTCTTGCTGTGTCTTGTTGACTAAACATGCATAAGTACCTGTTTCAACATGAATTTTAATAACTATAAATTAAGTCTTTGTTCTTTTTACCTTTGACAAAAGTAATTAACAGTTGGGGCGTACATAATATTTCAAAATAATGTATATACCATTTGGCTGTTTTCTTATACTCGTCGTAGTTATAGGCTATATCAAATTTATTAACTCTACTTATCCTAATAATTCTTCACAACTTTCAGTTAGACGTTCACACTTGAGATACTTTAAGTATCATGTACTGACAAGCTTGAACTTGAAAGCCAATCCTCTACAATGGTATCATATCTTTTTCCAAGAACAAAATGTCAAGTTTATCACTTTCACTAGCAGCGGCCTCCTACTCATCACACCGCTACTTCTGGTATAGCCATCATATCATATATAGGAGACAAATAGGAGGAGACGCATAGCGGTGGAACCATGAATACGATCTTTTAATAAAACAATAATACTTTTCTAATATTGATACGATGATGATGATTTTTTGTGTTCATAGCCAGTCGCTGATGCGCGACTATCGGGCCTGGCGAATATTATCTCCCCATTTTAATTGAGACATTGATACGCCGTAAAGCTAAATTTCATCTGCCATCGCCTGTATATTACGTATGGTGGTAATAATAGGAAAATAATATCGTGCATAACACGATGTTATTGCTAAATTTGATCTCACTTAATCCAACCCACGACAATGTATACATGACAATATTGCGCTTCATAATTCAATATTGCGTTAGTTGCCTCTTATAAACACAGGCATGCGTGGTCAATGTTTTCATTGTCTTAGCATATATTTTGCATTGTGATTAAGTATGTCTGCAGCGATAAAGTGTCCAGTGTATTAATGTGTCTTTTATTTTATATGACAATCAACTGGCCCTTGCGCACTTTCATGTCAATGATAAGGTTAGGCTGGCTTTTCACAAATATGTCTGTTAATGTTTTCAAACAACGAAGACTACTCTAAGTTCATTTAATTTGTTACCAGTTTTAAATCTAATAATGTGCATAATCGGATATGAGAGAAATAGCATACATGCTATCTTCAGTAGATAGCAATTCGCGAATGCATGATTTCGCTTGTTCTCTTCAGTGCCATGAAATCATTAATCATTTTAAAATTAAATTTTAGTAGGCCTAGATACAACACGTTTAATGCTGATAAGTCACTTCAGTAAATGGCATTTTTGGTTGATGTTGCTCAAACTATCTCAGTCAGAAGATAGCAATTCGCTAATGCATGATTTCGCTTGTTCTCTTCAGTGCCATGAAATCATTAATCATTTTAAAATTAAATGTTAGTAGGCCTAGATACAACACGTTTAATGCTGATAAGTCACTTCAGTAAATGGCATTTTTGGTTGATGTTGCTCAAACTATCTTCAGAAGATAGCAATTCGCTAATGCATGATTTCGCTTGTTCTCTTCAGTGCCATAAAATCATTAATCATTTTAAAATTAAATGTTAGTAGGCCTAGATACAACACGTTTAATGCTGATAAGTCACTTCAGTAAATGGCATTTTTGGTTGATGTTGCTCAAACTATCTTCAGAAGATAGCAATTCGCTAATGCATGATTTCGCTTGTTCTCTTCAGTGCCATGAAATCATTAATCATTTTTCAAAATTAAATGTTAGATGGCCTAGATACAACACGTTTAATGCTGATAAGTCACTTCAGTAAATGGCATTTTTGGTTGATGTTGCTCAAACTATCTTCAGAAGATAGCAATTCGCGAATGCATGATTTCGCTTGTTCTCTTCAGTGCCATGAAATCATTAATCATTTTAAAATTAAATGTTAGTAGGCCTAGATACAACACGTTTAATGCTGATAAGTCACTTCAGTAAATGGCATTTTTGGTTGATGTTGCTCAAACTATCTTCAGAAGATAGCAATTCGCTAATGCATGATTTCGCTTGTTCTCTTCAGTGCCATGAAATCATTAATCATTTTAAAATTAAATGTTAGATGGCCTAGATACAACATGTTTAATGCTGATAAGTCACTTCAGTAAATGGCATTTTTAGTTGATGTTGCTCAAACTATCTTCAGAAGATGGCATTTATAGTATATATATTGGTTGATGTTGCTTATACTATTTATCTTCAGTAGATTGCATTCAATGCTCATTTAAGTCACTGTTCGGTAGATAACAATTTTGATACTTGTTGATGTCGCTTATTATCTTCTGTAGACTGTATTCAATGCATTGGCATCCTGTGTCATATCTCAAATAAGGTAATGTACTTGTTGATGTCGCTTATTATCTTCTGTAGACTGTATTCAATGCATTGGCATCCTGTGTCATATCTCAAATAAGGTAATGTTTAATGACGGTGTCAAATGCTATTTTTGTTTGAAATTACATGGCCTTGTTTTTCATGTGTTTGCTTAACCCTCGCAAAACCATTATCCAAATAATAACAATCTAATGCTGACGATTTCTTTAGGGGAGCGCGACTGACATTGTATGGAGATGTACTGACGCCCACTCCAGTGGTCTGTGTTCGATTCCCGGCTATGACTAGTGAGGCGGTTGAGGCCCCTTTCCGCCGATTTTGGCCAGTATTTTCCTCAGTTTATTCCTACCAACCTTTCTTTTCTAAGGCTTGAGCCACCTTTTAAACATTACGTTAAACAGTCATTACACGTAATATATCTTGTGATCAACAACGGCCTTCGTTGTGACCAAAATGCAAGTCCTTGATCATATTAGAAATCACCATCTTTCCGAATCACCTTACATTATACTCCTGCAGTATAATATACATGCCGATTATACGCGACATCCGTATCATCAACTTGTACAATTTAAAACAATACGGGGAGAACATATAATGATGGTAGCAGTATAGTTAATAAGCAATATAAACATGAAGAAGCCTTTTTGATTTACCAATTATTGTCATTATGTTTGCTTAACGTTTACCTGATTCTGTTGTTCTAAGTACGGACTAGATCAATATACCTAATCAATTACGGCGCCGAGCAACATTCCCGATTGTTTTTCTAGCTCAATTTATACAGTAATGTTCCTAAACTAATCTTTTGTTTAAGGCTCCCGTTGAGCTAACAATAGCACATATCCAAACATGCCGTAATGCAAACAATACAGATATTGCTCAAATTATTTAAGCTGTTAGAGGAAATTAATGGTTAAGTTTGAGAATGATGAAACAGAATACGCGGTGTTTTGAAACGGTATTTAGCGAGTCGGTGACAATCAGGAGTGGCTTGTGATGAGTATGTGTACGACGCCGAGTCAATTACACCGCCAAGGTGGATTGTCCAGTACAATGTTATGGGTATTCATTATTGTATTACCTGTCGTGGGTAAATCCGTTGCAGCTCTCCAGGACACTATGATGCTGAAACATTGATCTTTTTATAGCCAAGAATAAAACCTGCGTCAACTATAATACAGTTTGTCATATTCCAAAGACTTATTTTTGTGATATTGATATGAGTTTGATGCATGTTTGAGTAGCAAACGTGCACTAAAGTTATTTTCATTGATTGCTATCTACTGAAGATAGTAGGCGACCGCACAACTTCACAAGTTGCTATCTACTGAAGACAACAAATGTACCATCAACACAAAACTATTCAAAATGAAATTCAATTATTTACTAAATATAGGCCTACATATATACAAACACCACGTCCGAAGATGAGAAGGGTTACGCATCGCATTGAAATTGCTATACTGAAGATAGCAAGTGATACCATGCAATTACTATATTTCTAGCTGCTCAAAAAAAGATATCTATAATTCAGTTAGCATTCATTTTCTCTAAGCTCACTTCTACGATTTCATTCTTAAATAAATTACCATAACAGAAGATAACCCATGATACCCAGGTCAATTCATTTAAGCATCTATAAATTAATTTACCTTAATAAAATATTATCAAATAAAGTGAGTAATTATCCAAATCTAATACAATATAATACAAGCCTTTGCAATAATTCTTATGTGCTTTCAACTCCATAATAATTAATACCTTATTAGCACTTGCAAACATCGGAATTTAAATAAAATAGTAGGTCTATCTCAACTGTATATCGGCTATGGATCGTATAGAGAAAGGCGTTATATCAACACAGACGCCCTTCAAGAATTGCGTGACTTGCATGATATATTAGTCGCAGAGTAACCGGCTAATTTTAGAGTGCTTTTTCCGTGGATTTCATAACAAAGCTTTGGGGATCCACGTAGTGTGTATATAATATGTGTATGTATTATATAGACGAGCTATATTGGCAATATGTGACTACTAAAGTATAATTCTTCAAATTTTCTAATTAGATAAAAGACTGTCCCATATATATTACAACATTAATCAGTTACACGATATGCCTATCGGCGCTTGATTGAAACCTCGTCGTATGTTTTGAAAGGCTCATCTCTGTTAAATCAACCGCAGATAGTATGAAAAATTAGTCTCGTAGTCGAATAATGTACATGTATAGTCATAAAACTGGGTAAGTTAATGGTGCGTTTGGATTCGGGGAAATGGTTTACGATTATCGGCCATAAGCATTTCCGTATGATGTAAACAAATTGTATGTCAATTATTAAAGGATAAGTTTAATCAATATTGGAAGGACTGATTATGGTTACATTATAGGCATATTATTAACATATTGGGAGTATGTTGTACAAAGTATTTAACCAAACATATAGGCCTAATTAGAAGTAATAATTTATTTACGCGCCAAAATACAAATACATAAAAAAATAGGCGCATAAGACTAATGGATTATCAATATTTGCTTCTGTCATCTCTTACAGCTAAAACCCATCCATAAGATTCATTCATTGCCTTTGAGAGCTGGACATCAATTATTTCAAATTTATCAAATCCTACTAACTGGTTTACGGGCGGGAGGCAAAATATAATCCGAAAACGTCTTAAAGTCACTTCCGAAGCAAAGACTGAGAACAACAACAGCCTCCTGAGTTTGACCAACGCTTTATCAAAATCACAACGTGCCAAGGGCGTCTTCCAATTATTTTAGTTTGACGTGATGAAAGAAATTTAGGTGCAAAGGACAACAATGACAAATTTGGCTTTGGCGTAAAGTTTGCGTAAGGTTTTGAATCCAGTTTTGAATCCAGTTTGAACAGCGGTAGGAGATGCGTATCAAATTACATTCAGGTGTCAATGCTCACCAGAGGACATTTTCTTTTTCTTTTCCAAGTCTGCAACAATTTTTTGATGATAAACTCAGTTCACTCTAAGCTCAACAGAATAAAAGCTAAGGCCTATAGCAAAAACATGATCTCGAGACCCCATGTTAAATAAATATCACTGCCTGATCCCTCGAATTGAAATTAACTGTGGCAATGAGAATGGCACTAGGCGGATGAATATAACTTCGCCGTAAGGGGTGTGGTTTAGAAGAGAACACTAAATGCTTCCGCGTGGCCTAGGTAATCCCCTGCAGGTTGCTTTTTTAAAAGAGAAAATGAAATTGTACCTAAAGCTTGTCGTCTGCATGTGGTTTGCAACTTTCTCGGGAGAGCGGGAAGATTCAGAAATCTCTAATTGAACAACAACCCTCTTATGGCACTTTTTGTGATGTTATTGCAATTTTGAGCTACGTTAGCTCCGTTTTGATTGCTTTTTGTAACAAACAAAATACATACTGTGGAAATAAAAAGTCATTACTTCCTGATTATTAAAAATAAAGACTTATTTGGATGTTTACATTCGCTTATCTTATTATTTATATCTGTATCATTTCAAACGCATCGCCATACAAGTGTCATCACAAATTAGCGCTTTCTTTGGGAGAAATAACTAGTTGTTGAACTAGAAAACTTTCATTTACTCTAACAAAGAGATTGTATCTGCTACAAATATTATTATTAAATTTGGAAGGCTTTTGTTGTTTAAAAGTATCGCACACCCGTGTGTAGCTAGAAATAATACAAAAAGGGTTTATTTTGATAGAATTTAGATCAATATCAATAGGAATTGTGATGCATCTGTTTTTAAGTTGATTAAACAGTATATATTTTTAATCTTTACATTTATTTTGTCGAATTTTTGCAAAGTCTGCAGCATATCATCATGATCATAAAGGTTTCGTATCGCGGAATAAAAATAAATGCCTTTTTCTAAATAATCGCGCATAGGACTTTTGTCATGATAGTAGGGTATATGCTTTAGATCTCCCAATGGCGACATCGATCATTTTTACATTGTTTTAGTGCATTACTTCTTGGAATAAGTAGATTACTTTTACCACTCATCGGAAACAATTTAAACCCAAAATCAAAAGCTAATATTTGCCGTCTTCCTTGCTCCCATTAAACCATAATTGGCTTTATTAATGGTTATATAAATATGGCTTACTACTACAAATAGTATAGACCAACTAACTGAATTATCGGCCTAATGAATGATGACTTCGTTATGTTGTTGTCATTTGCTCTTTGCGCGCGCGTGTACCGCATATGAGATTCGATTGCTAAAATAATGCATTCTTACTCTCCAAATTAGGCCTAAAAGAAAAGAAGTTTGATTGGCGTAACCCGACCGACCCTAAATACATCGCCGACCCTGAATATTTTTTATTATTTTGAGGGGGAAAAAAAAATTAAAAAACTATTTTAAGTCCCCATCGAAATGATATATCGTTGAATTGTTGCCGTCTCTTCATTTGTGTGTACTGCTGTCTTTTAAGTGTTCAAAAGTAGGTGATTTAAAAAAAAAATTAAAAAATTAAAAAAAATCCCGACCGACCTACCCTATTTGTTTTGGTCATGTTACGCCAATCAAACTTCTTCTTTTTTTAGGCCTTAATGTAATGGATTCCCAAACCATGAATCGTAACAGACTTGTATGATGATCCTATTCATCATTCGAGGGGATAGTTCCAACTATCTGTAATAGGCTGACGAGTGTATTTTAGGGATGAAGAAACCTTTTTGTATAAGTCACACATAATAAACATACAGCATTCAGAATATTAAGCTAAGCTCAATTTCAATCAAGATTGTTCATTTTAATTATATTGTTATAGGCCTTCACAACACACGCGACCAAATGTGCAATTGATTAAGAGGCCCGGATAAGCGCAATGTTATATTCAAAATGTGTGGCTATTCTGAGTGCCCATCAGGACCACTTCAATTAATATTTTGTTAGATATAAGGCCATGTTTTTTTACGAAATTGACGCATAAATCTGGCTGTTTTCATGCACAATATATATTGCCAGCGTCTTTCAGCAGCATCCGGAAAATGGTGAGGCCCTTTTTTATGTTTAAGTTTATAAAGGTAAGAGTTAGACCCTAGATTTCTATCAAAACACTTGAAAGTGACTGTAGTTGATTAGTTATAGGTCATTCTTATATAGTGGGTGTGGTTTGAGATGTCAGCAGGCAATTTGGTTGTTTTTTGGCTGATTTTCAGCCGACACGCCCATACATTATGAGACAATGGTGTATAGTTTGGGGCGGGGTTTAATTCATTCGAAAAATAATACCTTCAGCGCGTATGATCAGCGCGTATGATCAACGCGTCATCGCGTTAGCGTGCCCTACTCAAAGTCGCCGCCGTATGCGTTGTGGGTATAACGCAGCGATGACAGGTGCGTGTGTGCTAGAGAACGCGATTAATTCGAAGCAGGATGTTGGAAAACAACTCGCTGGATTCGCCGATTTTAAAAAGGGGGAAATTTGTTGTTGTTTGTTTAAAATAAATCTAACAAACTGCGTTATTTTATGATAAAAGTTCAAAATAACCACTAAACTAAATACGAATGAGAATAAAACATAGTTCTTAGCTGTTTTTATATAGACGATGGTCTTATAATGTATAGTCTGTACCATATTTGTGTCGTCGTGTATGGCCGCATGGTACAGCCTATACATTATAAGACCATCGTCTATACTCTATAGCAAAACAGCTAAGAACTATGTTTTATTCTCTAAATACATGCGTATGTGTTGTTTCGAGAGAAATTAGACAAATCAATGCACGCGCGCTGATGTTGATGTGTGAATAATGGCACGACCCCGCAGGGGGAGTGCTATTGTGAGCATATCAACATTTGCGCAAGTGCATTGATTTTTCTAATTTTTCGAGAAACAAAACATTCGCATGCATTGACCTAATTCATACACGACACTATACAAATCAAAATTAACAATTTGAGCAGATTTTTTGATCTATGTAAAGACGAATAAAAACATGTTAACAAGTTTGCTAACACCCGCAGTGAAAATCGGCGAACCCAAGATTCCTGAACAACAAATCAAAACAAAGCGCGTGGTGCGTGCAGTGAACGGCGCACACACGCGGAGTACATTAGACACTTTTAATGCACTCCGCGTATTTTAGTTTCTTGCTCTCTGATTGGTTCGACACCACTAAGAGTGTATGAATACATAATTAGGCCTATCAACTATTACAATTTCAGTGTTAGAAACTCAATAACATTTGAAAATTGAAAAAAAAGAAAAAAAGTTGACCTTATCCCAGAAAGTGAGGAGGGAGGTCTTCGAGAATCGAATTTTTTTTTTAAGTGCCCTAACGTGTATATTTTTCCATTTCCAATACACACGGTACACCTGTTGCCTTTCACCTGTCATGCCTGTTAGGCCTATATATGCCTATATAGTAGCCTATATGTATGCCTATAGTAGCCTATACTAATTTATTATTTTGGTATACTTCATCATTTTCGTCACACCAAATCTCTCCTTGGTTTTAACAGATATCAAAACCATGAGTACTTTGCTAATCTGTGATCATTAATAACATCCATGTGATTGGCTTATATATAAAAGCAAACTTATGCCTATGAGTTAGAAGCCAGTGTCATAAATGCTATGGGCTTAATTATGGGTACATGCGTAAACCCAGAAGTGCGTACCGGGCGCTTTCAAAAAATGACCGCGCGTCCAGACGACGCTGGACACGGGCGTATTCACGAGTATTTAGGTTAAAATATGCGAACGAGGTTACGTGATCAAGTGAATGGGACGAACGCTTAACAACGGTTTAAATTCAAAAAATGATACTGACACTGCGGGTGGTTAGCCACCCACAACGGTTTTGGATTGGACAAATTTTCTTCTAACCTATGATGAATTTTTCAAAATGATTAGATCAACATTCGCGATTACGTGTTATTTCAATACGAATTCAAAATTTAGGTTTTCGCGTGTCCATCGTCGTCTGCGCGCGTCCTATGATTGATCAATCGTGAAATCGTCACGCACATGCATGAATAGTTATTCGCGCATTTCATGCATCTGGACGCAGCTCCAACAACAAAGCCCGCACACGTGAAATGGCTTGAATTTCGTCCATAACATTATGACAGTGACTTCAAATACCCCCATTTACTCGCACGTGAGCGTGGAATATTGAAAAGCGTCGAAAACAGACCGTATTTGGCATCGGTACGCTCAAATGATCAATAAACGCGCATCGATTAACTCTCGCGTAGTTTGTCAACGACCAATCACGTGCATTTAATTAATTACTTGCCTGGTGGCGCTTGTCATGCTGCGTTCAACTGTGATTGGTTGGCAACTGGCAAGTACAGTTTCCTTAGCGGGGCTTCTCAAGTAGTCACTGGTAAAAAAGGCAATATTCTTGTGTTATTTTACATATGAAAAAGTACTAACAAAGACAAATAGAAAATTGAATATACGGTCGTTTACCGTAATTAACAATAACTTAACAGGGCAACCTTTTATCATACTAATACAGGAAAGCACAGACACAAACAAATCGTGACGGTTTTGAACACCCAGTTTTCACAATTTGAAAAAAAATTGTGTGAAATAAGGCAGCAAATACAAATCTCTCCTAAGAAAAATGCTTATAACAAACAAATATGTAACTCATAGGTATATAGAGTAACCATGGTAACGGGTTTAGGTGAATTCATAAGCAGGTAAGTATTCGTAACTAAGGGTGCACTTTTAGGAATACCAAGTCAGTCTCAATAGACTACAAATTGTAGCACACGGTTTTCAAAAACGATTCTTAAAAATGTATGATTCTTAATTACATCAATTCATGCCTTCATTATTCTTTCTTCCTATTCATAAAATGTAAAAAAAGCTTTACAAAATGTTTTCACTTCACTAAGGCCTGTGATTTTAAACTGTAGTCAGAGGTTTCCTAACACTTGAAATATGCTCTGAGAAGTACATGTTTAACCTATGCTATTGTTATTCGAAAATGGAAAATTATCCATAGTATGCTCGACTCCTTAAGCTTACTACATGCAATACATTGCTGAATGAGTTTGTACGTTGCACCTGGACGCAATAATGCGCAAAAAGTAAAAGTAGGTCATAACTATTATAAATCATTAAATTCACACCTTTGTTTAGGGCCCTGTCATACTGTTGCGTATAACATAGAGCTAACGAGGGCCCGACGTTTTGGAAATTTGGGTGTACGTTCGTGTATTAGTTGTCATTCGTTCGTGACATATGGCATACGTTGTATTTGTTAGCGGTTCACTATACGGGTTCTCAGCGATACGCTGGGGTTTCTGAAAATTGTATGGAAATGTTCAAAATTGTTTTAACCCTTTTTACATGAAGTTTATCAAGCGCTGTAATTTTTGAACTGTTAATGTGATGTTATGAAAGTATACATTTTTGGAAAGGAAATGATTCAGAAAATCCATTTTTGGTATCAAATTTCACTAAAAATTCCGACCAAAAAATCACTTTTTTGGATCAACATTTATAGTAAAAAAAAACACTTCTCTAAGAGCGGATTTTCTAATAATAATGTTTAGTTTTTAAAATTTGTGCCAAAAAGTGTCAACAAAATTATTTTGTTTTTACATCAAAAATGCATGTGACATGCGTTGTGATCAATACGCTATGTAGGCCTACGTTGAGCATACGCCGTGTGAACGTTTCGCACGTTGGGTGCAGGTTTCTTCTTAGCGCCGTACAGGGTGCCCCTAAAAAAATGTGCACATGTTTGCGCAACTTGTTGACAATGAATTCCTAAAGTTTGGTGTAATATCTTTATACACACGGAAAAGGAAAACACTCAGCTTTCAGATGCCGTTTATTTTATCTGATTTGGATTTTCAATCCTGAGATTTTTTTTTTTAGGGCAACCGGTATATGGCCGAACATCCGACGAATAAGCAACTTACACCCAACGTGCGAAATGTTCACGCAGCAAATGTTCAACGTACATATAGTGTATTGATCACTACGTTGTCACCCTCTCAAAATGTTCAACATGAAACATAATCAGAAACCTCATGCAGCGTACCTCTGCGAATCCCAAGCGAACCACTAACGAATACAACGTAATGACAAATATGTCACGAACGAATGACAACTTACATAAACGTGCACTCAAATTTCCAAACGTCGGGCACACGTTAGCTCTAACGCAACAGTGTGACAGGGCCTTAAAGTCTGGACACGACTTGCACAATATCTGTAGTCAGTGGCATAATTTGTTTTTGGCATAGACAATTTCAAATCGAGATCGGAAAACTTTGAAAAACAGATCACGTGGACTGTAAGTGCGTAGTGCGTTCTTCGCAACGGTTGATCGCATTCATAGCAAATAGCATTAGTTGTCCGCTGGTGTTTACTAAACGTTACACCCATGGGAAGTAAAACTAGTAGTAGTAGCGAGACTATTTTATTTTTATACCGGCAACTTCAAAATTTATCCGAGCTGAAGGTAAAATGTGAAAGTACAGGGTGTCCCAAAAGTCTATGCACGTTTTTGAAGAGTCATATCTCATAAAATATAAATCATATGGTATAAATTTAACCATATTTTGATAGACGAGATTTGGGAAATTAATTTGATACCAAACACCAACCCTATTGGTGAACCCACAACATTATAAAACTGGTTGAAAGTCATTGGCCGTGTGCCAGACAACCCATACCAAGTACCACACATTGTTGCTAAAGGTGCGCATAAATTAACGGTATGAAAGCAACGTTGCGCATTAGTCACAGTTCACTGCTTACCTTGCAACATTAATGTTATTTAATACCAAACTCGGTCACTCACAACATAAATAAGCGTAGTAGACAACATTGCACAGCAAAAGTCTTCATTTAAGATGGTTTGCAGCATAGATAAGCGAATACAAATTGTATGGTTCTACGCTGAAACACATTCAGTTCAACTTACTCAACAAAAGTTCAGAAAACATTTCAAAGTGAAACGCGCACCAGGAAGAATATCCATTCTGAAGTTGGTGGATACATTTTTGAACACAGGAACATATTCTAAATGGGTAAAATAACCTTCGATAAGGCCTTCAAGCAGCATTAAAATAATCCGCTAAGTTTAAATTTTAACATGTTTGACAGCTGTGTGATGTGTGTGTTCACTTTTCTGTTACGTTATTTAATTGTTTAGGTCTGTGTTTTTACATTAGCACACGTCTCTGTATACATGGAAAACATTTTATTTAGATTTCACTATAGAAACGAAAATTATGTGTGATATAGTGTAACCAACTCTACCCGTATTTTTGTTAATCTCAATAGGTATGGATTTATGAACTTTATTCCTCCGAAGTATAAAATTACATTTTTGCAGTAATACATATATTACTTCTAGGGTGGCATAACAGATGTTACTCCAATGTTTGGTATCAAAATTATTTCCCACCTCTCCTCTTTCTAAATATGTAGCCTATTCATATTTTCAATACGACTTATATTTTGTGAAATACAAAGCTTCAAAGTCGTGCATAGACTTTTGGGACACCCTGTATTACCCCGAATCTCTTTTATCTTACCATTTTTGTTACTAAAACACCTCAAAATACAACTTTGTGAGGAAGACAATCTCTCCCCAACACCACCAGCGCAATCCAGACACGTGTCATTGGTTATAAAAGACACCGAGTGAAAACACGTTTGTTTTTTTTCTGTTAAAGTCATCAAACTGGACCTAAAAGCACTCGGCTAATCGGAAAGCATCGGCACCGATCGAATATTTTCGGATTTGAAATGGTCTATTGGGAGATGATTGGCTGGCGCGTTAGCGGCAATTGTGCGCGCACAGGTGGGGTGTTTGAGGGGTGATGTGCCGCCATTAGAAGCTGACAATGTTTGTACTTTTGAAACTTTTGATTCTTGCAAGTTTGGTGAATACCTTTAAGGAACATTTAGATATTAAAACTCCCAATACATTACGGTGAGCATTTTATTATAAACTTGTGCATAACATGGAGGGGCGGTGATTGCATAGGCCACCCTTCACCACACCCAATATTGCGGGATACACAACCCCCCCCCCCCCCCCACCCCCAAGCCCGGGTTTACGCCTATCATGCCTATGTCTGTAGTTGATTGTACATCGTTGTCACACATTGTCAAAGAAGATCCAGTAAGATTAAGCATTCATTCAATTAAACCAATTTGTTGATAGAAGATGCAGCGTTTATGATCCTAGCAACAACGTGGTACTCCGTATGGACACAATATTAAAGTTCTTCTCAAGTTCAGAGTCATTGATTACCATAGTAACAAGCAGTATTTGGCCCAGGAAAACCGTTTTTGTTAGCATGGTTATCGTATTTAAAACAAGACGCTGGCGTCGAGGTATATGTTCAAACATCGACTAATATTTCTTTAATATATAACAACTCCAATCTTAATAGAAAAGTCAAGTGCTAATTTAACACAGTTGTCCATTTCAACAATGTCAATATTAAGAATGCCGGCTTTCTCTTCTTCAATATTGATAAATTACCACTCGATCTCCGATGATCTGTCCTAACGAGCTCGCCAATATGAACGTTATTGGTCCTAACCAAACCAAAGTAGGATATCAAACCACTTGAAGGCGACTAGAAATCTGTGCAAGATTAACCAAGCTTATTTGGTTGACTTAATGTGTGAGGCCTAGATTTAGTTTAGACAATATTTAATTTAATTTTTCAAGTTCCCAACAAACTACTTGAAATGTTGTAGACACAGATTCTAGAATATTTACATACCCGTCATTGTGATCCGTTTGTATGAGAAACGCGCGTCACGGTCATGTTTGACAAACACTTTTACTTTGTACGCGTCTCCATCAAGTTCGTTTTCCCCATCAACCTTACAAAAGCGGCAGCTTATCAAGATTTTCAATCTAAAATTGATTTTTACACCTAGGCTATCTTAAATTAATATGGTCTACTATTTTAGATTAAAAGTAAAACCTCATTATGGCTATGATAATATCACCATTATAATAATATTTGATTGTGGTGATTGATTGTGGTGGTGCAATAGTAGGCCTATAGCACAATTTCTATTGGATATATGCTAAAACGTATCTTCTGTTTATTAATTGGTGTTTTACAAATTCAAGGACGTTTGGCCAGGCATAAAATCAACATCACCACATTTTAAACTATTACAAAACAGAGAGATAACATGAGTGGTGTAAATGATGCGTTACTAATACTATGCCATCCATTTATCATGTAACTATTGAATCATTGAAAACTGACTAATTATACATTTTGGTCTTATTTAACGCTTTCCATGCGGCAGGCGTCTGCAGACGACATTCCAAAATTGCACTAAATATTTTAAAAATGTCAACATTATTGAATTTCATTACCATATTTGGAATCACCGTGGGACATGTATTGAAATAAGTACAAACATGCCTGGTATTGGTTCAGTAATCCTTGAGATAGACTTAGAAAATTGGGAATAGTTTCTGAAAAATCTGTTTCGTATTTGGTAAAACTAATAGCCGCGTGGAAAGTGTTAATGCCCCAAATCATGCTTTGATTTATGTGATATTTTTAATGCGGAACCATCAAAAGAACTCGTTCTCTGGTATTAGCATGATTAAGCATCTAATAATGGCTTTAAGCATTATAAAAAATGATCGTGGCATACAGAATTATCCACCGATAATGTATAGCAATATCAATATCCTAATATCAACTTTATAAAAGCTTCCTCTTGTTATCATGGATACTAGTAATTATGGCGGGAAAATCAACAGGCAGGATATAATCACCATTCATGTAAACAATAGCGGATTTATTTAAATACGGAAGAAAAATGGCTGATTTATAGTACAGCTACCCCATATCGTGTATATTGGTGTATTCTTTAAAAATAAGCAAAAAAGCTTATTTTTTCATGAATTGATCGACAACTTATGGGAGTGTGCCGTTTCTTTGTTTTTATATTTTCTGCTCCAACTGCGGCATTCTAAGCAGCTCACGTGCGTCGTAACCTAAGGTGGCACAGGATTTGTTATTCTTATATCAAACTTTTTGCTTCTAAAAACAAAAATCGGGTCATAAAATGTGTAAGCTTTGCGGCTAAGGTCATAGAGTGATCGCTGGTAACCGGTTCATGCCCGATTTGGTTTTCGTAACGTATTGCACCCGTGGATGTGCTATCAGCCTGAAAATTGCTGAATGTAAATAGAACACCGTTATGATGAATTCTGGTGATTACGGATGTATTGGAAATTAAGACGTGTTCAATATGCGTATCCCTGTTGTGTTTTTAGGTTATTGTCCTTATAATCGTATTAATCTCTTTACACAATTTCAAGCGGATTAAATTAGGTCGTGAGGGAGAAGATCTTGAAGATAGAAATATAACGGAAACACTGAAATTGTTCGGGTGAAGTTGATGGTGTCATTAGACTTTATTGGAGCTTATAGGATAAAAGAACATAATTATTAATTCAAGAGTATTATTGGATGGATTACTGGAGGTTTATGTGCAATTGTAATCAGATATTTGTTAACAGTAAGTCAATGCTATCAATGTCAGAAGCGCTTCCATGCAAACATAATCCTTGTGCCGCCACAGATTATCTAATATATCATGTATTGTTTCCACTCTAAACACTTTTCAGAAATGAATATCCGTTCTAATGTACCATTCTGTTTGTTTTCTGTGTTTGTGAATCGTTGATTACAAGTCATCATTGAAAGCGTAATCAACTGCAATTCTCATATATCACACAAAGCTTGGTACAAAGACATAAGATACAAGATTGCCAATTACACACACTTTGATACAAGATTACTAGGAATCACAGAGAAGGTTTGGTACAAAGACATTAGATACAAGATTTCCAGGAATTAAACAAATTTTGAAACAAAGGCGTTATATACAGGATTACCAGGTATCACATGAACATTGATACAAAGACATTATATATAAGATTACGGCCAGGTATCACACAAAGAAAGATACGAATATATTAGATACAAGATTACCAGATATCACACAAACTTTGGTACAAAGACATCATATACAAGATTTACCAAGTGTCACACCTACTTTGATACAAAGACATTCGAAACAAAATTACCAGAAATCACACAAACTTTGGTACAAAGACATTAGATTAGGCCTAACAGGCAGACAGGTATCCCACAAACGTTGGTACAAAGTCTAGATACAACAAGATTATCAGTATCACATAAACTTTGATACAAAGACATTAGATACATTATTACCAGAAATCACACACACTTTGATACAAAGACATTAGAAACAAGATTACCAGGTGTCACACAAACTTTGATACAACTAGCGGGCACCCGCGCTTCGCGCGGGACCCGCTAGAGGAGTAAACCTGGGCGGTTAATATTTTGGGTTCGATGAGTGAAAGCTGGGCGCTTAATTTTGAGAAGTACTGCATTTTTGTTGGGGGGGGGGGGGTGGAGATGGGACACTAATTGTTTATTTAACTTCGTTGACTCAGTACGACGGTCAGGCGTGCACGGGGGAGACTTTCCCACTCCTGGATGTTATGCCAATGATTTACATCTTTTATTCTATAACTTAATATAATATGGGGTATCATTTGTCGTCATGTCAATTTGTAGGCTGTAATTATGTACATTAATGGCAACAGGTGATTTGTTTTTTCTCAGGTTTGCCATATGGGACATGCATACTTGTAAGCCTAGGCCCACGTTTTGAACAAATAGGGGACGTGGGGTGATTCTAATCACCACGATAACTGTAAGCAAGCGATAAAGGACGTAATGTAACTATACAATAGAATACAATTCATTGTATTACACCATAGACTTGGTGCAGGATTGGGACCTTAGTACACTAATTTCATTTGTACACGTTTGTATTGTAGTGCTGAAGTATGTGTATAGGTATCAAATGTAATGTTGTCAAAATGTATTTTTAAATGATAGTTTGTGTGCCGAACAACCCACATGTAATGTGTGCGTGCGCAAAAGCAATGAAAATGAGCTGGAAATTGATAACAAAGCACGTACTACATCATGCAGAAACGGCAAAATATAAACCAATCGTTTGAAATCGAGTATGGGGTAATTACTGCTAGTAAAGATCAACTTGGCTGGTATTCCCGTTTTATTGGCAGAAATAGAACTGTAAAATGATATGCATAATAGGGGGTTAAAAATGACGGCAGAAGGCGACATGTTGAAAAGATCTATTACTATACCTGAACATGGACCAGGAAAACACACTGAAACCGAGGAAAACACCAGTATTTATTAAAAATAGTAAAAAATGAGTAAAAAATATTGTTGCAAGACTCCTGTTCACTTGCTGCTCATTCTACCTAAGAACACACCGACAACACACAAAAATCCGCCGGGATCCGCGTCGTCGCCGCGCCGTGGACCAGGAAACACACTGAGACCGAGGAAAACACATCGAAATATATTTCTGTAAAACAACAGTATTTAAAATTTAAAAATGTAGAAAAAATAGTAAGAAATCATTGTTGCAAGACTCCTGGTCACTTGCTGCTCATTCTACTTATTCCAAGCTTGCTGGTATCGTAAGAACTCACCAGCAACACAAAAAAAAAAGAACCTGTCGGGATCTGCGTCGTCTTCTTGAAAAGCCGTACATTTCTCTAATATTAAATTGCAATTAATTCAAATATCATATTTCAGAGGGGAAAAAGCATTTGTACAGTATAAATCAGATTTATTGAATATAGTCTTGTAATTTGTAAGAGATGAATAAATATTGATACTTTTTTGTAATGATTATTAATTAGTAATATGAATATTCGTGATTAATTTGTGACCCTCTTGGATCATCTCGGTTCAACCAGGACCATTTCAGTTCAATCTGGATCATTATAAATTAAATTTATTGAATATAGTCTTGTAATTGTAATGTAAGAGATGAATAAATTAAGATTATTTTTTTGTCGCCGCGCCATGCTTCTTGAAAAGCCGTACATTTCTCTAATATTAAATTGAAATGAATTCAAATATCACATTTCAGAGGGGAAAAAGCATTTGTACAGTATAAATTAGATTGATTGAATATAGTCTTGTAATTTGTAAGAGATGAATAATTTATGATAATTTTTTTGTAATGATTATAAATTAGTAATATGAATATTCGTGATTAATTTGTGATCCTCTTGGATCATCTCGGTTCAACCAGGACCATTTCAATTCAATCTGGATCATTATAAATTAAATTTATTGAATATAGTCTTGTAATTGTAATGTAAGAGATTCTGTCTATTGAATATAGTCTTGTAATTTGTAAGAGATGAATAATTTATGATAATTCTTTTGTAATGATTATAAATTAGAAATATGAATATTCATGATTAATTTGGGATCCTATTGGATCATTTTGGTTCAGCCAGGACCATTTCAATTCAATCTGGATCATTCATATTGCTAATTAATATTTATATTGCTAATTATTGCTAATTAATTAATTAATTATTCATATTGCTAGTGAATATTCATATTACAAATTAGTATTCATTACAAAATTATAATTTATTAATATCTCTTTACTCTTTACCCCGATTTTATACTATATTCAATACTTTAACCCCAATGGCCACCCATAAAACGTCGTTCAAAGGCCTATATCAGTGGCGTAGGCCCAGTCAGAAGCCATGCCCCCCCCCCTGATGCCCCCCCCCCCCCCCAATTAAATATGACAAAATACAATGTTACCCATGACAGTGCATTACATGCCCTTATTTGCCCAGTGGCTTGACTTTTAAAGTAAAAAATAGCTCTAAATCGGTATAAAATACGCCTTTTAGACCAAAAAGCTAATTTTAGGTGATTTTCCCCCAGTCAGAAACCATGCCCCCTGATGCCCTCTCCCCAAATGAAATATGACAAATTACAATGACCCATGACAGTGCAGTACATGCCCTAATTTGACCAATGGCTTGACTCAAAAATGGTCTGAAATACCTACTTTTAAACCAAATTAAGCTAATTTTAGGTAATTCTGATATTAAAAGGCACCCCACCACGAATGTATCTTTCCCCCCGTTTGCCCACCATTTTTTTAAATGCTGGCGCCGCCACTGGATATGCCTCCCCCAGTCAGAGGCCATCAACCCCTGATGCCCCCCCCCCCCCCCCAGTCAGAGGCCATCCACCCCTGATGCCCCCCCCCCCCCCCCCCAAAAAAAAAATAATAATAATAAATGAAAATACCTAGTTAAAATAAAATTATAATTTATTAATATCTCTTTATTACCCCGATTTTAGACTACATTTGATATTTAACCCCATGGCCGCTGTGCTTCTTGAAAAGCCGTACATTTCTCTTATATTAAATTGCGAATATAAAAATAATTCAAATATCATATTTCAGAGAAAAAAGTGATTGGTAAAGTATTAAATTAAAATTTCTTTTAAAGTTCAATTCATTAAACAATGTCATGGTTGCAAAGAGAATGTGCCGCCAGTAGGATTCGATCCCCGGGATTCGATTTCAATATATACACTAAGTTGATAAGTAAGAGTTATCTACGACACGCCTACCCAGTCGGCCACCAAGACAGATACGATATCAAGTGTCAACGAATAAATATATACCTAAATACTTATTTAGAGCAGTGTTGCTATAAATTGTGAGCCAAAAAGCGCACACTAAATTTTATAATTGACATGATCCGGCATCCGCCCGTCACGTACCACGCAAAATGACGCCCAATCATGCGTCTGTGCTGTGGCATAAGCACCTTGGTTCGGGGACGACTCCGTTCTAAAATACAAATTCACATTTCGTAAAAACTATGAAACTACGCAAAAACTAAAAGAATTTCGTCAGCCATGAGGGTTTTAATAAGTAAATAATGGTTAATCAACAAACTTTTAAATATTTATACCGACTTTAAATCCGTTGGGGAATTGCAGAGGATTATTTTCGGTTTAGCGCAAGCGGTCCTGGGACATCAGTGTGATTTTAGGCACTTGGTAAAGAGCTTACAGCCTTTCCCGCATTCTTGTATCACCGTAGATAAGGTTACAGCACTTACACATAGCGCTAACGACTGACTGATTCTTGGTCGACTATTACGATGGCTTTACGTGAATTGTAATATAGAAGACATTCGATATAAGATTAGGCCTATTAGGTTTCACACAAACTTTGATACAAAACTTCGCTCTTCTTCTCAAAATCTTCTTCGCATCCCGGCTACAGGAAACACAGACTTTTACAGTAACAGAACTTTTGCGATCATAGCACCAACGATTTGGAACAGTTTACCATCATATATTCGCTCAATGTCATCTCTTAACCAATTTAAGAAGTGTCTCAAGACTCATATCTTCAAGTCCACATACAGTGTCTAATTGATTAGTATTTCTTTGTATTACTTTTGCTGAATAAATTGAATTGAATTGAATTGAATTGAATTGTATATTGTTTTTGTCAAACTATTGTACAGGCCCTCTGTATTTTTGATACGCAGTTCCTGCATGTCTCTCATATAGTTTTGGTTTGTATTTTATGTATTTGTACTTTTCTCTTTGTATTTAAGCGCTTTGAGAACTTGTTGTAAGGCACTCTATAAGTATTTTGTATTATTTGTATTATTAATATCATTACAAAGACTAGATACAAGATTACCAAATATCAAACAAACTTTGATACAAGTATATTAAATATAAGATTACCAGGTATCACATACTTTGATACCAAGACATTATATACCAGATTACCAGGTATCACATAAACTTTGATACAAAGAAATTCGATATAAGATTAGGCCTATTAGGTTTCACACAAACTTTGATACAACGATACAAGATTACCAGATATCAAACAAACTTTGATACAAATATATTAGATATAAGATTATAAGGTATCACATAAACGTTGATACAAAGACATTAGATACAAGATTAACAGGTATCACACAAACTTTGATACAAACACATTCGACATAAGATTACCAGGTATCACACGTACTTTGATACAAAGACATTAGATACCAGATTACCAGATATCACACGTACTTTGATACAAAGACATTAGATACCAGATTACCAGGTATCACACAAACTTTGATACAAAGACATTAGATACCGGATTACCAGGTATCACACAAACTTTCATACAAATACATTCGACATAAGATATCACACGTACTTTGATATAAAGACATTAGATACATGATTACCAGGTATCACACGTACTTTGATACAAATATATTATACAGTCATCAAAAAAAGTAACTATACAGGTAATAAATGTACTTTTAACTCTAAAAATATAAATCTTACCTAGAAATATTAAATCATAAAGTTGTTGAGAAATTTATCTTCTTTAATATGAGCTATTGCACGCTAGGATCGGTTGAATATTTAAGAAGCGACAATCCAAAATGTAAGGTAAAGTCACAATTTCAAATTCACATTTTACATTTCAACGCGGGGGAGAGAATGACAGGTAGCGTGTGTGTGGCGTATTGATCCATCGGAACAATGCAGCCGTACTGTCCAACCTGCGCATGCATCCCCCAATTGCACTACCGGTAATCGATAAGGTACCCGTAGATTGGTCCGCGTGTAGAAAATAAAAATGTGAAAATGAAAATCGGACTTCTCTTTACATTTTTGAGTGCCACTTCCTCAATAATCACCCGATCCTAACGTGCAATATTTCATATTAAAGAAGACAAATTTCACAACAACTTTATAATTTAATAATTTTAGGTAGGATATATATTTTAAGAGTTAGAAGCCCATTTATTACCTGTATAGTTACTTATTTTGATGACTGTATACCAGATTACCAGGTATCACACAAACTTTGATACGAAGACATTAGATACCAGATTACCAGGTATCACACAAACTTTGTTACAAAGTCTAGATACAAGATGACCAGGTATCACACAAACTTTGTTACAAAGACACTAGATATAAGATTACCAGGTATCACACAAACTTTGTTACAAAGACAGTAGATATAAGATTACCAGGTATCACACAAACTTTGATATATAAAGATATAGAGATTCGGGTTGATCCATTATCATTTTTAGATGTTGGTGAGTGGTGATTGATAAGGTGGCCGTAGGTGTTTGGTTATCATGGGTGCGAGGGGGAGGGGTAGGGGTTAGGTATGTGGGGGTTGACCTGTCTTTTAGGTGGTTCTAGTTGTCATATTGTTGGTTCCCAGTGTTGTGGGTTCCGATATGTTTAAGTGCTCAAAAAGTATATTTGGGGGTTGGAATGGGGTGTGGTGAATGAGTTGTCAAAATGGCCTTTTTTTGGTGGTTCCCAGTGTCATTTTGGTGGTTCCCAGTGTTTTGGGTTACAAGTTGTGTAAGTGCTCAATAAATATATTTGTTGAATTGGGCTGGGATGTGGTAAATAAGGAGGGGATAGATTGTCATAATGGTTCATTTCGGTGGTTCCCAGTGTTTTGGGTTCCGAGTTGTTTAAGTGCTTAATAATTATAGATCGGGGTTGTGGTGAATAGAAAGGGGGTTGGTTGATAAAATTGCCCTTTTTGATGGTTTCCAGCGGGAATCGCCTAAATGACACTGGGAATCAATAAAAATCAGTTTTGGTCAACCCACCCTTGCGCTCATTGTCTACATCCCTAACCAATACCCCAACTATATATTTATTGACCTCTTAAACCACTCGAAACCCAAGACACTGGGAACAACCAAAATGACAACGGGAACCATCAGAAGAGTATATTTGTCAATCCTAAATCCCCTAACGCTAGGCTCCTACCTCCCTCCAGCCTCATGTGATATGACACCCAACCATAGGTATATTCCCGTATTGTGTTATCAAACAGGGATAACTAATATAATAGTATTACACAAAGTTTTATAAAAAAACATTAGATACAAGATTACCAGGTATCACTCAAAGTTTGATACAACGACATACAGGACATAGTATGTGATTCATTTCCTGATCACCATTAACAAAATATATACGAATAGATAATGACTATCACCGCCTCACTAGTTGTATACGACGTACCTTCTTGTTTTCACCTCTTGTAATCCTTCCTTTTTCTTCACTTAACTTCTGGAAAGTTTTCTTGATACCAACGTACACCCAGGCAACGCGTTTTTAACTTCACCATAGCAGTGGAAACAATACTTAACTTCACAATTCATATGATTTTATATAATACGATATGTACAGACAACTGAGAAGCCAAGCCCTTAATGCAATCACACAAAACGTGTTTCGAATGTAAAAACCAAGAGCCAGCACATTACATTATTAGCAAACATTTGTAAAGTTATGTGATAATATCAGAGCAGAACCACATTCCAGAAGTATTGTTATGATTTGATTTTAAGTAAGGAATCTCTGCTGCATTGGTCATGTTATACTATACCACTTTTTATTTCTTTGTGTCAATAATTTATGATAAGCATAATTTGCCAAATGCGGGACCAAACGCTTGTTCTAAATCAGCTGCCGAAGGGCTGATTATCTGCCTCTCTAATCTCACCAATATTGAAATAAACAAAACTTGCATGGAAAACAATATGTAAAATATCTTTTAAATCTTTTTTAAAACCAACTTCCTAAGTTAGACACAAACGATTTCTTATCAGTATCAGGAATCTTTTTGATTTAAGTGGGCGGGATGTAAATGCCCACAATGTTAATATGACTTTGACAGACTGGAAACAAAAGATGGCGTTCGTGTGTAACGATCCTTCACAAACCAATCCCGATTGGGACTGAGATCCCGTTTGAACATATTTAGTAATTTTGCTAAAATAACAATAGATGTCACAATACCCTGTGATTTGGTGAAATTATTAGACTCCCACGAGAGTTTCAAAAAAGTACATTGTACCCTAAAGGTACACATGGTCGAATTCGACGTCTTTGACTTTGTACACAAATCAGTTATTTTTTCATTCATAACGCTTTCATTTTTCAGGCCCTATGCTATACCCACTCATAAAGCTGCAGTTTTAAACACGCCTAAGGCACTCATCCGCTGGTTGTAACCGGGTTTTCAATCATTTCTTTTCATAGATTATGTTATCAACTTATTATGTAGTTCATGCTTAAATTTCGTTGTTAAAGATAATTAGGGGATTATTTTTCAACACATTGAATTTGTATGTGAACAATAAAATTATAGTTATTTTTTCTTCTCTTATAATCCAAATGTGGTTTTATTAGTTATAATGTGTGTGAAGAACAATGTACTTCAGGAAAATGGATCACCGTTCGGAAGCAATTACAGGTCTGTTTTTCTTCAACACAAAAAAGTAGTATATTTTGGAGGGTTTTCGCGGCACACTGTTCGTGGCGGCGGCAAAAGGCAAACTGCTGTATGTCGTTGTATCGTCTGCTTGCCTCTCTCACATTTATTATCCGGGTTTACTATTATCACATGATCGCAGTCATCACAGCGGCTTTGGAGTGTACACCATTCTAGGTACATTTTGGGGAAAATATATTTGAAGCAACCTATAAAACTAAACGCAATGGAAGATTTCATATGTCCATGCAAATTAGCACGGAATACAAATTAGGCTATATTAAAAAAAATCATTTGTCTCAAAGCTCCCGTACGCGTTAGTTTATTGATGCGCATTAGAAAACAAAAATCTTAAAAAATCTTTTTTCTTTTCTTTTTTTTCTTCAAAAAAAAAATCCCAACATTTCACAGATATTTCAGATTTTCATTGATCACATAATTTTAAATACAAAAGGTCACTTTTACAAGGATTTCCAATATTTTATATTATATTAAAAATTGAAAAACTGAAGAGCTTTGAGACAAAATATGTTTTTAATATAGCCTTAGCATAGAATATATCATGCAGCTCCAGATTGAGTTAATTCAACTTATTTTTCCATTATTGTCCAAAATCTCAAAACTTTAATGTTGGTAGAGAGCTGGATAGAGACAGTGGTCGTAGCAATGACAATGGTCGGTGTAACGGAATTGACACCTGCCACTGAATTACTCCCCAATTTGTTTTTAGTGTAAATGGTATATTGTTTAAACTTTATTGCCAACATTTCATTTGAGATTGTAAAACTAAAGTGAGTTCATAACATCATAAATGTCATAGATAGTTTACCATTTTCATTGTTACCATAGCACGAGACTGTAATAATCTATACTTCGTGTCAGCTCAAGTTACACACGTGTGTATCCGCACAATCAAAGAAGAATGTCGGCTGTGGCCCAGAAAGTGATGCGCCCATCACTAGATTAGGTGCTGTGGCCCAGAAAGTGCTGTGCCCATCACTAGATTAGGTGCTGTGGCCCAGAAAGTGTGGCGCCCATCACTAGATTAGGTGATGTGCCCAGAAAGTGCTGCGCCCCAGTGGCGTATCTGTGGTCTTTTCAGGGGGGGCAAAGGGTATTTTTTCCAGGTGAACACCAGTTCGACCTATTACCGTTAAGTAATAAAATTGCGCAGCTGGGTTGTTTATTCCAGCGAATGACGCTGCATCCTAAAGTTGATGCGCGCGCAGCGCGCGAAATTTTAACAACATATCTACAGGAACCTGGCCATTATTAAGCTACATTTTTCTTTTAAACGGGCTTCTATAATGATATTCCTGGACAATGCGCGCGTAGCGCGAGAAAATTTGCCATTTGTATACTTAATTGCCCATCATCAAACCGGGCAAGGGGCAAATTTGTCATTTAGACGGGAATTAAGTAAATCCCTTATATTTTCTCTTTCCTTTTCCCTTTTATCTTCCTCTTCTCCCTTTCCTTTCTTTTCCTTTCCCTTTTCCTCCCCCTCTTTTTCCTTTCTTTCCCTTTCCTTCCCCTTTTTCCTTTTCTTTCCCCTTTTCTCTTCCTCTCTTCCCTCTCTTCTTCCCTTCTCTTCGATTTTTTTTAGCCCGGTAGTTTGAGCTGGCCTTCCCGGTCAAAGCCGTCTCTGCCCCCCTTGACCCACGGGAGATACGCTACTGCTGCGCCCATCACTAGATTAGGCGCTGGTGTCACCTCCCCAAGTTGAGCCAATACAGTTTTACAATACAGTGCTGTTTTGTTTAGTGGTGATTGTAGTTGCAGTGGCATATAGTTATTGGCTTGACACTTGCGCATTACCAGTAGCAGTGACTGGTATAGCAGGTAGTAGAGGAAGATGGGAAATGCATTATTGTCTCTTTCATGGCATGGCAGACATATGATCAGATTATGTACCGATTATTGTTAATCCACAGTGAGCATCCTATACCACACTGTTGATTATCTGTTTTCATGGACATATCACGGAATTGACTTACTCAAATTAAAGACTTTATTACGAAGTACGTATACAAATATTGGCAAAAATTAAATATCATTTTTGTCTTCGGTAAAGATAATATCATTGTATGATTTCTCAATTGTTCATTTAATTTCGTTAATAGATACCGTATTCATCCTTTCCACAAGGTGGTCGTAGAGAATGACTTAAAGAAGAACGGTATTATCACTTATCAGTGAGCCGTTTGAAGACTCCCTCTAACAAACAGTCATGGCGTTCTGGTCTCGTATTAGGGTATAGTTAGTGACAGAAGCAACAGGGAAAGCAGCGGTTAACATGGTTAACAAAAATTGTCACAGGTAGCAATTAACATGATGGGTATCAAATTTGTGGTGAGATAACCATAATTATTATTATTATTTCTTATGAATAAAAATCCATTGATAACACCGCTTGATCTTAAGCTAATGTCATTTTAGCACGCTAGTAAAGTGATTCTTAATTTATGAAACCTATGTGTATTCTACAAACGCATCAAGTATGACTTCTTGACAATTAAATGAACAATATTTTCACTTTGAGCGCTTGTTTAAAGAAATCGTTGAATAGGTACTTGTCCAAACAAATTAGATAATCATCCGACACGCTTAATAACACATCTTTCGCGTTAAATCGACAATAAATGAACCCTGAAACACACACAAACCACGGTTTTGTTGTCGTATTCATTTCATAGTTGGAAAAGGTCAAACGTTTAGTTTTCATTTGATTGGCTTTTTTGTTCCAAAATTTAATCATGTTTCCGGTTGATTTCATCTGATTATGTTCTTGTTTGCGGTAAATTTCTAATATAGTTTTGTATGTGTTCATTTGGAACAACCATCATGAATTTAGCAAGAGGTGAACACCCTTGCTAAGCGAGGCTTTTAATCAGTACTATTTCCTATGCATTTTGAGTGAGCTTGCCGCATACTTCATCACTATATATGTTAGTATAGGGTGTGTCGGTTTTGAGATACATGAAGCTAGGAGTTTGCATGAAGTAATGCGCACAACAAATAGTTAGGCATTTGATACTAAAGTTTTTGTTTAAAACGACGAAAACATTTAAACCAGGTTCAATAGGGCCAAACTCCTCGCACCGCTGCACGACGTGTCAGGGCAAACCAGGCTCAATAGGGCAAAAAACACTCGCTACACCACCACGTGTCAGGCACTTCACCGCATCCACTGTTATATTGTGACTTTGACAAAAGTTAGAAAAAGTTCATAAGGCTTATAAGCTTACGGTACCTAACAATCTCCATATTGTTTTACTTTTCACTTAGACAATCATATCGAGTTTGATAAATTTGGCGCGATTATTTGTTTTCTTTTCTAATCGGTTGAGAACTATGATGATATGGGAATTGACGCAGTGTATCGCGATGTATCCACCTATGATGTTACGTCACAAATGAAGCATTGAAAGATTCTATATGCGCGCGTTGAAATAGGAACATTAGTAGGATAGGCATTACTCATTTTGTATGGAGCCCTGGGATGTGGAAAACGTACGATATACCCGACTGAACCAGCCGTAATCAATTAGATAAAACGGCAGGCTTTACTAAAAGGCGACTATCACTAATAAGCTCAAACCTAAAGGATTTTCTGGCCATTTCCTCCATGACAACATTATCATGAAAACGTGGACATGTCATCGTTATTTGCATAATTTATTACGTCATTATCCACCAGTCTACACCGTTGTTAGGCATGCACAATACGCAAAGGTGTGTCTTTGTTCATCATAAAATTGATTAAAGCAATACTTGAGACTAACATTACTTTGAGCATAAACTTATCAGTCCATGAGTTGAGTATACAAAGTGTATAAGTATCAAAGTGTAGACACAAGATCAAGCATATGTTATTCATGGAATTAGACAATCTCGTACAATCATTAATTGTCTATTCATATTGAAAATCCATTCATATTCATTTTTCTAACAATGTTATTGATCAGATTTCTTATTTCTTATCAATTTAAATCAAATCAATTAGCAATTGGTTTTCCCACGCTAAAACAACCATGCAATATCAATATCCATAAGACAAGTCTAATGTTACTAAAATATGCAAAAGTTAAGTACAACAAAAGTAATGGGAATCAGAAATATCTTCAAATCCGCGGTTCTTTAACGATAGCTATGAAAATAATAATACGCCAAAAAGTCAGACACATATTTAAACGCTCGTGGGTTCAGCAAATCTGGTGGAGAAACAACGAACCTATTTTTCTTTTTTCTAGGTATAAAACACGCACGTTCGTGTGTTTATCTCCAAACACATTTTTAAACATCGGGTAAAATACTCGTGTGTAAACCTCGACGCGTGGCATGAAAATAGATGGTTGTTTAATGTACACCGTGGCGCGACTGCCTGTTGTCGTGAAAGCATCTGCATCAACGTTTAAAAACCCGCCAGCATTTGGGTGTAGGAGTTATTCTAGAGAAAGATAATAATGAGACGTTTTAGCCGGATTGTACTAAATAAGAAAACACCAACAGCAAATTGAATTGGGCAGAGACAGAAAGCTTTATAACGCGACGCAGGATTACTCTCTGCTGCTGGTGGTAAGGTTTCGCTACTGTTGAGTTAAAAAAAGAAGTGGCCCGCGGAAAGTTCATCGCTTAGAGCTCGGTTTGCTTCTTTTATGCTGTTTTGACTAATTACAGCACAATTCCGGCTGTTTTATGGCAATTTGTCAACCCAATGTGCTCCAAAGTGACTGTTTATTTGGTTCACGGGGAAGCGATGAAGTGCCTTCAGACTATCATAACATTAGTTTTACCGCTGTCGTCGTTATAGGAACCTGTTTGCTGCTTCAATTAAAACATCTAAGCCACTTTATTTCTTCGAATGTATTTAGTTTGCGCGACAATATATGCATATGTATGTTTAATAGTATACAGATACTAATATATATATATATATATATTGAATGCTAGAAACAATCTTGTTTCCACAGACAAAATTATAAGCGATAATCATCATGTTTTAGCGTATGACATTACCAATCTACAACGGTGTGCGCATCACATGCGTAATTGTTGTTTGTGAAGTAGACCTCGCCGACACGCTGAACGAACGCTTATTCTAAAACACCACGCTGCGATAAATTTAAACGTATTCCCTGTGTGGTGCTGTTCGAATAAATTACTGATTTCCATGGCAACGTTTGTAAAAAACAAGACTGAAACACGCTTTGAAAGGGAGTTGAACACGCAATAAATTGCTTAATAGCACGAATGAATACTATAGTCCATTAAACATGTTAAACAACAGTGGTTACAAAACGTAATTGGGTGAACAATCCAATTCATTTGTAGTTATCAAGGTTAACTATTGTTGCGTCGTGTTAACACAGTTCGCGTGTTAACTTAATAGTACATTGATATGCTATTTGTATTCAATTAAGAACAAAAGTAATGATGCAATGAACAAAAACAATATAACAGTAACCTTTAATTATATTATTATAAATTAACATCATGAAGAGCCTTATTGAGATTGCATCTGTGGTTTGTCTTATCTCCGTCAATCTCTATACGTCCACTATTAGTGAGATGGCTTCTTTTAACGAAGTAATTGGTATATCATTTATATGACAAAAGACGCCTTAATAGAGTGTAAACTCAAGCAGATGAATATGAGCCTGTTAATATCACTTTGATTGAGATTATCTTAATTACACCGGACTTAGGACATCATTCATATGAATCATTGAAATGTATTATAAAAGATTTTGATGTAAATAATTTTCAAGAGCATATTTTACACATAGTAGGCCTAAATATCTTTATTCAAGCAGTACAGATCAATATGTCTACGTTTTGGTTGCCTGCACGTACAGTTTATTAAAATATGGCAAAAACATCAGAGTTGAAATATGGATAAAAATGTGGCATATTTCATCGAAAATGTTTTGTTTTTGTTTTTTAACTTAGACTGCTTCAAACACCATTCGTATCATTCCTACCTCAATCGAGTAGTATACTCAAATATGGCCAAAATGTACTCATTTACTTAGTTTCAAATACCATATCCTCAAGTAGATTGCCATACAATTGTGAAGTAATCGAAATAATCGGCGCCATCATTTGGCCAGATGTCAACTTTGCAACTGGTGTCTATTTGTTAAACATTAGTTGGCCAGATGCCAACATTCTAACAGATGTCTGGTATTTTGCCGGTTTCAAAATTCCAGCAGATGCCATTGTTTATCATCATTTGACAAGGAGTTACCATTCCAACAGTTAAAGAAACTTGCATAATCATCTAACATATGACTTGCAACAAATACGTCACTTATATTCGATTATTAATAGTTTAATATTATACCGTAGTTAATGACCCACTTTAAAACATGAAATATTTGCGCAGAAAACTACCTTTCCAGCATAATGTTGCCTAACATGCTACGAGTCAATTAGTCAAAAAAAAGGTCATATGCCTATTCTTTAATAATATATTTGGTCACATTTGATATCACCCTAAAACTGTAAAATATGATGAGCAATTGACATCTATGACAAAAGTTGGCGTAGAAGTATAGCAACTATACTTTTAATTGGTATTGGTATAACCAGTATTATTATTATTATTATTGGTATTTTATTCAGAAGCATCTCGTGGCCCGAAGGCCAAATTACATGCTAATATACAATATAAAAATGCACATTAACAACATCAAAATATTGCACCTGTAGGATTGAATCACAATTTACAAAGAAAGATATATTAAAGATAAAATGTACACAAATTAAGAAACAACAAAATGTCACACTTCATGGAACTTTACTGCACGACCAGTCGTCAAAGATAATGGGAACCTAATCATTTAATATATTGACAAAATAAGGAACAGGACTATTTTGGAAACGCTGAGTCCTACAATGAAATTGGGTCAAGATGCCACTATTACGAAGTGATCTGTCATGACACTCCAGTCCTCTCATTTTTAGGAAGCCCTTCAGCCCCCAAAAGTAGCAAGTATTGATATGAGACGAGAATAAATTGATTCGTAAGACTGCCTATCGATACTAGTCTGTTACGTACACGTACTATCCATTATTCCTGTGCAAATGTTTAAAGATGATTATTCTGATGGGGTTTTAGGAACTAACGTGTGCGAATTGACGATTAGAAACTAACATTATTTGAGCTTCAAGAACAAAGACTTCAGCAATGATTCTATTTTAGCCAAATTAATTACGGTGGATATACAATATACATGTAGAACAAAGATTACCTACATGTAGGCTATTGTAATTCTCTATAGACCTGTTCACAGATACGTATACCCAGAAAATAGTCAAAAAGGGTAAATGGATTCATTTTGATGTTGTAACTCAGGAAATTGACGACGCATATCAAAATACCTCATAGGTAAAATTCACATACACAAAATGGGACACAGCATTGCCATTCGCCACAGGCAGTGACAGGTGTACTTCAAGAAGACAACCCAGTACCATTCCTGTTCATCAGTGCTTGAGTACTGATAGAATATCTACCTAGATGTTGCGACTCAAGGAAGAGAGAAGAGTCTTTGATTTGCAGTGGCAAACTTTCGCAATCGAAGATGGTTGCTCTTACTGACCTTGACTTTACAGATATCATGCGCTATTTTTGAGTCTAGCATTAAAAGCTATAGAGCTGTTTCACAAAGTTGAGAAGACATATAATCAGGTTATTTTGCACATACATAAAAATGCAAAGAAGATCAAGTGTGGGATAGTCAATGTTTGATTAGCAGAAAGGTGATGAGAACCAAGAACATGGAAGGGATGTAAACTTTAAAACATGAAGAATTTGAAATAATGGTCCCTACGTATGAATGAGACATATAAACAAGAAGAGCATGGCAAGTGTGTTAGTACGGAAGTCCATCCAGGAAAGATGAAGTATATCCACTATGGAAGGCGGCATGAATGCCAAACGTGCGGTTTCAAAGAAAAACTGATTGAAAAGTCCTTTTACCATTTACCCAAAACCGTAGTTGGAAGAGATCAGGTCTGATAAAAGGCGATGGACGGACTAAATCAGCTTGTTTCTTGTATGTGTTTTTGGAGTGAACCAAAAACACATTCAGGCGTTGTTTCGCATGGAAAAGGAATCATATAATGAAATGGATAGTTAGGAATCAAATTTGAAATAGCAAATTACGTAAGTGGTGGTAAATACTGTATAGCTTCGGACAGGCTAAAAATAGATCGAGTAATTTGCTGTCAAGAGTAGCCTTCCATTTCGATGTTACTCTAAGAACATGCTAAAAGTCGATGGTCGATTCCCAAATATTTTACAACCAGGCTCCCACGAATTGAGTTCCACTGGCAGTATTTTTTTTTATTACACAGCGTATATGCATGGCTCTTGATGTGGCAAAATTCAACAATCGTCAACTTTTTATATTAAAAAGGAGCAACTAACTTTTGGATTTAAACGACACAGTTATTGAACTGGTTATTTAAGGATTTGGATAAACCTATTTTTTGTAACAAAGGAGGTATAACTGTTGTTTTTACTGATCAATTTATTGACTACTCGAAGTAACAAAAAGAAAACAGAATTTGCTGTAAGCGTTCGATTACCAGGTCTTGGCAAAACCTTCTTAACTGGACGCTCTTTGCAAAGTCATTGGCGGTATATGGCATAAGTACATAACTGACAAGTTAGCGGTCTTGACAAATACAGAGGCTTGTAGATTTATCTTAATCCAATTGGTTCTCTCCGTCTGTTTTTAAAGATTAAATATACAGCAAATACTGTAGACCCCAACAATACTTCTCAGTTTCAAAGTTCAAGTCAAATTTTAAACCTACTTTGTCTTCGGGCGTATATTTTCTTATTCGAGTTAATAAAATGCTACTTTACTCATATGGTGTTTACTTTAAAGTTCTAGATTAAATTTGGAAAGATTATACGAGTAATGATTTTGTTAAAGATGTTAATAACCTCAATTGACTCAACCATGCGAGGAGAAAAACAATAACGAATAAAAATATGATATGTTGATTTGAGTTTCTGAACTACGTGATTTATGCGTTATCTATTAATCGATAAACAACTGTGAATATGTCTAATCGTCAGGAATCAACCCATATTAACAAGATATTGATCATGACAAAACAAAGTTTTGAAGGCTCTGTATCCGATGTAGATCGGACCGCACACCTAAGTCCCTATAGGCGCACGCACAGCAATCGCACCCGTCCACTCGCATACCATTCACCAACACATATACTTTTTTACTCAAAGACCCGCAGGCCAATTTATAGTAAATCGGGGGGAAGTTCATAGTGTTATTGGCTTGTTTATCTAACTCCCCGATCGGTTTTCTTAACTTTTCAACAGTTTTCGGCTTTAATTTGACGAGTGTGATAACATTTACACATGAAAATGGCATCAGAAAAAGACCCTCCCTTCTTTTTCTTTTATGTGGGCGGGCTAATTTGTATACACAAACCCGTAAGAGCACTGTAAAGAATGGACAAAGCTGTGTTTCCTATGCCTAGGGTGAAGTTCGAGTGATTTTTATTTTTCGTCACGGTAGGATTAAAACGATATAACGAGAGGTTTTGAATAAAGCTAGGTGCTAATAATATAAAGCGAATTCTTTCATGGCTGGTTAGATTTGTCAATTATTTCGCCTATACCTGAGACGGTGCAGGTGTTCGTCTCGGGGCTCAGCGCTTGATCTGTGCCGCTATCACCTGGGGACCTTCCATTTTATGTGCAGGGGATAGCTAGTACATTCTTCAAAAATATGGCGGGCAATTAACATCGAAACTAATTTGTGGGATTTAGTGTTATTGATCCTAATCATATTAATAGTGTTTCATATCAAACTTCACTCATACTCGCGCCATACAATCAAACGTAATGCAATTAAATAAATTGACTAACATTTCATTTCAGTCTTAAAAATATGACAATAACCAAAAACATTTCGCTCCCTGTATCAGTGTGCATTTTCCGAGGATTATTTTTATATATTTCAGCCTTAGGTATTAAAAAGTCCAACGCAAACTTCTTTTGAATTCCGCCATGTGCCGTGCTCGGTCAAGTACCTAAATTGAAACTTTTATACGTAATCAGGAGAACAAAGTTATTGTAAATATCGCACTTAATCGTTACGATTTGCTCAATTATAGGGGGTTTAGTTGATTTGAATGGAAGTTGTAGTATTATGAGTTGTATTGAGTTATGCAAACATTACCGGGACGGGGTAACATTTTGTTGAAAAGCGCAATCCGGAACCGGTGTTCCTTTCATATCAAATAAAATGCCTAATATATAGAACTATTATACACAAGTACATATGCCAGTCCGTATCTTTAGCCTGTTAAACTTGAAGTTTTGTTTGTATCACGAAGTCCAATAGTAGTTTGTGATTGTGTTAGCGCCCATTTAGTTCTTTCTGCAACTTTTAGAAGTTCATTTGATCTTCTCTGCCGGAGGATGGGTTGAACTTATTTTTTAAATTGGCCAACTTGGGATTTGAAATGAGCAGACGATAGCTGACGGCAAGCCATATCGAGATTGCCCGTGTACTGTGTATTCCAGCTGGGGTACACACGTGTGGGGCAACCATACCTTATATCAAGAAGCCTCGGGAAACTTTAGGGTGATGCTAGTTTTGTAATGGCCGGAACTTACCTGTCAAATGAACACAATTAGAACAATACCCTCGTAATCTTTCAAATGATTTTGTTTTTGTTTTTCGATAAAATTGCTGATACAACAAAACTTTACTGTTATTTTAGGTTAATTGTTACCCGATTTTGTCATGACCGCATTTAACCCGTTAATGTTTAATCTCGAATACAAATTTGCTACGCAACTTTCAATGAAGAGGACATTGTATCTGACACAATATAACTTGTAAAAGCGAGCGTTTGCGGTAGACTCTTACACGTCCGGGTAACGAGACTAGTTCGTAGGGCATAGCATACCAGGTAATGCATATAGGGGCAAACAAACACAGGTTTTGATTTCAACATTTTGGTATGACAGCCGCAATGTAACAATAAACATGGTAAACTTTGATTGACAAAGTCACCATATTATTAGAAATTTTTCCAATCCCGCCAGGTATTATTATGGAAAATGACGAGGTATGTGTTAAAATAACAACAATACCTTATAAAAATAACAAATTTATATCTCGCGATATCTGTAGGCATTTTGATTCTAGTAGTGTATAAGCAGAGTGACCAAGGGCACTTAATAGTGACCTATATAAAGTGCATGCTTTGAGTTGCTCATCGTCCGAAGTTGTACAGCAATCACATTTACCTTCAAGTATCATCTTTGACACATCACTTATATCATTGTACCCATCCCTGATAACTCTGTACCAGTGTGCCATATCATCGTGCCCATCACTGATAACTCTGTACCAGTATGACATATCATTGTACCCATCACTGATAACTCTGTACCAGTGTGCCATATCATTGTACCCATCACTGATAACTCTATACCAGTATGACATATCATTGTAACCATCACTGATAACTCTGTACCAGTATGACATATCATTGTACCAATCACTGATAACTCTGTACCAGTATGACATATCATTGTACCCATCACTGATAACTCTGTACCAGTATGACATATCATTGTACCCATCACTGATAACTCTATACCAGTATGACATATCATTGTACCCATCACTGACAACTCTGTACCAGTATATTACATATCATTGTACCCATCACTGATAACTCTGTACCAGTATGACATATCATTGTACCCATCACTGATAACTCTGTACCAGTATGACATCATTGTACCCATCACTGATAACTCTGTACCAGTATGACATATCATTGTACCCATCACTGATAACTCTGTACCACTATGACATATCATTGTACCCATCACTGATAACTCTGTACCAGTATATTACATATCATTGTACCCATCACTGATAACTCTGTACCAGTATGACATATCATTGTACCCATCACTGATAACTCTGTACCAGTATGACATATCATTGTACCCATCACTGATAACTCTGTACCAGTATGACATATCATTGTACCCATCACTGACAACTCTGTACCAGTATATTACATATCATTGTACCCATCACTGATAACTCTGTACCAGTATGACATATCATTGTACCCATCACTGATAACTCTGTACCAGTATGACATCATTGTACCCATCACTGATAACTCTGTACCAGTATGACATATCATTGTACCCATCACTGATACCTCTGTACCAGTATGACATATCATTGTACCCATCACTGATACCTCTGTACCAGTATGACATATCATTGTACCCATCCCTGATAACTCTGTACCAGTATGACATATCATTGTATCAATCACTGATGACTCTGTACCAGTATGACATATCATTGTACTCATCAATGATAACTCTGTACCAGTATGACATATCATTGTACCCATAACTCTGTACCAGTATGACATATCATTGTACCCATCACTGATAACTCTGTACCAGTATGATATATCATTGTACTCATCAATGATAACTCTGTACCAGTATGACATATCATTGTACCCATAACTCTGTACCAGTATGACATATCATTGTACCCATCACTGATAACTCTGTACCAGTATGACATATCATTGTACCCATCCCTGATAACTCTGTACCAGTATGACATATCATTGTACCCATCACTGATAACTCTGTCCCAGTATGACATCATTGTACCCATCACTGATAACTCTGTACCAGTATGACATATCATTGTACTCATCAATGATAACTCTGTACCAGTATGACATATCATTGTACCCATAACTCTGTACCAGTATGACATATCATTGTACCCATCACTGATAACTCTGTACCAGTATGACATATCATTGTACCCATCCCTGATATCTCTGTACCAGTATGACATAACATTGTACCCATCCCTGATAACTCTGTACCAGTATGACATATCATTGTACCCATCACTGATAACTCTGTACCAGTATGACATATCATTGTACCCATCACTGATAACTCTGTACCAGTATGACATATCATTGTACCCATCACTGATAACCCTGTACCAGTATGACATATCATTGTACCCATCACTGATAACTCTGTACCAGTATGACATATCATTGTACTCATCACTGATAACTCTGTACGAGTATGACATATCATTGTACCCATCACTGATAACTCTGTACCAGTATGACATATCATTGTACCAATCACTGATAACTCTGTACCAGTATGACATATCATTGTACCCATCACTGATAACTCTGTACCAGTATGACATATCATTGTACCCATCACTGATAACTCTGTACCAGTATGACATATCATTGTACCCATCACTGATAACTCTGTACCAGTATGACATATCATTGTACCCATCACTGATAACCCTGTACCAGTATGACATATCATTGTACCCATCACTGATAACTCTGTACCAGTATGACATATCATTGTACCCATCACTGATAACTCTGTATCAGTATGACATATCATTGTACCCATCACTGATAACTCTGTACCTGTATGACATATCATTGTACCCATCACTGATAACTCCAGTGTACCAGTATGACATATCATTGTACCCATCACTGATAACTCTGTACCAGTATGACATATCATTGTACCCATCACTGATAACTCTGTACCAGTGTGACATATTATTGTACCCATCACTGATAACACTGTACCAGTATGACATATCATTGTACCCATCACTGATAACTCTGTACCAGTATGACATATCATTGTACCCATCACTGATAACTCTATTCCAGTGTGCCATATCATTGGTTACATCCCCATCATTGTACCAAAAGCATTTTTTATTGCACGTGGGTCTATCTACCTTGATAAAGGCCTATGGCCGAAATATCGAAATGTTAATAAAATCATGCGGTTTGAACCTACGTATTCTGTAGACATTATGGTCTAATGTATATATATTCCAGATAATCTGAGACCAGCAGGAAGATTTCGACGAGAGGTATCAACACTTTTACTTCATAGCATGTTTTCAATGACTGTCTAATCATGCTAATGTCACACATTTTAAGAGCTCATCGCCGCGACAGCCACACTTTGGAATACGAAAAATCAAATATAACACTCTTCATTTTTTTAAAGTAGCGTTCTCAATGAAAATCAATGGTGGTTATACATATACTTTTAAGTCGTGATAAGCAGCTATTGACCATGTTGACGATAGATATTATGCATGTCACCCCTGATATCATTGTTATACCAATTTACATTATATCACTGACAGCATTGTGCCAATTACTGATACCATTGAACGTATCACTGATACCATTGTACTAATAGCTTTAATCATTGTACATATCCCTAATATCATTGTACATATCCCTAATATAATTGTACATATCCCTAATATCATTGTACATATCACTATATTGGTCATACTCGGTCAAATTTAAAATAAGTAGAAAACATCATGAAACCTGGGGCTTAAGCTGCTCACCAGCAGGTAATATTTATAAAAGAGAATAACTGCAAAGTAGTATTAAATAATATTAATACGCATGTTTTTCTTAAACGCGATGAAGCGGTTGTGACAGATTTCAATGAGTTAAGTGCCCCTACTTAACATTCCCGTTCTTATCTGATGGAAAATGGAAAAAGAACAAGTAGACATTGTTAGACCGCATTCGAGACACCTTGTATCATCAATATGACAAATGCTGAATATCTGTTGATTTTTACGATTTTTAGCTTTGGTTAACATTTTATCCGACGGAAGTGAAAAAATAAATAAATCATTTTTAACCCGCATGAAATCAATTAGAATGTTATATAATTTGATGTTCAGCTTTGTGAGCTGTTGGAATGATTTCATGAGGAACTACCCTATAGATGGGGTGACAGGTGACGTCACACCGGGCAAAACGTGGCTAGTTGCCATTGTTCTTTGCCCGGCAGTTTGCGCGCGCATCCTGTTTTGTTTAGGACCCGTGCTTTTAAAACTCGCGCCAAAGCATTATAAAGGGCAATACGGCATAGCGGGGACAGTGTTGTGGTCATATGCTGTTCCCTCAAGCGTGTATCGACAGTCCAGTCCCTTCGACCGTTGCGTTTGTTGATAAACATTGGATGTAAACAACGGTCACCTCATCTATACCTTTCAGCCTTCAAAAGCTGATATCAGTATGTGGATCGTAGTGTATTGATACAGATCACTGTATCAAATAGCGCGGGAATCAATATTACACCCATCATTACAAACACCAAACATTAGAATCCCATGTAATGTTATGTTTATCTATATCCGTATGGCCCAAAACATTTCCCCAAGTAGTTTTACATCTTAAGCCCAGAAAATAAGAAATAGAACAAGAAATCAAAGGTAAATTGGATATTTTTTCTCACAAATTATGTCAATCTGTTATTTAATACCGTAACAGTAGATAAACTCTTGCCACTTGTTCTGATACAGTTGTCATGGTTGTGAAGGAGGATGTTCGACGATTACCCTACAGATGTTATTATATGAGGTGACGCACATCAAATCAAGCCCATACTAGAAACCAAAGCTACCTGTTAATTACACCTACGGGAAAAATCAAAGTTTATCAAGTTTGACTTTTGCTGGAAAGCCTCTATTCCAGTTAAACAATATTACAAGATTATGTCGGAAAAGCAGGTATACAAATGATAATGAAGATCAGCACAACATACGGTTGAGAGTTATGTGGCCTTTAGGAAATGGTTTAAAAGAACAACTCACCGGAAAATATTGCTCATTATGGTCTTGTTTCTACTTCCCCGTTTGCTTTGTAGAAGGGTTTGTCATAATATCATCAGTTGTACTACTCCCCGTTTGCTTTGTAGAAAGGTTTGTCATAATATCATCAGTTGTACAAGATATTAGACTATATGAAACGAATTAGCAAATCGCACTTTTCGTTATACTGACATTTGTTCAATGAATGTGCCTCCCAGGAAAACATGAACTGATATCCCAATAGTATAGAAATCCAAGTTTAGTGCAATAAAAATAGTTAAAGAAATACAAAAACTTGATATGTAAAATCTGTTTGAAATCAAACATGATATTGTTAAATTATTTCTTGTTAAAGATATGAATTTGTATCCCGCTTAATATACTAAAACTTCCATGTATTGCTGCAGATGCAGGGGTACAACAGTATTTCATTTAAAGCTTGCCTGTATTACGGGCAAGCTTTAAATGAAAGACTTTGAATGAAAGACTTTAAATCAAAGACTTTTAAATGCAAGACTATAGTATTATATGCAAAACGGTTGAACATGTTCTTTTAGATTACATGAGTTCAAAAATGAACATTTGAAAACATCCCTGTGTATATCAGTATTGTCAGTGATGTGTACAATGATATCAGTGATGTGTACAATGATATCAGTGATATGCACAATTACATCAGTGATATGCACAATTATATCAGTAATGTGTACAATCATATCAGTGATACGTACAATTATAGCAGTGATATGTACAATGATATCAGTGATATGCTCAATCATATAAGTAATGTGTACAATGATATCAGTGGTATACACAATAATATCAGTGATGTGTACAATTATATCAGTGATGTGTTTAATGATATCAGAGATGAGTTCAATGATATCAGCGATGTGTACAATGATATAAGTGATGTGTAAAATGATATCAGTAATGTGTACAATGATATCAGTGATGTGTACAATGATATCAGTTATGTGTACAATGACATCAGTGGCTGTACAATGATATCAGTAATGTGTACATTGATATAAGTGATGTGTAAAATGATATCAGTAATGTGTACAATGATATCAGTGATGTGTACAATGATATCAGTTATGTGTACAATGACATCAGTGGTATGTACAGCGTGTCCCAAAAAACTGGGTCCAAAACTTTCAGAGCTTATAACTTAAAATACGGGAAACATAGATGCTTCATGTTTGGAAATATAAAAGTAAATATATATGACATTATTTGGTGAAATTATAAGACCAATGGGATGTAAGGTTTTAGAAATACAAAGCTTTGCATACAGCGTGGTCAGAACCCGGTTTATTTCCGAATTTGCCCATAAACCGTCCATGCGTTGCATTTGCGCATCGTATTGACGTCATCAAAGTTTTGCCTTTGACTTATTAACAATCACTTACTCAGGGAAATCTTCGTCATAAGGGGGATAAAAAGTGTAAATACTTATGATTTTTGTTAGAAAAATCAATAAATAACCTTCTAAGACACTGCCATCTTTGAAGCAGTTCAAGAACAATTTCTTCGAAATTGGAAACCAGCCGTTAACATGGTTAAGTCAGTCATCTCATCAAAGGAATTAGAGGCAGGGCTGGAACTTTTTTTCTCCAACCAGCCAGTAGGGATCGGGCAGGTAACTCACAAAAATGCCCGACAGAAATTCCACCAGCCAGTGTAACTCTCACACTTGCACCGTAAGTTTGAAATTGTTTACCCTCCAGTCGGTTGCCGGGGTACTTTTTCCCGACACAAAATTTACCCGCTATGGGCAGGTGGGCGGGTGCTATTTCCAGGCATGGTATCAGGGTAACAGTTACTCTGTTTTTGTATATATTCAACGACAAGGTTACTGTAATGGGTATTTATAATGCTGAATATTGATCCAAAATACCTATAATTTAACCCTTTTCTACCAAACATAAGATATTTCGGAGAATAAACACCATGCACATGATGTAGGGAAAACTTGCACACAACGCAAATGCAAGGCATAAGGTGGTTTGTTGCTAAATTGGAAAAAACGGGTTTTCAACCACGCACTGTTGAAAGCTCTGTATTTCAGAAAGTTGCTATTTAATTGGTTTCACATTTTAACCAATTAAGGTCAGGTATATGTTCCTTAATATCCCTAAATATGGAGCAGCTACGTTTTCAACTGTTAAAGTTACAAGCTCTGCAGATTTTGGACCCAGTATTTTGGGACACGCTGTATAATGATATCAGTAATGTGTACAATGATATCAGTGATGTGTACAACGGTATCAGTGATGCATACAATGATATCAGTGATGTGTACAATGATATCAGTAATGTGTTCAATGATATCAGCATGATCAGTGATGTGTACAATCACATCAGAGATACATTAATGCACAATGATAACAGTGATGCGTATAATGATATCAGTAATGTGTACAATGATATCAGTGATGTGTACAATGATATCAGTGATATGAGTGATAGGTGCCCGGATAGATGAAGTAGGCCTAATATTTTACGCAGTTGATTACACGTCTACCCACTGTAAAAACTACATTGTGAATGGCTTGTGAGATCAAGTAGAAATATCAGGTTTCTCCGTGTCATCCTATAATTTGATATGTTTGGATATTTCACAAGTTATTGGATTTTCCCATTAATCCATTAATCCATTATTTCAAGCATTATCTTACTGACACTCTTCACAATTTTGAAGTAGAATATGGTAGATTGAACTAGTGATTCATCCAAATAGTATTAGTGTACGGAAAATAACAACATTTCAGTTTAGACCTATTCACATCTGCACAAAAAAGTATCCTTTGGATTACCATGATTACGAGTCGAGTGAATCATTGGTAGTGATCAATGGTTGAGGGCGCTAGTGATCTACACAGGACGGCTGCGTGCACTGTTGTTATCCGAATAAAACCTCAGATTTCGGTATTTGCAGGTTGTTCTTCGTGTATTTAGAATATTGATGAAAAGATGCAGCTTGAAAAGAACAATAGAAAATTAGCACTTTTACTACAAAAAGTCATTTTTCGGCCGTTTTTATTTTGTGCGACGTAAAATGAAACTAAACATACGGAAAAGCAGACTGGTTAAGTGTATCTGCCGTAGGCCGAACTGATTGACATACTGTGACAGCTCCCCCACATTATCATAAGGAGAACAGTGACGTGAGGAAGGTTGCCTCAAGGTCCGAAAATTATTAAGCTTTTGAGTAAAGCTTGAAGTCTTCAAAAAATGTCATCAAATATTTATACGCGCGCACTCGAAGGCAATGGCATAAAATCCGGGTGAAAAACTTAACGTTAAGAAAGTTCTTTTAGTGAGCATTTAGAAATGGCATAATTTCAACTACAAGAATAACTTATCAAATTCAAACATCAGTAAGCCATATACCTGTCATGTGCATTAATAAGTATTTTGAAGTACAATGTATTTATAAATAATATTAATAACTCCCTCACAGTAAAGTGTAATGGCGAGTGCTTACTTTTTGAGCATCGCATGCACTCTCCAAGCAAACTACGCATGTTTTGACAAGCCGTAGAAACCTAATCAACACAACGTGTTTATAAAACCATCTATAACTATTTGCCTTGCTAAAAATAATATACAAAAACATTGATACGTGTCATGTCAGCGAGCTATGAAGCAGCAGCAATATTCAATATAAAGGATTTGACAAGCTGAAAGAAAATGTGATATTTTGGAGCTGTGGGCCGCCCGTGGCTCTGTCAAATTGGTACGTTATTGGTAAGAGTAACGCTACTTTACCTGATCCATGGGTGGTAAAATATGGCAACTATATGATTTGTCTCAGCGCTGTGATGCTTGTATGATGTACCACGGTGATGGAGGTCTGTGATGGGAGGTACATGCTTCTAGTTCCTCGATTCGTCCATATTTATACGCGATAGGTTTTACCATGGATTTTCGGAATGATGAAACGATTCTCTCGGATTAAAATATATGGATGGAAAAGAAACACGTATTCATGCATAACTTAACAATATTAATAATAACAACAGTGCTTCCACTATGATCACAAACAAATAACATTTAAATATACAAACAAATAAAAACAAGGAGTAGAACCCGTGACCTTTTGATACGATAACAAATGCTAGTGACCAATCAAACGTCTTCGATAGAACCATTTAGAGGAATGCAATAAGAGATCACATAAAACAAGACAGTAGTGCTACAACGGCGCGCGTGGATCCTAATGATACAAACAAAACGACAAATGGTATATGAATAGGCCATTCGAAGATAATCACGGTTTACGACAGGGCCTACCGCCACAAAACAACATACTCGAAGGGAGTGATTATATATAGGGGTGTACGATAACGATATAAGATCAAGAGAGAGCACGGATCAAACCGCAAGGATAGGCCTACTCATATTTCGTGTTGTTAAAATTAGTTAAGAAATCATTAGAATGTCATTAAAAAGTGGGTACAATGTTGAGACATTTCCACTCTTATAACATGATTGTGTTGTGTTACAAATACAGGCAAAGTTTTCAAAGTCATCTGAAGATTCCATTGCGTTGCCGATAACACTTTTCAAGGTAATACGGTTTTGAATCAATTGATTGTAAAACTTTGAACCAAATATTATTTCAAAATAAAAAGACTAAACATGTTTACAATAGATCTATTAAATGTGCACCCATTAATATTGTTGAATAGAAGGCCTAATAATAATAGTAATAGGCTACATTAGTAAACACATTGTGAATTTAAAAGTGAAATGACGCATTTATTGTCTCCAGGCTCTCTTTCCTTGATTTTAATAATAGTATAGTGGAATTTTACAACACGTTATCGGCATGGTTCATTTAAAGGTAGATGACCCGATCACATTTTCGTAACACAGAATTATTTCAAACATACGGAGATTTTCATATCATATGAAAGCTCGTATTTTTCTCATCATCATACTGAAATTTGATGGCCTAAATCGGTATAATTACGGAGAAATCGATGAAATAACGTCGAATTACCGCGAATGGTGGTATACCACCGATATAGTTTGTGTACAACTCAATGGGTACAGTTCACAGCATCTTGTGCGTCTAAAATAAGAACCATAAGAGCTATGCAACTCAAACTTTGGAACACGACATTTTTAAGGATGACCTTTCATGTAGAATAGAAAACTTCAAGTTGAAAATTGGAAATGTGATCGGGTCATCTACCTTAACAAAAAGAATTACATCAAAAGCGATTTTACATTTCAAACACCTTTCCTGAATAAATTGATATTGGAGATAGTTGTAACTATCCCAAATATGTATTAAACTTTTAGATAGCGACTTTTATTATGAGATATGACGTCTAAGGAATCAGCCGTGGACATCACCAGATACCAAATCAGTAACATCGATCTCACATCGGATCATCTAGCGCGCACCAAAGTAAGTCGGCATTACATTAGTCTTTGCCTCCAATATCAAATGTTAGCTTTGAATGAATTTGCATAATTTGTCATAGACATCACTTTTAACTATAATAACCATTCAATTTACACAATATACACGCTAAAGGTGTTAGAAATTCGGAAGCCAAACCACAATTCAATCACGCACACTTGACATTAACCGCCATATAATTTAAATACAAATAACGACCTTCATACTCAAAAAAAGTTTGTTTCACAGCTGTAACTCTTTCATAAAACTATAACTAAAGAACACTATGTTTCTGTACCTTATACAAACGTTGTCAAATACAGTGAAACAATACCCGTGCCTCGAGGGGTAAATTTTTCCCTCACAATTCTTCGGTAATTATGATTGTAAATACTGCGTTGTATTAGCAGTATCACATGCTACGGGATCGCTAATTAGATTGTTTCAACTATAGTTTTCAACCATTTTTCACCCCGAAGGAGAAAGGGTTTTTCTTTCCTTTTTTATCAAGTTTCAACGGGGCGTATATCGGAATTTGATGAGGGAGTTTACGGAGGGTTAGCGCTTCGAGGCATTGGTCATTCAATTCCTATTGAATTTCATCATGGTCAAATTGGTTTGAGTTTGGTCTGTAATGGGCTTGTAATAGCGCTGTAAGTTATGAAATTACAAAGTAAATGAAGGAAAATATGACCTGCGATGAAATGTAAACATGTCATGAATTTGAGTGAAGGCATGACCCTGCATACAATGTATCTTCATGTATCGTCGTCATCATCACATTTTACTCATAGACATGGTCAAGGGTGGGATGGGAACAGAGGTTAAAGGTCAAATGTCAACAGGCAAAGGAATTCAAAACGAGACGAATTCCTAGAGTAACCAACATTCTCCCTAAATTTAAGAGTGAAAACCTCACTCTCTAAGAGAGTGAAACTGTTGAAAGCCATTTCGATTTTATTTTTTACATACAAAAACCACTCCGAAAAGAGTGAAATGCCACTCCATGAGCTGACAGAAAGACACAGAAAGACACAGAAAGAGTGAATTTGTACTAGTTTGCCGGAATGGGTTATATAAGTGAAAACGCACATTTCATCATTCTTTTTGGAGTAGTTTACAAAGAGTTGACACTTAGAGAGTAAATGCTGACAATTATATTTTGGCATGCTTGTGTCGGACGGAATATCTAATTTGTCCAAACCTGAGCAATGTTAATTTGACGCCGTATAGGCCTACCCTGCAACCTCTGTATCATGTGTCTGATCATGTGCCTCTGTAATATAAAGAAACATTAGATATGGGGCAAACTGTATATCCAATCAACATTGCTGGAATCCTTATGCTTAGTAAAGCAATTAACAACTTTGAAATCAATGGAACCTTTCCAAGAGTCAAACGCAATCCTCAATTATCTGAACCTTTACATTTACACCATAAACATGATAAAGATACAAGTTTCAAGTTTCAAATTTTATTAAGATCCTTAAGAAATCCCGTCAGGGATGTACAAGGATACACAAGACATAGTATAAAAACAAACTAGCTACTTAACATGCAATACAAAAATAACTTATGATGTCATAGTCAATATTGAGTTATAACGACTCCAAATAAAGTTTTTGACAAATATTATATATACAATGTAGTTTGAAGGAATGTAAAACAAATTGATGAAATGAAAAGATCTACTTAAACTGTCAATGATGCAGTTGGTAAAATTAGCAAGATTTTTCATTTCCTCAATTTTGGAAGTTGTAAACAGTTGTTCCATTTTAAGAGCATTAGCAACTTTGGTATAATATGGTCTTGCATATTTTGTCCTAAGTTGGTCAAAGTGATTACAAATGAAGATATAGTGAAATTCATCACCAATGTCGTTATTGCACAGGGTGCAGATCCTGTTATCTCTATCAATATTATTAAATCTACCAGTAACTATTGTAATTTTAGTACAGCTAGTTCTATATTTACATAGGTTAATTGCTTTTACAATAGGGAGATTAATCAAGTAGTTTTCAAATCCATGGTTGGTTTTAAAAATGCGATAATTAGAACAAGTGTTTGAGTTGTTAATATCCGAGAGCCAGGATTGTATGTTAAATGAAGGAGTATTTCCACTTCCAGCATCTTGTTTTGTCCAAACATGTGAAAATCCACTATTGTTAAGGTTGCTTTTAACCAATAAAATCCATTTAGAGTTAAAAATGTTCTTAGCATTAAGCGAGTATATAAGTCTATACATGATACTAGAGGTTCTAGTTAAGTTATTAGTAACTAATCTACTCCAAAAATGTATTAGTCTATTATTAATATAAACACTAATAGGAAATCTACTAGTTCACCATATACCATACAGTTGGGAGTGGACTTATTAATGTGGAGGATATATTTGGAAAATTTTAGATGAAGTTTCTCAAGAATTGCATATAGTTTTCGTATCCCCAGATTTCACATCCATAGAGCAGAATTGGTACAACAAGTGTGTCAAAAAGATGCAATTGAATATCAACGGGAAGATTAAGCTTTCTGGCTTTAGTAATCAGAGCATACATAGCTTTAGTGCCTTGATCACAAAGGTTCTTTTTGGCTTTATTAAAGTTACCATTGTAGTTGAAAATGATGCCAAGGTATTTGTACTCAAAAACAACGTCCACCGTGTTATTAATTATTGAAAGTAAATTTCGGTAAATTTTTAAGTTTGCCTCTAGAAAATATTATAATTTTAGTTTTGCTAGAGTTTACCGAAAGGTCCCAGTCATTACAGAAAATAATTGTGTCATCCGCATATAACAATGAGGTTAATGTCATGTAAATAACAATATCGTCTAAATCAATAACATTTTGAATTAAATCGGAAATAGTTGAGACCTTTATAATTTTTGCAGAGTTCTGTCTCGAGATCATTTAAGTAGATTGAAAAAAGTAGTGGTGAAAGGTTGTCCCCTTGACGAACTCCAATAAGTGACGGAAAGATGTTGGATAAGTTACCATTGTGATGTTTAACACATGATTTAGCCTTACTGTACAGGTTATGTATAATTATAAGTATCTTGCCATTAATACCATTGGAGATAAGCTTATTCCAAAGTTTATTTCTAATAATTGTATCGAAAGCTTTCTTATAGTCAATAAAGGCACAAAAAAGCTTTGTTTTCTTAAACTGTGTGTAAATGTCGATAATACGTTTTAGAGAGAAAATATGATCACTTGTAGAATAGTTATGTCTAAAGCCTGCTTGGTTTTCACTTAGAATACCAAAATCATCCAAATACAAGTCTATTAGTATTATTAATAACTGAGGTATTAAACAGTTTACTCAGACAACTAAGAATTGAGATACCTCTATAGTTACCTGGGTCTTCCGCAGAGACATTTGTTTAAAAATTGGGGTAATAATACCAATTCCCCAGTCATAAGGGGCGATACCTACATTAATTATGATATTGAAAATTTTCATGATAAGTGGTGCTGTAATGTCAGATGTGTCAATAATGAATTCATTTGCAATACCATCAATTCCACAGGCTTTATTTCGTTTAAGTTTTTTTTATAGCCTTGTTGATTTCATTGAGTTTAAATTTATTGTTTAATGGGTTATCATGTGAAAGAGCATGATCAGGTAGGTCAACATTAGGTTCAGAAGAGTTATTAAGATTCAACCAAGTGATCAACCAAGTCATTGAAATTAGCTTTAATCTCATTATTATTATGTTTAGTGTTAAGAAGTTTCCAGTATTCTTTAGGGTTAATTAATTTACATGTACGCAGTTTAAGATTTAGATTATTGTAATAATCTTTACGGCTTACGTTTAGTTGTTTTTTTGTATTGTTTACCTAGATTCGTCATAGTAGCTTTGTTATAAGTTGATTTATTAGTGTTGTATTTATTTTTTGCATTTCGATATTTATTTCTTGAAATTAAACATTTAGTATTAAACCATGGTTTTTTGAAGTTAGCACTACTTGGATTATATTTAGGACTAGGTTTATTATAACAGCCTGACTTTTTCGCAGAATTAGTTAACCATGTTAAACAGAACCAAGTCCAACTTGGCTAAAGCCAACTTCAAAATACAGGAGAATGTCTACATACTGCCCCCATTATTTTGCTTAACAGTAAAATTCGTAACTCTAACTGGCAACATAGAGGACGCTATACCCTTTTCACAACATTCCTCAGATGATGGCGGACATGGAGAAGCCACTGCACAATAATTTTTAAGGGGTTTTGTACCATTTGTCAACATTATGAGCATTATTATTGCAAATCAATTATGAGCATATTGCAAATCAATAGGACAGCAATTGACCATCTTAATTAGGCAATGATGATTTACTCAGTTTGTAGAGATAAGAATTAGGCTTCACAGTGGACTACACCTGAGAGTTTATTTTCGTTTGGACAAAATAATTAAGGGATCAAAAACGTCCCACAATTTCGTAGCCAAAGAGGGTGTACTACTATGGAGGAGTAAATATTGGTTCAATTGTTGGTTTTATCGGATGTAGCTGTAGTGAAATGGTAAGAAAATCCTGAATTAGAGTTTTTACATAGAAATAATAGGCATATACGACGGGTATTAAACAAATTATAAATATTTTAAACAGGTTCGCCGTCGTGGATAGAAAAGAGACAATTATGGGAAAACGATCTCGCCCGGGAATCGAACCCAGGACCTCCAAGAGTTTTTACTTTTGCAAGAATTATAAGTCCATGTCCAGTGTTGTTAATTTCATTCACGCCAGTTCATCCAAGTCTTTATTTTATTTGTTGAAAAAATACACTTTTCAAAAAGTTGTGATCAGATATAAGATGAAATGATTGATGAATATATACAAATGGTTGATAAATGAATACAAAAGGTTGATACATAAATGAATACAAATGGTTCATAAATGAAGACAATTAAAGAAGAAAAAAAGAAGAAAAAAAATAATCTTGAAATATCAATACAAGTAACAATCATGATCAAAGTGATTTACAAAAAAATACTCATAATAAAGCTACGGTCAATTAATTTGTATGCACCACAGATGAGCTGCTATCAACTATTTGTATGACACAAATCAACCTCTACTGGCAAAGTGTATATCACAGATCAGCTGCATTTATCCATTTGTATATATCACAAGTTGTATATGTATACACCTAGCACATAAAGTCCCTGACCAGGTGCTTTGAGGTTGGTTAATTCAAAATATATGATCGGTACCAAAAATCTGAGATATACATTAAATGAGCAAATTTCTTCTCCGCAGTTTGATACCTCATTCAACAAAATCGAATGGATACTTTTAAAGTTATGTCGATTTCAATGACCGCGCATGCAACAGAAAAGTTGCACTAGGTATAGGAAATCATTGATTTGTGTATGATTTACCACTGTCACTGAAAACTCACAGCTTATCAGCTAAGACTTGTATTCTTCACAGCCAGATACACCCTTTGTCCCGCACATTGCGGTTATCACTAAAGACCCATTCATCTGTCTCGTTCAGATAGCACACAGTTATGGCAGTAATCACACACAAATCAATGATTCCTATACCTAGTGCAACTTTTCTGTTGCATGCGCGGTCATTGAAATCGACATAACTTTGAAAGTATCCATTCGATTTTGTTGAATGAGGTATCAAACTGCGGAGAAGAAATTTGCTTATTTAATATATATCTCAGATTTTTGGTACCGATCATATATTCTGAATAAATCAACCTCAAAGCACCTGGTCAGGGACTTTATGTGCTAGGTGTATAGCAGTGACTTGCAGTCAGCAAGTTGTATGTGCGTGTAACAAAATAAGATATCAAAGATGAGCTGCAGAATGCAAACATATAAATGGGCAAGTTTGAGTTGTAGTTGGCAAGTTGTTATGTATATTTCAAAAAAGCTGCACTCGGTAATGTGTACATCCCAGATCAGCTATATTATGCAATTGTAGAGCTCAGATCAGCTGCACTTCACAAAATCTGACGTTTTATGTCACATCCCAGATCAGCTATATTAAGCAATTGTTGAGCTCAGATCAGCTGCACTTCACAAAATCTGACGTTTTATGTCACATCCCAGATCAGCTATATTAAGCAATTGTAGAGATCAGATCAGCTGCACTTCACAAAATCTGACGTTTTATGTCACAGATGAGCTGCATTCAGTAATTTCTATATCACCTATTTGGCAAGCTGTATGTCATATACCTGATATTGACAGCTTGCACAATACCTGCAAGCCGATAAATTGTCATCTGCAGTTGGCAAGTTGTACATTACAGATAAGCAGTGTTCAGCCAGATGTTGGTTGCATAAGCTACATTCAGCAAGTTGTGTATCATAGATCAGCTAAACCTGAGAAAAAATACTTGTCGCAGATGAGCTGCATGTAGCAATTATATGCCACAGGTTGTCTGCAGTTAACCAATAGAGACCTTCCTTGTTTCGGATTAACGGCCGTTTTGGAGGTTACCCTAAACTCTATTCAAGTAAATTTTGGCTAGAATGCACATTATTTTTCCAAGTAATCTTTACATTTCAAGTCAAGGTTATACTAAAGTCGAGGTCATTTACCAGGTTTTATTGAATGGGGAGGGCTGCGGGTCCGAACCGTGTTGCAAACACCTTTGTGTTGGCAGCTAATCCAAAACATGAAAGGAGTCTATTCAATATTACATATCACCTACAATGTAGCTGCCGTCAACGGATCAACTGGACATCACACATTTGGTTAAATGGTTGAGATTTTCTGATGCAAAAGAAATCCTGAATAAAATAAGGCTGTTTTGTATGAATACCTATCTCAGCAGCTAATCCAAGACATGGAAGGAGTCTATTCAATATCACATACAGTATGTAGCTACAGTCAACGGATCAACTGGGCATCACACATTTGGTTAAAATGGTTGAATACAATAAGGCTGTTTTGTAAGAATACCTATCTTAGATATGGCACAATTGGTTCAACTTGCCATATCCTTCCACCAGTGAGCCTCATCATTACGAGGATTGCCACCATGTGGACACTTTAGCCTGATTGGATCTAAATTCTGCAACCTGTCTCTTGATGGCTACTGCCGACTCTAGATCTGCACTGACAAGTGGTTCATCAATGATGGGGTCAGAACAGATCCTGCTCAGATGGGTTTCGATGGCATGTCTTTCATAGACATGACCATGTGGAGTCTGGACTGGATCCACAAAGAGTTGCTTGGTTAGGGGGCAGACCAGAATGGATGGCAGCGGTCGTGCTGGTAGGGTGGAATCACCGAGAAGTGTCTGAAATAATATCAATTAAAACATGTCAGAGCATGTATATTTTATACCATTTTGACATACTATTTTAGACATATCTACTTAGAATTTCATGCATTGGTCAATATAATAAGACCTTATAAGTGCATTTTGTTTCTCAAGAAAAGATTAAAAACATAGGCCTACTGTACTGATATTGATACCGTAAACAAGATAGCTAGAATATAGGTTCATTACCCTGATAGAAAACAACATAATAGCAATACAGTACTTTGATGTTTATTTGGGTTTTTACATAACGATGTTTCCTACCTTTTCACACTTCTCCAGAGATTCACTTGCATGTTTCTTTGTCCACGCTTTGGCTTTTGAATTATACAATTTCTTGCTGGTAAAATACTCTTCTGCCAGTACTCTGTAACAGCGAATGAAAATAACAAGTAAATAAACATATCTCCTATTATGCAGTTGCCAAACAGTCGATATTGAGGGTCAAGTTATGGTTGAAAATACTAAAGACTCAAAGTGTGAAATCAGCATTATCATTTAGCATCAACTACAAAATGTCAATGTTCTAACGTTTAATTCTGGAATATTGCCATCTAAACATGGATTTTTAACTTTCAACATTTCTAAAAATGAATAAATAATTAGTTGATTTGTCAAGATCAGAAATAATAAAGCTTACATTTTTGTTGACAGTTTCTCCAATCAACCGCTCAGCTTTGTGAAAACTAGAGAGCTGGACCATCAGTCCATAGATAGGTTGATTGGCAAAACTGTCAATAAAATGTAAGTCTTCCAGCTTATTTTCTCTGATCTTATTCAGTGCTTTCTAAGCTTGGTTACCAAAAAGTGCATGCTCTTAACTGATATTTGTGAAAAAGCCTGAAAAAGAATTTATTCTTAATGTCCCTTATTTCATCTTTTATTTAAAACACTTACCCATCCAATGGATCTCTAGGTTCGGGAGTCATCAGCAGTCCATATACACAGCCTAGTATAGTCTTCATGCTGGCGTCCGATGTGTAATTCCTATCAAACACGCTATGGCATATACGACCAATACTGTTGATGTTACAGTGGTATATCTGATTGATGAAAGGAGTCAAGGTCAATTAAATATGTGAAATTATATATACTTTGAAGGAATATTGGATGCATCTAAATACATAATTTGGAAGCACATTATGCTGGTTGCATTACATAGGCTAGTATCATGACCCGGATCCACATCACATAGGAATGAACTGTGGTCACAATTTGTTATCAGTAAGTAGCTAACAATGACTACCAGCTAAGACTTTTAAGAAGAGCATGAATCATTCATCATTATCACAATACTTAGGTGATATCTATGAACTCCAGCTGAAGAACAATTGTTTACCTTTAGTTTGACAAACGTTCATTCGATGGCAGTTGGGTTCGAAGCCGATAGAAGGCCTCTGGTAGGTTGCTGGATTTGCAACAGATGGACTCTTTAATAGAATTAGCAGATTTAGACGATATTGAACCAGATTTAATCATTCTCAGGGGTAGATTTTAACTTTTTTAACAACTTGTCCGTTGAAAAAGCTTGGGCCAGTTGTTGTATTTTACAACTTACCCGCCAGCATTTCAGCTTGCCCTTACATTTTTCTGAGTTTCAAGGTATTTCAGAGTTACATTTTTTTCCTCATAATAAATCCAAATGCATGGCGTCGGAGCTATACACACGTGTGTACACACGTGTGTACACACACGGAAAATCTTGTATTGACATCGATATTTGGCCATCGTATTACTGTTTTGGTACACCATAAAATACCGTCAAATTCTACATTTCAATAGATAAAACATAGATTTAGTTGCTTATAATAGTTTCAAGAAAGGTACTTACACCTTCAGCAAACCATCAATGTTTTACTCGCCAAACGACGATGTACTTTTTTTCTTTTTCTTTTTTGGATATTTTTAGATTGACCTGAGAGGTCAATAAATTTGTGAATACGTCATCAGTATATGCGCAGATTCGATAAATAATTAAACATAAAATATAAATAATTAAATGTGTGCATACGTCATTAAAAGCATCATATTTAGGGTGTATCGGTACCAGATACAGCGCATTTGATCGGCGAAGTTGACATTTCTGACAAAACGAGAACGAGGCAAACCCGGAAGTTAGAAGGCGATTGCTGTGAGTGAAATATGGAAATACGCACATACCTACGAGTCATAATAAGCTTAGATTGACAACTAGACACACGGGCAAGTAAGGCTGTACTACAACTTGCCCGATCCATTTACAACTCTCAATTGCCAACGGGCAAGCGTTAATGTCGAACCCTGTTCTAATTGATGAAAACTTAATCGTTAATTTATAACGTTGTAGAAATTACGCACATGAGTATCTTCAATAATCATTTTAGAAACAGTATCAATTTAGCACAATAATAAAGTAACCTTTATTGGAATGCCTGTACTTGTACATTTATAATCAATAATGTCCTCAACACCATGATTAGAATTATATCTGTGACTATCAATGATTTTTGGCAATCGCAAATAACCGCAATTAATTTATGCACACAAATACTCATGAAATGTAAACACCAAAACATAGCAACAACAAAAGGTGGCGCGCGCTACTTATATAATATTAGTAGTACAGACAGGGTCGGAACGCAAAGCTATTTTATATCACACTTAGTATAAATAAGAAATTTATATTCTTTGAATTCTTTCACTTCAAGTGCATATATTTTACATACAGTAATTATACTCTATCACCACAATGTATACGGTACTCAAAACACACAAAAGAAGCATACAATCTGCATGTACATATCTGCTTCCTGATTGGCTAGAATCTCATTGATAAAGGATACAGGTGTCAGAAATCTGACCTCGGGTGAACCAATAGGATAGTTGTCTGGGAATTCGACATACAGTGAGAATACTCCTCCTTCATAGGGAGTATCCACAGCACCAACCAGCAGTAGTCGCCAGAATCCAATGCTGTATAAAATGATACACATAAAGTTATGAAAATCAGATCTGAGGTGGTTCTATGGATAGAGAGAATACACCTGTGTATGGTTGTCCCGGAGGATCACTCGGCATAATCACAGCTATGCATCCACATTATATTAATAAATAGTGTCAAAAGGGGTGATGATTTCACGTCATGGTGTTGTTAATGTTGTTTTGAAAAAGGGATGGTTTTTTTTAATTCTCTATTGATGTTTAGTGCGATAATATCGTACATAAGGACTCTTACATAAGGAAATTATTATATTTTATTATCACTGAGTAACGTCTGTTCTCTTAATCAAGAACAGATATTTTGAAGGATGCGGTATTCCAGGTATCGGAGATTCCCCTTATCAACCTGTCAATCAAAGTTGTTATGTGTTGTGTAATATGGACCAATCAGGCTACGGTTCATATTGCCATCATTAACTGTTTATCATTATTGGCCAATCACAGCACAGAGAAGAGATTTGGGCGTGCCTTACTATAAAATAAAATTTACGAATGGTATTATAAATCTGTTCATCATTAAACTCTCTGTGAGAGAAAAGTCACACATAAAACTGACTAATTACAAATCAAAATTCAATGTCATTTGAAGCAATATTTGTTTACAAAATAAATAAAATATAAACAGAAGGAACTATTTCCTACTGATGACCCTCGATTTAATTTCAGAGTAATCTAATCACTTGAAAGCACCGCCCGGTTACTCAACTCTCATATTTAGGGGAAATAATTGGAATTGTGACTGTAATGGAGAACAAAATATGAAATTTAACAAATATGACTCTTACTTGTCTTCAGATGGATATACAGAGAAGGCTTGATGCGGATCTCTTGCCAAGGCAGATAACTCACGCAGGATACGCTTTGTCCTGTCAATGGATTTATGTAGACTTAATAAACCTATAACAAATATGACTCTTACTTACTTGTCTTCAGATGGATATACAGAGAAGGCTGGATGCGGATCTCTTGCCAAGGCAGATAACTCACGCAGGATACGCTTTGTCCTGTCAATGGATTTATGTAGACTTAATAAACCTATAACAAATAATGACTCTTACTTACTTGTCTTCAGATGGATATACAGAGAAGGCTGGATGCGGATCTCTTGCCAAGGCAGATAACTCACGCAGGATACGCTTTGTCCTGTCAATGGATTTATGTAGACTTAATAAACCTATAACAAATATGACTCTTACTTGTCTTCAGATGGATATACAGAGAAGGCTGGGTGCGGATCTCTTGCCAAGGCAGATAACTCACGCAGGATACGCTTTGTCCTGTCAATGGATTTATGTAGACTTAATAAACCTATAACAAATAATGACTCTTACTTGTCTTCAGATGGATATACAGAGAAGGCTGGATGCGGATCTCTTGCCAAGGCAGATAACTCACGCAGGATACGCTTTGTCCTGTCAATGGATTTATGTAGACTTAATAAACCTATAACAAATATGACTCTTACTTGTCTTCAGATGGATATACAGAGAAGGCTGGATGCGGATCTCTTGCCAAGGCAGATAACTCACGCAGGATACGCTTTGTCCTGTCAATGGATTTATGTAGACTTAATAAACCTATAACAAATATGACTCTTACTTACTTGTCTTCAGATGGATATACAGAGAAGGCTGGATGCGGATCTCTTGCCAAGGCAGATAACTCACGCAGGATACGCTTTGTCCTGTCAATGGATTTATGTAGACTTAATAAACCTATAACAAATATGACTCTTACTTACTTGTCTTCAGATGGATATACAGAGAAGGCTGGATGCGGATCTCTTGCCAAGGCAGATAACTCACGCAGGATACGCTTTGTCCTGTCAATGGATTTATGTAGACTTAATAAACCTATAACAAATAATGACTCTTACTTACTTGTCTTCAGATGGATATACAGAGAAGGCTGGATGCGGATCTCTTGCCAAGGCAGATAACTCACGCAGGATACGCTTCGTCCTGTCAATGGATTTATGTAGACTTAATAAACCTATAACAAATATGACTCTTACTTGTCTTCAGATGGATATACAGAGAAGGCTGGATGCGGATCTCTTGCCAAGGCAGATAACTCACGCAGGATACGCTTTGTCCTGTCAATGGATTTATGTAGACTTAATAAACCTATAACAAATAATGACTCTTACTTACTTGTCTTCAGATGGATATACAGAGAAGGCTGGATGCGGATCTCTTGCCAAGGCAGATAACTCACGCAGGATACGCTTCGTCCTGTCAATGGATTTATGTAGACCTAATAAACCTATAACAAATATGACTCTTACTTGTCTTCAGATGGATATACAGAGAAGGCTGGATGCGGATCTCTTGCCAAGGCAGATAACTCACGCAGGATACGCTTCGTCCTGTCAATGGATTTATGTAGACCTAATAAACCTATAGCAAATATGACTCTTACTTGTCTTCAGATGGATATACAGAGAAGGCTGGATGCGGATCTCTTGCCAAGGCAGATAACTCACGCAGGATACGCTTCGTCCTGTCAATGGATTTATGTAGACCTAATAAACCTATAACAAATATGACTCTTACTTGTCTTCAGATGGATATACAGAGAAGGCTGGATGCGGATCTCTTGCCAAGGCAGATAACTCACGCAGGATACGCTTTGTCCTGTCAACAGATTTCAAGGCTGGTGGAGTTTTGTCATTAGCTGCTTTGAATAGAAAGCTGCAAAGAGAAACAAAAGCAACCATACTTAAAGAATACCAGTGGCCACTGGCCATCCCTGTATATTTTATCTTTCGTTTCACACGAGAAATATATAAAATATATAATAGCAATCAAACCTGCACCTGGATTGCACTTACTTATTTTTATGTAACAGGGTAAATGAAATTAACCCAAATGTTTATCTCTTTTAAGGGAAAATTGACCCATATGAAAGCACACAAATCAACAATTTCCCCATTGATACAAAGCTATCTGAAATTGTCCTCCAACCTGAAAGATATGCTTTGAAAGAAATCCCAACATTTGTGTCTACACTAGGTCATACTCTGGATTGGTAAATCCTGAATTTCAAGAAGATTTTTTGTGTGTGCAGTGCAGCATGCTTAGCATCACTACAGTGCCAACATGGCTTTCCTCAAACTATGCCAAAGATGTGCTGAAGTAAATATAAGTTGAAGGTTGTCTGATTTCTAACCGTGTACAGATATGCATTACTTGGCCACATTCATGAAAACAAGTTAAATCCCAACTAAAACTTACACAACTATTCATACACTCTATGTAGTGTTGAACCAATCAGGAAGCAGGAATTACAAATACGCGGAGTGCATTGAAAGTGTCCACTGCACTCCGCGTGTGCGCCGTTCAAATCACGCAGTGCGCGTTTTGTTTTGATTCGTTGTTCAAGATTCGCGGGTTCGCCGATTTTCACTGCGGGTGTTAGCAAACTTGTTAAAGTGTTTTTAGTCGCCATTTACATAGATCAAAATTATGCTTACATTGTGAATTTTTATTTGTATAGTGTCGTGTATGAATTAGGTCAATGCATGCGTATGTTTTGTTTCTCGAAAAATTAGAAAAATCAATGCACTTGCGCAAATGTTGACATGCTCACAATAGCACTCCCCCTTCGGGGTCGTGCCATTATTCACACATCAACATCAGCGCGCGTGCATTGATTTGTCTAATTTCTCTCGAAACAACACATACGCATTTATTGACCTATAATTGTTTTATTCAAAAAAAATAAAGAATCTTAAAAGGCAAAAGACCACTTCGACCAGAACTAGAATACACCTGTTCATTTGGTGACAGATGAAAAAGAGTTAAGATGGAGAAATCTCAACCTTGAAATATTCCCAAAGGATCTGTCTGGTAAGAGTTTAAAGAAAAACAAGAGGACTGAATTGAAGTCACATCAGTTGAACTACTTGCAGCATTTTCTTAAAGACCCTCGTTGAAGAACATTATAAGTCTTTCAGTGCAATGTAATGTCAATTGGAACCAGTACAAAAACTAGTGGTCATGTGATGAAAGTGAAGCATGCTGGTATTGCTCAAGAAATATTCTTTGGATACATCTCTTAGCTGGTTGCATCTGCTACTTACGAATAGGCATGTGCTGCAGGCTTCTTGATTTCTATAGGTGTACTGTGCTCCACTTGTGTTGCATAGGGTATATCATCAAATGTATACAACTCTTCCTGTTTGAAAGAAAATAAGAAATATTCTGCTGTTATACAATGTTTGAGGATTCGGGTGGAGAGATGGAATCCCACCTGTTCATCATGATCAACAAACTAATAAATATTAATGATTGAAAACATGATTAAAAGTACTATAGTTAATGTTTGATGATTACTGATGATTACATGCTGTCGACTCTGGTGTAGTACTGACTTCATGATTGGTGATGAATCGTTGATTAATACAATTATTGACAGCAAATTACGACACAATATTATTAATTCGGAATCATTTTAATTAACCACATCTTTTTACATGATACTTTGAGAGGGCACTATCACGACCTTTATGCTCATGACAGCAGGGAAGGGACAAGACAACCAATTTGATCACATAAATATGTAAATGGTATGCAACTTTATATTCCAATAAGTCAATAATGTAATAATACCTACCATTGACCAAACTCTCTTTTGTATCTGTGTAGACTGTTTGCGACTCCTGATGGATAGTACTGTTTCCATTTCAAAGATCTTCCTTCCTTCTGGTAGAGTTCTGGGGTTGAAGCAATACCCACCTGTGTGACAAAGCCAATCAAGAACAACCATCAATATTAATGAGCGCATCATGCCAAAAAAGATGGGCATTAGGCAATTTTAAAAAACAAACACGTTTAGCGTCCAGACTTTTTTCAAAAAAAGGGAAAGGAAAAGGCCCTTTTTCAAACTTTTCAAATCGATCTTATTAGCGATAAACTTTGCAAACTTTAAAGAGGGAGAGGCCTCTTTAAAGGAGCACTGAGAGATATGTATGGGAGTGCGCCATCAATTTGTTTCTGGAAATCAGGTTTTTGCAGCTACGCAATACTTAGGCATATACTAACTATAATCTGAAACCGTTTACCTTAATTCGCCGTCTATCATGTAAAATTTCATGATTTAGTAATTTCGATGAAGATGACATCGAAATTATCAGCATCACCCACCACATAACTTGCTTCAACCAAATTTCAATCTAGCGCCATTATTCAACCGTTTTCCCACAAATCATTCCTACATACCTTATCTATTGAAACAATTCCTTTTTACCAAATTTCATTTTTCTCAATGCCCCTTTAAATTGTTTTTATTTCATGGTTCTGAGGGGTTGGTAACAACAAAACTTGTTTAAAAGGCATACAGACACAAAGCTATTTCAAACATCTAAAACTCTGAAACCTAAACCTGAACAAAAAATGTATGACTGAAATTTAAAAAAAGAAAAGAAAAAAAGAAAATCGATGTGGACCCAAAAAGGGAGCGGTAGAGGATGCTAAACATGTTAATTTTGTTTTGCCTTACTATAGTTGCTGCCATCCATAATATGTTGGACACAATTCCTGATTGGCAAGTGTATGCTGCGGAAATCCAGAACTGATTTCTAATACCTAATAAATTGTCATTCTAAACACACACTGAAATTCAAGCTTCAACCTTAATTGCTAACTTAAGATTGATCCAATGTTGTTCAAAGTATTGTGTAAAAACAGTCAAATTCAAATGGAAATAGATGTTACAGGTATTAACCATAACTTAATCATAAATTTTTGATAAAAAATAGCACATCTACACCAAGGTAACATGGTTTTATATTCTTGTTCTGCAGATGTTTTTAAAGCCAGACAAACCTGCCTTTAAACTATTATAACTAGCGGGCACCAGCGCTTCGCGCTGGACCCGCTAGAAGATTTCACGGGGAATAAGTAAACAAAGCGTAACAAAATTTGATACAATAATATCAAGAACATGTCCTACATGTATACATAATCCAGACGGGGCCCTAAATAATCAGAATATCGCAGGTGCTTTTGATAATCCAGGTATACATTGCCTTAATCTAGGTAGGCCTACGTACGTTTGTGTTTCCAGATACCTGTAGGCCTCCCATGAGACCTGAAATGCAGGTACCCGTTGTCCCATTATATCCAGGGACCCCATAGGCCTAAGCCCTACCCCCTAATCCAGTTACCCTAGGTGCCCTTAATAATGCACCGGATACCACATAATCAAGGTAGGCCCACTGCAGTGTGCCGTTATCTCGAGATACCCAGGTGCCCATACTTTATCATAGTCAAGTAAATTAAACGCGGGTGCCGAAGATAGCGGACAGTAAAAGTCATATCACAATAGGCAGAGGTGAGTAATATCAAAGCGTTATAAATGTTTATATAAATATCAAGAGTATGTCCTTAAATAATTCAGGTACTAAAGTGCCCTTGATATAATGTAAGTGACATGGTGCCCTTAATACACCATGAGCCTAGGCCCAATGTGCTCTTAAATAATACAGATACCCAAGTTCCTAATCCAAGTAGGCCTACTCCATCAACGTGTTCTTAATACCCCAAGTTATACTCCTGTCAGCGCATGTCTCTACCTATTTTGTACCCCAAATAATAAAAAGTTGAATTTTAATGTCAAAATTGAAAGTTACTTAAAATTAGCTTTTAAATGTCTCCCCCGATTCTTTTATTGCCCCGCCACCCCGTTTTCCTCCTTTAACATTTTGGTGCTGGTGCAAGTGTCGCCACTGCCCATATGCACATACTGTATCCAGGTAATTCAGTAGGCCTACGTTCTGAGCGTTATAGTTTTATAGTCGGTCGTTTAGTTTTATGGTCGGCGGAGTCTATCATCAAGATCACTTGTACCATTCCACCCTTGTACTTGAGCACAATGTGTGCCATCCGGGTTTTGTTTGGCCTATTTACATTAAATACATTATTCCTCCAATAGGCATGTGGGGCCTTAACGTATAGTATGTATAGTCCCTTTATCATGTTTTTGCTGTGTTCTATAAAGAGTGTTTTTACACCCGTTAAAATCCAGTTATCACTGGTGGCCCACCTGCGCATAGTATATCCAGGTAATTTGAGACTCGTTTTACAGTGAACCCCGTAATCCAAATACCACGGATGCCCTTAATAATCCAGACACTCTATAATGATCATGATAATGTACCACACGTTCCGTTTATCCAGATGCCCCATGTGCCCTTATATCCAGATTATCAAGTAAGGGAAGGGAAGTTCGGAGAGGAGGAGGTGGCTTTAGGGTATACACTATTAGAAAAAGGGTGCTTCAGAGGGGTTCTTGGCTGTCCCGTATATGGTTTAAAGGTTCTTTGATTTTAAAGGCCCCAAAAGGTTCTCTTTAGAGGTTCTAAAGACCAATGTTTGCCCATATTTTGCCCATTTTGAACCTTAAAATGGTTCTTTTTGGAACCTTTTAAGGTGATATAAAGGGTTCCATACGGGACAGCCAAGAACCCCTGAAGCCTGAAGCATCCTTTTTCTAAGAGTGTACGGACTGCCTGCTTTCACCCTGCCACGTTACAATGTGCAGTTTGTGCCACAAACGCGTACACACTTTGTCTGCGTCATTACGTGGGCGCCGAAACGCGTGCGCCATGTTAAACGCGGTCGCGCAGCACAACATACGGTTGGTATGGTACCGCCAGTTTCTTTATCGTTAGCAAACTTCGCGTTCATCTATGTTATTAATGTGAAAGTGTCACTTTAAGATCTACGTAAGAGTTTTTGTTTACATTTAGAAAATGTCGTAAAATATTTTAATTTGTTGGCCGTATAGTCCCGTAAAATGCTTGTTACTATGCGTTCTTTAAGAATAACAAACAGCCGCATATACAGAAATGTTGCTATATCCCTGAAGAAAATATTTTGGGTGAAGACCATCACTCACTCCGAAAACCATAATATTTGTCCGTACAGTAGCTACCCGAGTAAAAGAATTTCAACATTTCGGATTATCATCTGTGATCCTTTCTGCGCATGTCAGAAAACGGGAAAAAACGGGCATTGAACTATCTAATTAGCTCGTGTATTAGAGGCGCAATTTCCACGCTTTTTCAGTTGAAGAGGGACGCGAGTGTAAAATTATTATTGAACTATCTAATCAGGCGAGGGACCGAAAATTAGTATATAGATTACCTGAAGCATATGCGCAACATTTGAGATCAGCAATCCGACTGCTTACACTGTAAAAGTCAAGTAATTGAATAGCATCTAGTACTATGTTCTCCGCCTTTAAAAAAAATCAAAACAAATATGACAGTGAAGATCTAAGTAAAGTCAAGTTTTATTCAATACAATCTGTATATTCTCAACCAACAATTCATGAAAATGTAATCCAGGATCATACAAATACAACATTATTGGTGTGTCTGGTAACTGGTATGCTCATTATTACGTCTTAAATTCATTTTTATAGTGTGAGTATCTTCTTTATTGAATGCAAAGATCATTTTTCATCACCAAGATCCATATCTGGTTAAGCTTATTCCTCATGAAAAAAACATCAAGAGTCAGCAAACCTTGATGACTGAGCCATCTTCATTTACCAGGTTTGATAGAATGAAATACTGGTCTGCTTACCTGTAAAAGCTGTGCCATCTGCAGGGGAGGTGCTTTGGAACGGGTATCTTGACCATCAGTTAAGCACAGAATACGTCTGCACAAATATTGTATTATATCAATCAAAATCAAACATCAGTTGATGATTGTAATAAATCTTTCAGAGATTAATACATCTCTTAAAATATGCTAAGACAATAATGGAGCAAACATGATGAAAGAATCAATTCTTACGCATAAATTCTGAAGTGCAATAAATTTAACATTTAAGAGGAAGAGCAAGAGGTTCAACATTCATCATTACCACCATTTTCATTACCACATGCTCACATTTGATAACCCACACAAATGCCTGATCAACAACCCTCACACCCCAAGCATAGGCCTACAATCCACAGATTAACCATATGCACAAGAAATCTAGGAGCACTCAACATATCTTTGGCTGGTATGATAAAATGAATCGCAAATGTTAAAATGGCAAGACCTCTATTGAACCTTTTTATGGGATTGAACAGGGGTCTTATGAAGTGATTTGCCACTAGAAGCTTATATCAGTCATAAAGTAAATGATAACAGGGACACAAACTTGAACTAAAACAAACGCAGTTTTTTACCTTCTGCAATCTGGGAATTTCTCCTTTACTTTCTGTAGCTGTGTCACTGCTTCCTTAATGGCATCAAATATGGATGTATTCCCTTTGGGTACTATAGGTTCCAAATCATTCTGACAATACAAGATGGTTGTAAATTATACATAGTATAATAAATAATAAGAATAAGAATAATAATAATAAAAATAGATTTACTATAGCGCCAAACGCAAGGAGCCTCTGGGCGCTTCACAAAACTAAGTACAAAAAGAAAACAACATTATCAACTTAAAAACCATAAAACATTACAAATAATTCCACATTATACAAGCAGGGATAACACAACAATTGGTGCTCCACATCTCTCCTTGCATACTTGCAAATCAATGATTCAAGAATGCAGACAGAAAAGAGATGTCTACACATCAAGAACCAGGATCGCAGATACAAAAAGAGACGTGGGCTACATAAAAGAACATTATGATATATCAAAACAACATTTCATAAAAACAAGAAAAGGTATTAAGCACCTATCAAATAGGTAGTCTAATTAATGTACATGTACAAGCATGGTGATAAGAATGTACATATTATCTGTCCCTGGGGTGACTGGTGGACATGATACTGAACAACCCATCCCACTCCTACCCACCCCCACCCAACACCCAACAACAACACTAACAACAACAACATTCAACTGTGTCTATAGTCTATTTGGCCATCACGAGACAGTTATGTAACCGCATATTCTGCTAATTGCAGCACATAATGCGTGCGCCTACTCCCGGAGCTGGCGTATACACACGAGCGTCGAAAGGCGGAAGATACATACGTGTGCGTAAAAGCTGCGCCTGTTAAGTTACGTCACTGTCCAGAGGAAGCCAAATAGAGTATAGTGCATGTGCTTCCTTTACTTCCATCACATCACCACTGTTTTTGGTCACCAGCTGTCACCAATATCTACAGGCTGTCACCAATATCTACTGGTTCCCATTGACATTACAGTGCAATGAAAAGCCTATAATGTTGTTATAACGAGGATCTTTAGGGAAATCTTCCTGCAAGAAGTACAATTGATGTGACTTTAATTCAGTCCTCTCTTGTTTTCTTAAAGACCCTTTAATTTTTGAATGATGCATAAGTTTTAGTTGGGATTCAACTTCTTTTATATATGAGTGACCAAGTTATGCCTATCTGTACCATGTATCAGGAGGTGGAAGTCATACGACCTGCTAATTACTTTATAACACCTGTTGGGCACTGTTTGCTTGCCCTGCTGGTACTGTAGTGGCGCTAAGCATGCTGGACTGAATATATGGGTTAATGCTATTATAGATGTAACTTGGAAATGGCTCTTTCCTGATGTTGACGGCTTTAACATGAGATTATTTACATACCATAAACTATCATGAAACAATTAATAACGTATCACTAACCAAAACAAATAAAGTATTCAAAGGCTTCTTATTCCCAATGCACACAGCAATAGGAAAATATGCATGAAAATTGTGGTTGAGTCTCTTTATTCAGGATCCTTAGGATGCGCTCCATATTCCAAATTTGAAGACACCTGTTCAAGCTTTGACTTTAAGTTCTGAAAATCAACATCATACTTTTGAATTTTTGCCAGCAGTACATCACTGACAAAATATTAGTACCACCAGGGTATCATCAGTACACCTTCATTGGTTACAGCAATTGACAGCAACTGTGTTACGTTAAGGCCAACAACAAAAAAGTTGACTTGCCCTTTCAGGGCCAGAGTCTGGGCGGACGGTCGGATTTTTTTTTTTTTTTTTTTTTTGATTTTTAAAAAAAAATTAAACAGGGAGATACTACACAAAAACACGTTTTAAAGAGATTTTTTTATGATTTTTAAACAAGTTTTCATCTATCTTTATTGTTATGTGCTTCTTTCAATTTTTTTTTTGGGCCTAATCACACCCTCCAAAAAATTCAAATTTACCTTGAACTTGACAAAGAGTTCACTGCATTCTCCTCTGACTACCACATCTGTGGAGAATGATGTCAGGCCAATGAGATGAGGGAAGTTGTAGGCCATGCTCCTATCTGCGAAGGCATAAAACAACTCCTTGACAGCATCCATTCTGGACATGGTAGTCCTACAATCAAAACAAAAATTTGAACGATCAATCCATTAACGAATTTGAAATATCAGCCAATATAATTGACAAATTATAGAAAACATGATAGAATGTGCTACATTTGATTATTATATTTTCGAAAGATGACTTTGGGTATTTTGAAAGCACAGTGCCAACTTAAAGGGACACTAAGTGGTGTTGAAAATTTTAAATGTTTAAAAATTTACTTCAGAATTCAAGATGAACATTAAAAATTGCCATTATTGTTGTTTCTACTAACAAAAACACAGCAAAACTTGATTAAAACAATATCATCGCTATTTATTGAAAAACGCCCTCTATGCAAATATGGTTCGCGTTATGTATCACGCGTACTGCAGGGGGATACTGTCGGACGTAAAATGCTCGTCCCGGCTGTACGAGCATTTTTGAATCGACGTTTTCTTGTACAAAGAGGGCTGATTTTTCTTAATCCTTATAGGTGCAAGTTCATACATGTAATACAATTATAAAAATATACTAATCCCAGTTTTTATCATAATTGAGGGCGCAGCCTCCAACACATCTCTTAGTGTCCCTTTAAGCAAACTCTATCTTATATAGTCAGCCTGTTTCTCTGATGTTACATAAATAAGTTGAATTTCACCAGTCAAACGAGAATGTACATCTCTCTCTTCATTTTCATTTCAGTGGAAATGATGCAATGCATCCCAAAATATTGACTTTAAATATTGTATTTCCAGTTCATTGACAGCACATGTGTGACTAGTTCTACCGAAACCAGACGGAATTGGGCAGAGCTCCAGAAATCGACCAAAACCTAATTGGGGGTGATTTTTGGGGAATTTATGTTTCTTGTAAATAATTAATCTTCAGAGTGTTTATAACATTATTGTGAAATTTTCAGATTAAAAAATCAACTAACAATAAAAAAATCCAATCTTTTTTATAGTACATTGTAAGCACATTGTAAGTACATTGTAAGTACATCTTTAAAGGACGATATCTCAGTTTGGAGTTTTCATAAAGACGAACTTGAAAATAATCTTACTCCGCTTTGGGAAGTCCGAATAAAAAAAAGAAGTACCATTGAAGATCTCTACTTTATCAATCAATTACTAACTCAATTTTGATATCTTGCCCAATTGTGTCTGGTTTCGGGAGAACACGTCACATGTGTTTAAAAAAACATTATTTTCTGTTCAACAAATTGGAATAAAATTGCATAATGGATGTTTGACCTATAGGAGATATGTGACGTGTTCTACCGAAACCAGACACAATTGGGCAAGATATCAAAATTGAGTTAGTAATTGATTATTAAACTAGAGATCTTCAGCTTTACAGTGGTACCTCTCTTTTTTTAATCGGACTTCCCAAAGCGGAGTTACATCATTTTCAAGTTCGTCTTTTACGGTCTTTATGAAAACTCCAAACTGAGATATCGCCCTTTAAAGTTACTAGGACTAGGCTTTTTACTAGAACTAGGCTTTTTTTAAATCACTGAAACATACATTTAGGATGATTTTTAAATCTGAATCTTTCCCAATATTGTTAAAAACACTCTGAAGATTAATTATTTACCAGAAACTCAAATTCCCCCAAAAAACACACCCAATTATGTTTTGGGCTATTTCTCAGTATGAAGCTCTGCCCAATTCCATCTGGTTTTGGTAGAACACGTCACATATGACATAACTGCAATGTAATACATACCGAAAACAGTGACTATTCATTGACAAGCTTGTGTCCAGTAATATCTGTTGAGAAATCAATATGTATGCAGCATTTGAGTTAAATAAATTATTTTCAACTTCATCATAATATGCATATTTGTGACCACTTGATTGGTTAAAACAACGACAATTACATAATATTTTGGAAGATTTTTGAATTGTGTCCATGGTTTCAAGTGTTTACATAAGGCATAATTTTAACATTATCATCTTTATTATTCACACAAATACACAGCATCTATACACATAAGGCACAAAGGGTTTCGTTCTATTTAATTTTGAGCTGCCCATACCCGACCAAAGGCAAATTTGAGGTTTAAGAAATATGATATTTGATATTTTTAACCTCAAATTTGCCTTTTCCTACTTTTTGGGCCCTGACCACAAGGCCACCTATGGCTACACCATTCATCCTCTGACCCCCCCCCCCCCCCAGCCAACCCTATGGTTTATTAATTTAACTCACCACAATAGCTTCCAGAGGAGTTCTGGTGACTTCGGAACCATCATCTCTGATAATTGGTGAAAATTTCACATCTTTCAAACTATCAAGTAAGGAAATTCAATATGAGATTAGTTAATATGGTGTCGAAATGTGATATCATAATTAAATTGCTGCCAGGTCACCCATTCATTTTCAATGTGTTCTGAGCCACGATCAAAATGATCATCGCACAAACTCTATGGGTTGCCAACAAGTGAGGAATTGAAGTGTAATCCAGCATTGTAAAAGTTGTGGGTTCGAGTCCCAGTGTGGTCAACGTGTTGTGGCACTTTACCTTAATTACTTCTCTTGACAGAGGTGTCTTTTAATTAATATCTGCATTAATATGTGCATGCCAACTCGCTTTAAAACCTGGTCCTCTTGTCAAAACATCTTCTTATGGCGACCGGACTTTCGCAGTGGCAGCACTGACGCTCTGGAATAAGATCCCTTCCACCATCCGTTCCGCAGCATCAACTGATCAATTCAAAACAATGCTCAAAACTTTCTTGTTCAAATGATTGCTTGCAATGCTGTGTTTCCATTTATGTTGTAGTTTAAGGTGTTGTGTAAGTTGTAATAATGTAAGTTGTAATGTATGTTGTTGTTTAAGTCGTAAGGTATGTTTATGTATAGCGCTTCGAAACCTTTGCATTTTGCGCTTTATAAATGTTGTATATAATTATTATTATTATTATTGCCCAGTTAACAGACTCACAGCAACATTTGACAGGAGCAAGTCTTGCCCAATCACTTTGAAAGAGAGATGTTATCTCCACTCCTGTGGGAACACAGGATTGACTGGCAGCAATCAGGATATGCTGGATTCACTTTCCCGCCCTTTTCATAACTCACCCAATATGCAAATTCAATTTCAATCAAATTCTAAATAAATCAAAATGCAATTTTCCTGGAAATATGAAGATGCCAATTTGACAGGTAGTGTACTACATTCAAGGATTTTGTCAAATATTGTGTTTAGAATGCAGGTGAGAATTGTATAAACCAATGCAATATATTGATATGTTACTCACCATGTAGCCAGTGTGTCAAGCTGAAGCAATATTGATATGTTACTCACCATGTAGCCAGTGTGTCAAGCTGAAGCAATTCTGTCTTTTTCAACCAAGGGTTATACATGTTGGATGGCAGATTTACATCTTTGCAGAATCCAGTGAAGACAACCATCTGCTCTGAAAGTTATATTCATAATTTTTAAATTTTAGTTTATAAGGCAATGAAAAAATAATCTACTGGTTGTACGGGTGAATCAACGTCTCCGGTACGTAAGCGGGTGTTCTTCTTCTTTGATTAGAAGTTGTTACTTCAGATATTGCTTCTTCTTTCATCTTCTTGAATAAACTACATTTATGTTGCCAGTTACATCTTCTTTCCTCTGAGTATTTACTTCGCAGTCTCAACTAATATTACCCATGCACATGTAAAAGGGTACGAAATAAGCCTTTCTGCCTTTTTATATCAAGTACGGTCTGTCTGATGTGTGGGTTTTTTCTTCTAATTTTTGTTAACATTTTGGCAAATTTCAAAATGTTCAAACATCTCAAAATGTGTTTTTATTTTCATTGCAAAATATTCATCACATTTCAAACATTGGTACTAAAATATACTACATTTTCACTGATCTGCATCAAAAAATAGCCCTTAATTTTCACCACTCAAAATTCTAAACACTATTAACATGATTATAACTCCCCTACAGAATCTGTTGAACACTTACCACCGCACCCTGGAAATGAGTGACAAAACGCGGAAAATAAATTTGCTATATGAGACTATGCATGAAACGGAAAAAGTGAAATATTGTCCACCACCAGCACAAACAACACTGACCTCTCGCATTGATGGCATGAAACAAAATGACCACAAGAGGAAACACCACGTAACAGCCCACAAAATCTGAACGGGGAGGAAAGCGCTGGCAAGGAAAAGCTCACCACGCATGCGCAAACAACAGGACAAACACATGTAGGGCGTGACCTTTTAAGCCCGGTGGTTTCAGTCAACATTGACTTTGGGTACGCATTATCGTTCCAAAAATCACGGAAAAGGGGGGTTTTCTGTATCATGTCCGCGGACATTCCACGGACATTTATGTCCGCGATTTCCCAAAATTAGGGGTGTTTTTTGAAACTATGTCCGCGATTTTGAAAAAAGGGGGGTTATTTTCAGACAAAATGTCCGCGTTTTTGTGCGAAAAAGGGGGTCAAATTAGTAAAATTGTCCGCGAAACGCCGTAAATAGGGGGGTATTTCAAGATCCTGGAACGATCATGTGTTACCCCTCTGAATATGAAGAGAGAACACCAGGCTTTTAAGGGCCGGTGCTAAAATCAAAATTTGCTCAATTGCATATCGATTTTGTTGTTGTTAATACAACAGTAACTTCATAGAAATAGGAAAACAGGGCAAAGGTAAAGGTACAAAAGGTACAAAACTTTGACTTACTCTCTTTGTTCAGTGTAAGACATGGTGGTTCTACTGCACGGGCCTTTATCTGTAAAGGCGGCCACACCTGCAACACAGGGCAATCCCTTTGCATTATTCTCAACTCTGGCACACTTCTGCTATGTATTCGTTTAGGTCTGCAACACAATTGTTAATAATTCAAACCATCTTTGCACAATAGAAAAAAAATCTTTAGATTTCTTTATATATCGTAGATTATTTATCTTGATTGACTTGTTTTAGTAGTCATGATCTGCTCCACCCTGTGTTTGTTCCTGCAGATTCCAATTGAAACAGGTCTGTCCATTTTCAACAATTTAGTTATCCAGCTACTTTTAAGTAATAGTACTTAAAATAGTACTTAAAATAGTACTTAAAATAGTACTTAAAAGTACTATTTTGTTTTATTAATTTTATTATTATTAATTACTATTTAGTTCTGTTGTATTAATGCCAAGTAACCTTTTACACTCAGTTTCTGGGCAGCTGTTGGAACACTAATCTGGATTATGACTGTGAAATTTGGCTAGGCGAGTTTTCTTTTCTTTCCGTTCTATATTGTTTAAAAAAATGTTAATACACTTTCCTGGCCTCTCAGGTTCTTTTTTATGACCAGAAAACCAGCCACTTCTTTAGGTTCCAAAATGTCAATGGTCAATGGGTCAGTATCATCCCTTAGATTTTACAACACTAGCTGGAATGTGTTACTACAAATATCCTTTGGAGGAATGAAGCAAAAGAAATTGATGTACATTTATTAGAAGAACCATTTCTGCTTGTTTTCTGGTCGTTTTACAACGTTTTACCAACACATGTTGCCAACCTCCATTGATACTAACCTGCTATCGGGCAGCGTTGGTCCAATAGTTGAACTCCACACCGACACATGTTGCCTTTCTGGGTTACATAGCAGTAACGTTTGCACATCAAATGCTGGAATTACATCGGCTTCAGTTACCACTGTCGGGTGACCAATCAACATGGCACCCTCTGGAGTAAATTTAAATGGTTAATGTTCATATATATCTAATAATACAAGGGCGGATCAGTTCTGTCATCAACGTCAGCCCAAGCATACACAAGACAATACTGTCTTCATTGTGATATCATCATTTACATCAGATTCTTAGCTCCCTCCTATGTAAATGTAATGGGGATATATAACCTGTATAGAATTTGCCAAGCCCATTTCTACAGCTACTTAACTACCTATGAAATGGAGCCTACAAAGATGGTATCGAATCATGCTGCATCATGATAATGCAAGTCCACACAAAACTTTCCTCACTCAAACTTACCTTGTTGAAAATGGTATCAATTCAATGCAACATCCACCCTAATCACTCAACTTTGCCCCAACAATCAAAATCAAAGATTGCTGGGAGGCCTTTTTCTAGGATCCAAGACCTAGCCAAAGCTGTACATTCAGAGACATCATTACTTTGGAGTACTGCCCATGCTTCAAGAAGTGGAGGATGAGGATGCAACGGTGTAAAGACATCAAGGACTGCTTCTTCAAGGGAATGTGACTAGTTTTTTAATTGTATGGCCATCTTCAGAAGCATGGGCCAAGTGACCAAACCTTTTGACCTACCCTCGAAATTGTACTTTCGTATACCCAACCTGTTTGAATTAATCAAAGCTTACCTTCTATAGATTTGTGTACTTTATCAGATTCAAATACACTGCTATTGGCCCCTACACGAACTGGCTTTACTAAACGCTTATTGGTATGGGCACACATCAAGCTAACCTCCTTAAATGTCTCAGTAGCTGCATCACTGTCCTGAAAAAATCATGGGATAAAGTCAAATGATGAACAATAATTACAACTTTCTCTTGATAAGACTAACAATATTTGTCATAAGGGTTTGAGGTAAAGCATGAACAAACAATTAATCAGTTGTGCAGTATGAAATTCTTTACAATACATGAAGATAACAAATAGTTCCCAAACATAATACTGCCTTAATGCTTTGGTCAACATTAGCATGATTTGATAAACATTTGTGAGGTATTGCATTCCTTCCCAAACCTGTTTCACAATTTACACACTTCTCTTTGAAAAGCCTCTGAAAAATTCTTCCTTCATGTATATAGTCACAAAACTGGGTATATCCTTGGTGTAAGACATTTATAAGATGTCAAGACCCCATTACGGAATAAAGCTGTACAATCCTTTAATCCATCAATAGAGGATTTTGTGCTACGTTAATTCCATGCTGTCCTACATAAAAGATAAACCTAAAACTGGTCTTGCGTTAAAACTTCATTCAGGGATTATAAGCGTTATTCTGTATAATTCAGATCTGAAACTGACCGCCAGGGAAAAAAACCTGAAAATGATTTTTAAAAAGCTGATAAACACTCAGTGTGAAATTGGGTGTAAAATAGCTTACATTGGGCTGAAAACAAAAGAAATCTGTGTATATTTAAACAAAACAAAAGCTGAAAAGTGTCAGGTCTGACAATCGCTCAATGAAGTCATTTACCCAATACCAACTCAGCCTCTCTTACATAAAGGTAACACCAACATTTCAACTCACTCTGTTATCCAATGGTTTGTAAGTATTCTGTTATCCAAATCCAATGGTTCGTAAGTATGTAATTATAATTAAACATCTGCCTATATTTGCCATGTAAGAAGACTATCATCATCTTACCTCGCATGTCTCTATTAGGTATGACCAACACTCTGCTGAATATTCAAACACCTGATGATCACTAACTCCATCTTCACCTGTACCAAAAAATAGACAGGAGGAAGGAGATATTTGCTTGTTTAATCCCCTGAGAACTACATTGTACAGGCCGATTGGTCAGAAAGATAGATACATCATTTATCGCACCAATCAGAAACATATTAACAATAGTTGTATCCCTGATAAAGATTGGAGTGAAACATTTTACAAGCTGCATTTTAATTGGCTATTCAAATGAGTATATCTTGCAATAAACCAGTCAGAACCACTGTAAGATAGGCCGGTAGTGCCCAGGGGGTTATAGAGATGGCAAAATAATGCTCAATCTCAAAGATAACTGAACCAATAGTATACTAAGCATGTTTGTACTTACTGTACTCGTACTCAATGCATTTCTCATGGTTATTCTAAATATCGTAATGTATTCCAATAATGTTGACATTTTTGAAACATTTTGTGAAATTTTGGAATGTCGTCTCTGCAGAGACACCTGCCACATGGAAAGTGTCAAGCCATAATCTCATGTCCTTGTTGGTTCAAAATAGTACAATGGAAATCATTGTAGTGTGTAGTGAAAACATAATACAACACCACTATTGCCACCGTTCAGGCCTTAAATTAAGAAATGAAAAGAAATGAAAAGGGCAAGCAACTTAAGGCAATTTGAAAGGGCACCAAGGCAATTATGTACTTTTGAATGGAGTAAAAATAGCCAGAAATGGAGGGCATCTAGTCAACTAGGTGGGGCATCGAAGGCAATTGCCTTCGATGCCTTTGATTAATTTGAGGCCTGCCACCGTTATGCCACAATGATACATAGCCCAAGGTGTCTCATGAAACAAGTGAAGAGAAATACTAACCTGTATCCTTTGGTTTTTCTAGGATTCGTCGGAACAAATGATAGAATCCCTCAATAAGTGCAACCTGCATATTTTAAATAATAAGTAAAAAGTATGATTTAGAATCTGATGTTCATGAGCAATTTTATTTATGACAGTTTATTACACATTATTTGATAGAAATTATTGATATTGGAGTATGGAGTATGATGAAGATTTAATTCCTGTCAGCTTTTTATTCTGTATCATATACTCACAAAGCTTTTTCTGTCTAATGATTAAAATCAAATATTTTATAGTCTATTGCCTCCTATGCTGATTACATACTAAGATCGTTCCTGGTAGATAAGTTACTGATAGACATTTATTGTTCAATCGAAAACAATCAAGTCAACGGCTACCTCCGCGACTTTCCAGAAGTTTGGACAGGTCGCTATGGCTGAATCGCTGCAGTAGACTTTAATCCAACACTCGTGCACGACTGGTTGCTCAATCTGTCTAGTTGCTGTGAGCAATTTGCATTTCATTGTCTACTCGAGCGACTCCAAATCACTACAATTTGCGACTAGCTAGTATGTAATCAGCATTAGTGTTTGAATGAAAAGCATCCATTTACTAGTTTCTATTCATACACAATTAGTAGTGTCAAACCAATCAGAAAGCAAGAAACTAAAATATGCGTAGTGCAAACTTGTTAACATGTTTTTATTTGTTATTACATAGATCAAAATATGCTTAAATTGTGAATTTTGATTTGTATAATGTTGTGTATGAATTAGGTCAATACATGCATATATTTTGTTTCTCGAAAAATGTATGCACTTGTGCAAATGTTGATATGTTGACAATATCACTCCCCCTGCGGGGACGTGCCATTATTCACATATCAATATCAGCGTGCGTGCATTGATTTGTCCAATTTCTCTCGAAACAATACATACGCATTTATTGACCTATAATTAATGCAGTATACTGCTCCTTATGATAATTAGTCCCATGTCTCCTATACCTTTTCAGACGTGATCAGAGTATTGCGTTGTTCAAGTGTGTGTAGTGCTGCTATGAGGGGTGACCAACAGGTCAGTTTACGTATCAGCCCCATCAGTATTTCATCAAGATCTTGCTCAGCCTAAAAAGAGACAACAAATATTTATGTTAAAAAACATCAAAATTGAAATCATTATTCATCAATGAATACATACATAAATACCTTCAAAAACCATTGTTATGGCAAAATAAAATCTTGTTATCAAAAATGTAGCCCTTTTGAAATTTGATAAGTGAACTGCTTATTTGCCTAGTACAAGCCTTAATTTTGGGAGATGTTGAAGCTCATAGATATGACTGACCACCATACCCTTTACCCATTATACCCTTAGATCCACTATTACCAGCCAGATCCTTTTGGGAATATTTCAAAGTTGAAATTTCTCCACCTTAACTCTATTTTTCTGTCACCAAATGAACACGTATAAGCTAGTTCACCCTGGGTGAACTAGCCAGAGAGGACCTTTGCCTTTAAGCAGCTTATTTCCTTTTATATTGTACATAGCAACAGACACCCGTCAGTAGCGGATATAGGGGGGGGGGCAGAGGGGGCGGGTGCCCCCCTTAAAATTTTTACAATATACATTTTTAAGTGGCGTACCCAGATTGGGTCCGCTCCCCCCTAAAAAATAAACCTGTCGGTACACCTGAGGTTCTGTCGGTACATTTTCGATTTTGATCATTTTTTTGCAGTTCAGTTCTGTGGACAACCACATCGCTACCGCCCCCCCCCCCCCCACACTTATCAGGATTTCACAAGCTGGCAGCAAACAAAATTGGGCACATTTTACGATTTATTTATTTTTTGGAGGGGGGATACCAATGTACCTACCTTTCCTTGAAAAAACGGGCTTGGTCAGCCTCCGTAAATTTTAATCCTGGATCCACCACTGCCAGTTTTAACAATTCCCCTTTAAAAAGATGACGCTCAACTTTGTTTAGTTGATATGGACTTTACTACTTACCACCACATACAGAACAGCAGCGAATGTCTGCAATCCCTTGTCTGTTTGCTTCACCAATGGTGTGACGTCGTGGCAATTAAAGTTCCATTGCCAATGAGTAGTCTCTGTATCAGGCTTAGCTCGGGGGCATACAATCACTGTATCACTGTTGCTTACTCCTTGCTCCAACAAACTATCGCAAGAGGGCAGATGACTAGAGTTTAACGCAGAGTTAGGTACCCTGTTGAAATAAGAAGTTAACTTTGTTACAAAACATACATGTAGATTACAATTATTTTGAAAAATGGTGGAAGCCCCAGGGGGGGGGCAGAGGTAGTCTTTGCAACCACCCCTGAATGCTTTTAACAAGAAGATAAATGTAATTCTATACTAAATTACGCTTTTCACTCTTTGATTGGCAAAATTTACCCAAAACCAAGATTTTGCTCCCTAACAAGTGACCCTTGTTAACACTTACCACCCTGCTATTGGTTTAACCATTATACAAAACAAATTTTTCAGAAAACTTTTCCAACTTTCAAAGTATATCTCAAGAATAACTGAACCAATACTAAGCATTTATGTACTTAGTTTAATGCATTTCTCATAAATGGTCATGAAATTCAATAACTTTTGGGATGGGTGTCTGCAGACGACTTCTGTGTGGAATAGTGTTAAACACTTCCTAGTTCTGAGGGTAGAATAAATGAGCTATTTGCTTGATGTAAGGAATCAATGGTATAACCAAACAGAAATGAGCAGGGTTTTGAGGGGCAAGCAGGTTTAAAAGGTTGGGACAAGAATACTGAAAACCTCCCCTTGTTGGTTATGCCACTGCATGAATGTTAGCATGACATTTTGAAAGACCGTAACAAATAAAATCTCTATATGATGCCTCTAAATTGAGCAAACTTGTGATAATAGAGACCTTCCATGTTTTGGATTAGCTGCCAACACAAAAGTATTTGCAACACGGTTTGGACCCACAACCCTCCTCATTCAATACAAAATTAGTATAACCTTCACCTGGAATGTTAAGGTTACATGAAAAAATAACGTGCATTTTAGCCAAGAGTCCACTTGAATAGAGTTTAATGTTACCCACAAGATGGCCGCTAATCCTGCACACGAAGGTTAATTGGGAAAAATGAACGAAGCAGCACATATATATATACAGATGAGGATAGTATCTACATTTGGAAGTTTTACTCCAATAAGCCTTATCGCCAATCGGGGAAAATCCATTGATTATCCTTTTCTGATGCATTGTGGGATCCAGAATGGGGCAGATTTTGCACTTTTGCGATCCCACAATGCAACAGAAAAGGATAATCAATGGGGGTTTTTTTATTCGCGATAAACCTTATAGTTAATCTTACCTTAGAAGCTGAATTGTTGTTGGAATGCCAGTAGCTTCTTCAATTTTGAATTTCAGATCCTGATAACGGAAATAACAGCAGAAGTCATCAGTAAAAGGATTTTAAAAAACCTACACAAAAATACATACACATTCATTTATATACATCTATTATACTGTAAGAGTGGTAATTTTCGCACGATTACATTTTCGTGCTATGCAGATTTTCAGCCATTTCGCTTGTTTTTAAATTCGCGATTTGAAAGTTCATTACATATCTTTATACACAAAATAAATATGTTCACATGTTTTGATTTTCGCCGTAGCTGCTTGGAGCACGAAAAGCACAAAAATTAATGTAGCGCGAAAATGTCCACGTTTACAGTATTCAGTATTGCTATTACCTGTAAGACCTTTCCAACTGAGGAATGGACATACTCAATCTTTTGTAATCCACCATTTGATCCATCCTTTAATTTACCTAGTCCCCTATATGTTATTTTCGAATAATTCTAGGTAATTATGTTCCCTTACCTCACAGCTTTGTTTTTCCAGATTCAGCTTGATTTGGTACGTTTCTCCCGATTCCAACTTGCATTGGATGGTATGACAATCTTCTACTTTTGGATCTAGGGGTGATAGCGTCTTTTCACCATATTTAGGTAGGACGCGACAGTCTTTTAAACCAGTGTGACATAGAATAGCCAATAGCAATGTACCATTTCTAAGGCCATGTCGCTGTACGGACCCTAAAGAACAAATTGATAAACAGGATATTTTATGTGCCTTAGTATACTTGCAGACAAACGTGATGCATCACGTCCTAAGATACAGGTTTATTTTGAGACATAGAGCAAAATAGTTTGAAAAAAATAAAGATGAAAACATTTACTTTACTTTACTTTACTTTCCCCATATTTCCAAAAGTATTACTTGAACTTCCAAAAACTCAGAATTATTGGGGGTTTTTCTTCAAAACTATGTAGACAAGATGTACCCTTTTTTTGACCTTGGATGGCTCACCTTCAATATACTCAAATTGAATTTACACTAGACGTGTGACGGATGGCTGGTTATTTGGAGGAATGGACAAGGCAGGAAAGAGTAGTTTTAAATTTGGATAGGTTAGTGTTTGCGACAATTTTAGGGAAAAGTTTGTTTCATTCGGTGATTGTGATCATGAAGAAAGAGTTGGCATATGTGTCGGTTCTTGAGTGTTTCTGTTGAAATTGTAGGGGATGGCGACATTGATTCTGGATGTCTTTGGCTCACTGTAACCGTTATGGTTTATGTCTTATTGGCCGTTAATCATCTTATGTAAACAAATTAGCCGGTGGGTTTTGCACCATTCTTTAAGGGGGGGTCCCGTTTAAGTGAATTTAAGATGTTGGTGATGCAAGTGTCTTCTCCGTAAGTATATGTGACAAATCTTGCAGCTCATCGCTGGACCTTTTGTTCCAATACAAAATATTATAAACTGCCCACAATTTGTAACAATTTATTACAAATCCTGCCGTTTCAAATGTTACAGATTTCAAGATTATGCACATCCCAATCCGATGCACACTGCAAGGTTTTAAGAGTATAGCGGTAGCGGGGCACTGTTACTGTATATGCACAGGGTATGTAAGATGACTATACCGGGTGGTTCAAAAAAAAGTTGACCTAAGTTCTAGGTAACTTTTCAACTACGTTTTATAGTTTCAGAGAATTTGTGTTTACTTAGTCTTGATCAGCAGTAAGTTTTAAAATTATCCTGAACAAATGGTAAATTTAGCTTGGTTGGTTCTTCAGATATGGTACATTACAGAGAGCATGCACAAAACTGCCTTGTCTACGGGAGCGTCCTTTAGTAGAGATAGAATGTACAAAGTGGACTTACACACGATTGGTCACAAATTGTGGAAAAAGGAGAAAAAGAAAAAAACGAGACATCTGAAACATAGATCTGCCTTATGCATGACATTACCTACCTACGTACCTACGTTTCTTTGTTGAACGTGAATGGCACATAAGCACATAGATTGGGATACTTTGTCAGGGTGGGCTTTTCACTTCTGAATCTAGAGCATGCTGTTTTGTTGAAGATAAAAACTAAATGACGCTCCCGTGGACAAGTCAGTTTTGTGCATGCTTTCTGTAGTGAACCATATCTGAAGAACTAAACAAGCTAAACGCGCCATTTGTTCAGGATAATTTTAAAATGTACTGCTGATCAAGACCAAGTAAACACAAATTCTCTGAAACTATAAATGTGGTTGAAAAATTACTTTGAACTTGGGTCAACTTTTTTTTGAACCACCCGGTATGATTCAAATCTCAGCATGCATGCAGCGCATGTGAGTGTGTGTAACCATGTAACGTGTCACATGGAACTGCAGGATTTTTCATAAACTATTGTAAATTTTGGACACCTACCATTTGGTGTCCAATTTCTTCAAAGGTCTTTATCAATTATATAATGATAAGATGATCAGATTCAAAATGATGGCCTCCCTAATGAGTGTGAACTTTCTTTTGTAATGTTAACTGAACTCACAAGTCATCAAAAATGGATCGTTGGTAAGCGACACCCCCTCCTTGGTGTATAACTCGGCTGTTGTAGTATTAGGATCAGCGCCTTCCCCTTGCACTATCCGATCAATGATATCTTTCAATGTGACTGTTTCTGGGTCAAGGTTATCCAGATGATCCCACACAGTACATGTCTCAGCTTGCTGTAGCACTATGTACTTCAGGACAAAATCAGTTTGCTCCTCCTGAAAATAGAAAATTAATGAAAACTAAGGCCAAACAAAAACAAAAGTTTGTTTCTAGTAGCGTGCACGCATTTAATTTTGACGCATGATTCTTGCGCATTTAATATTTTTATAGAAAAGGGGGGAAAATCTATTGTTAGGGTGCCATCTTTTGTCAAAATTGTGTACAACATGTTTCAAGATGGCGAATGGCAAACACGGAAGTCAAAATCCGTGGCGAAGTCACATTTTAGCGAGTATAAGAGTAACGAAAATGCACACATTTGACTAAACGAACCCATTTCAAGTGAATCTCCACTATAAATTTGCATTAAATAAGAGTGATTTACCTGTTTTAGTTTTCTTTTAGTAAGCTTAAATTATTATTTCGTCGATCTTGAGTTTCGCAAAACAAACAAAATGCATTTCGCATTTGACTTTTCAAGCTTTTGCTACTGGAAGCAAACTTGTGTTTTGTTTTGGCCGAAGAATACAGAGATTACATAGAATCAGAACGACCATAGGCGGTGGTTCCTTACCCAGCTAAATTTCATGACCCTTCTGCGACCCCCTAAAATTTGACATAGAATTTGTGTATTAAATTAAGGAAGTTGTTCTTAAAGTGTCAAACATTTCAGGAACTGAGCATTTTAGCTTTACAATTTAATCAACGCCAATGTTTAGGTCTTCATCAATGTGACACATTGTACATTATTTCCATATTACGGACATTTCCTTACCATAGCAGTAACTGCCCGTGTATCCATAAAATCTGACACTTGTAATGGAAATCCAGAAGAACTAATAATGGATCTGCTATCGTCCATGTCGTTGAATGTACTGGCAGGAGGTATTGGGAAGGGCATACCAGATGGAGTAACCATCTTCCAGAATCGGTTTTGTTGGATCTTTGTCATACCTGGAACAAAATGGTATAGTATAGTGAATAATATTATGTGTTTGTTTGTTTGTTTGTTCGTTTGTTTGTTTGTTTATACGGTCGGTCCATACGGACACACGCTTGGGTTCTGAAGGGACCATGCTCAAGCAAATTGCTAAGGCCAGGCTTAAAAAGCCTATAAGCATGCTGGCTGAATGAAATGAAAGTTAGAATAGATGGAAGAAAAGTTTTACAGTTTTACCCGATAACTCGTTAACCAAACATCGGAAGTATGGCAAACTATACTTTTTCGGAATCCTTGTGCTCAGCCGAACAATTTGGTGTGCTTTTCAGCTTAATTAAAGCCATTTAAATTTTTGGGCCCCTGTATGGCGGCCATTTTGGAATTTGCGCTATAAAACAACATTCCCGTCACTTTTGAGAGGTGCATGGGAGCTCATTTTCTCTAAAAATGGTTCTAGTTGACAAATTCACTAAGAAACTTAAGGTAGGAAGAAAATGGTCAGGGAATCCAAGATAATGACTCTACTACTATGGCGGATTTCATTCCGTGGTATGAAGCTATGAAGTTTCCGTGGTCTTCGCTATCTCCAAGCAGATAGAGCAATACGTACATGGACAGGTCACGTGTTTCAGTTAAATCATTCCTTCATTGTGTTTCAAAACCATGTGATGTGTGCTCCCCAGATGAGATTATGCTATCATCATACTATAATATGCCGTATGTTGTGAGTATGTATGTATGTATCCATAAAAGGCTCTCTCAGTTTGCAACTAAACGCCGTGAACTTTGCACTGATAAAAGATGATTATAATGTGAGTGTTATAAGCTTTGAATGGCTGAAAACCGTACAGAATTGACCGAGATATGAGCAAAAGCGGGAAATCAAAGGCCTTTTCAGCCTGGCTTTTGAGACTATTTCTACGGGCAATGTTTGTTTTTTCTCTCTATGCGTACACTGTAACCATGCAGTCAGCGCGCGTAACACTACGCGTCGCAGTGCGTCATGCAAAATAAACGCGCACACGCACTATAACACCCACGCACCCCTACACACGCGGGCGGGCAAATATTGGAGAAATACGCTGCGCCACTGGAGTTGGTCACGGTTTAGGCCTTGAAAAAGCCACGGGGCGGGGCGGAGACGGGATGGCAGGGTGGGTGGGAATGGCGGTGGGTCAGTGGAGGGGCAGGACGGCTGGGACGGCGGCGAGGGGGGTTCTAATGAAGAAATGGGGTTTGGGAGGCAGGGGGTAAATGAAGAAATGCGATACTAAATTGCGTAACACTAACAGGGAGGGTCACGAGGTGGAGGGTTGAGATAAGCACGAGGCGGGTGGGGGCGGCGGGGTGGGGTGGGGGTAATGAAGTAATGTGGTTTTGGTGGCAGGGGGTTCATGAAGAAATGTGACACTAAATTGTGTAGAGGGTCACAAGGTGGAATGAAATAGTATGGTTCCTTAAAAGTATAAACCATAGGATATAGCTTGAGCTTGGGGTAGTGACGGGAAGCATTCAATTTCAGTTAAGGAAATAGGCCTATACATTATATTTTAACTCATAAATGAATTCTTACCAATTTCGCAATCAATAATCGTATAAGAACTTTATGTGTTATTTCATTTTGTAGGTGTTCTACCTGGTAGGCGCTACTTACTAGCGGGAGCCCGTTCGAAGAACGGGCGTCCCGCTAGTCTTACTATAATTAGCCGTATGTTGTATGTATGTATCCATAAAAGGCTCTCTCAGTTTGCAACTAAACGCTGTGAACATTACACTGATAAAAGATTATCATAATGTGAGTGTTATAAGCTTTGAATGGCTGAAAACCGTAAAGAATTGACCGAGATATGAGCAAAAGCGGGAAATCAAAGGCCTTTTCAGCCTGGCTTTTGAGACTATTTCTACGGGCAATGTTTGTTTTTTCTCTCTATGCGTACACTGTAACCATGCAGTCAGCGCGCGTAACACTACGCGTCGCAGTGCGTCATGCAAAATAAACGTGAACGCACTACAATACGCTGCGTCACGGGAGTTGCGGTTTTGATTTGGTTGAGATAAGCCACGGGGCGTGGGCGGAGACGGGGACGGCAGGGCGGGTGTCGGCTGGGGGAAGCGGGCTGGGGTGAGGGGGTCTAATGAAGAAATGTGGTTTGGGAGGCAGGGGGTAAATGAAGAAATGCGATACTAAATTACGTAACACTAACAGGGAGGATCACGAGGTGGAAAGAAATACTGTGGTTCCTTACGGTATTAGCCATATGGGATAGCTTGGGGGAGATGGTTATGGTTTAAGGGAAATGTGATACTAAATTGCGTAACAGGGAGGGTCATGAGGTGGAATGAAATAGTATGGTTCCTTAAAAGTATAAACCATAGGATATAGCTGGGGGTAATGACGGGAAGCATTCAATTTTAGGTATGGAAATAGGCCTATACATTATATTTTAACTCATAAATGTATTCTTACCAATTTCGCGATAAATGTTCGTACAGCTACTTATGTGTTATTTCATTTTGTAGGTGTTCTTTTTGCTAGGCGCTACATACTAGCGAGAGCCGTTCGAAGAACGAGCGTCCCGCTAGTCTTACTATAATTTGTCTTATGGTGTATGTGTGTGTGTGGGTATCTATAAAAGGCTCTCTCAGTTTGCAACTAAACGCCGTGAACGTTGCACTGATAAAAGATGATTATAATGTGAGTGTTATAAGCTATAAATGGCTGAAAACCGTACAGAATTGACCGAGATATGAGCAAAAGCGGGAAATCCAAAGCCTTTTCAGCCCGGCTTTTGAGACTATTCCTACGGGCCATGTTTGTTTATCTCATGCGTACACTGTAACCATGCAGTCGGCGCGCGTAGCACATAACGCGTCGCAGCGCGCCATGCAAAATAAACGCGCTCACGCACCCCTACACACGCGGGCGGGCAAATATTAGAGAAATACGCTGAGCCACACGGGAGTTGGTTACGGTTTATTAGGCCTTGGGGTTGAGATAAGTCACGTGACGGGGGCTGAGACGGGGATGGGGCGGGGACGGTGGGGCGGGCGTGGGGGAGGCGGGAATGGTGGCAGGCCATAAGGTAACGAAATAATGTGGTTTCGGATAGAACAAAACATGATATGGTAAATCTAAATTATGCAACATAGTGTCAGATGTGGGATTTGATACTGTATGTGACACGCGGGCGGACAAATATTGGAGAAATACGCCGCGCCACGGGAGATGGTTAAGGTGAGGCCTTGGCGTTGGGATAAGCCGTGGGCGGGGAACTTTAGGCCTTTGGGGCGCATGCAGCGGGGCGGGATGGTGACGGTTGGGGTACGGGAGATGGTTAAAGTTTAGGCATTGGAGTTAAAATATGCCACGGGGCGTGGGCGGGCGGGGGTCTTTTAATTGAAATTTGAAAACTTTCGAATTAAAACAAATATGTTTTAAATATTGTTCTATTCCTATGTGTTTCGTTATAAATTTTCCAACACTTACATTATGTGTTGTTTCATTTGTTGGTGTTCTATCTGGTAAGCCCTACTCCATAGCGGGAGCCGGGAGCGGGAGAGCCCGTCCAAAGGACGGGCGTCCCCCTACCCTGCTAACACACAACGTTCTTAAAACGTTCTTAAAACGTTTAAAACGTTCTTAGAACGTTAAGAACGTTTTTAGAACGTTGTGTGTTAGCAGGGTAGTCTATCTATAAACAGTCATAATAAAAATATAAATATGTTGGATATAAAGGCTACATTTGTGAATTCGTGAGTGGTAACAGCAACCAATGACCATTAATGTTCATCTTGAATTCTGATCTGAAGTAAATTATATATTTTAAAAAATTCTTCAACACGTGTCCCTTTCCTACTAGTGTAACGCTATACAGTATTACATGTAAAACTAGCTATAAATATGGAGATCTTCTTGGTGTTGTGCTCCCTATACCAAAACTTACCCATGATCATCAAGTCATTCATTTCTACATCCTGCAAATCTTGTACTGTTTCAACGCCTAAGCCTCTGAAATCCTCTAAAAACCTTTCAAGACGGTGCCTTTTGAGCACCTCCTCTATTTCATCCATTGTATCGGTTCGGTTGTATCGTGTTGACTGTTTACTGACTGTTGATTATGATTTTGATTTTGACAGTAGCGTGAAGCAGCGTGGGTCGATCAGGGGCACCTAATTGGTTGATTCCCAAAATGGTCTTCGAAAAATATGTGTGTAAACAAGTTGCCAGGAATCAATGGGGATTCCCTGGTGGACGATTTCACAAATGAGGGCGCAAAGCTCCTACCTGAATCGGTCCCAGGAAGTAACGGACCTACTAAATAAATACTCGATTTTAATAAGTGGGGATTTGGCGAATAGAATTTATATCAATTTTGGGTTGGGACCAACTTTTTTTGTAGATCAATTATCCCGGTCAATTATCTCCGTTTGTGAAGGGCTAGTAGTAGTGAAATTATGAGTAAGAAGAGACAAGCAACTAGACAACAAAGATATACAGTAAACTTAAACATTATGGCATTACAGGAAACATTCTTGGATGGTTGAAAACATTCCTCACAAATCGTAAGCAAAGTGTCGTTCTTGATGGAAATATGTCATCCACCCTTGATGTCACATCTAGTGTACCACAGGGCACGGTTGTTGGACTACTCTGCTTCTTGGTTTACATAAATATTAAATGATATGCCAACCTGTATTTCCAACGAGACAAATTCTCGCCTTTTCGCCGATGACGTTCTTGTTTACAGAGAGATTGACAGGGATGATGACAAAATTAAATTCCAGGAAGACCTGAATGCCCTAAGCACAATGGGGCTCTTCTTGGCAAATGTCATTTAACACAAACAAGTGCTTTATTATGCACTTTACAAACAAAAAAACTCCCAACATAGTGACACTCATCAATATAATCTTTACAAGTGCTTTATTATGTATGCACTTTACAAACAAAAAAACTCCCAACATAGTGACACTCATCAATATAATCTTTGTGGTAACACACTCAGTGCTGTGGACTCACACCCATATTTGGTATTACTTTCAGTACTGACATGAATTGGAATAAACACATACATGAGGTAACAAACAGCAGCAAAAGGGTTCTGGGGGTTATTCGCAGGAACTTCAAATCTTCAATTGCTTCCAGGATATAAATCAAAACTGTACTTGGCTCCCGGGGGGGGGGGGGGGGTACTCAGATTTGGTTTGGTCGGGGGTGTGCCGCTGGAGATTCAAAACCCCTACCCATTTCTAAGGGTGATTTTGGAAAAATCGGTACCCATTTTAGGGGTTTTGCTTCATTTTAGACCAAATTTTCGCAAATTATCGGGGAAAAAGACCTAATTTTTGCAAATTTCGCGAAAATAGACCCATGTCTAAGGATTTTTCAGTTGAAAAGCCTACCCATGTCTAAGGATGTCTCATGGAAAAACGACCCACTGGAGCGGCACGTCCCCGTATGCCTTACATACGTGCCCGGGATACGTGCCCCCCCCCCCCCCCCCCGGGCTTGCGGCTCTAGTCCAACCAAATTTGGGTTACGGATTAGCCGCATGGCATCCCATAACAAGATAACCATCGCCTCGATATGATTCAAAGATCCGCTGCAAAAATGTGCATGAACGACTATTCAAGAGAATCCAGCGTTTTTACAGCCATGCTAAACATGCTAATAAGACTTACAAATGTACAGCACCCCAATCAAAGATATCCTTCCAACGGTCTTGGGCAGCGTTTAATAATACTCTTTACCGTATAGTTATCATCATTTGGCTGGCTATCGGAGTCATCGCTGTCGGTGTCTTCAGTCCTTTTTCATGAAGAATAGTGCTTTTCCATTTATTTCATGCGCTCCAGTTGTCTGATTATCGCACGTGTGAAAGTCGGACTTATGTGTCATTGTTACATCCATTATTCATTAGACAATGATAATTTGGTTACCAAACCATTGTTGATATCATTTTAACAACGATAAATAAATGTATCGTCATATGCATATCATTAAAACATATATTTTCATGTTGATTAAGGCGATGTACTTGTTGGCATATCTTTCCCTTTCCCTTTTGTGCATTTTTCCCAGCGGTTACTGACGACTTTCCTCACAGATTAAAAAAATAATTAGCATAGGTTCGGCATAGGTTCAACGTCCGATTGGTCCACATATATCCATTGTATCTAGTGATAATACCTTGCATATTACGTGATAACACAACTATCTATATAGCCAGACGATAACATAATCATCTTTATGGCCTATATCATATCTTTATACAATGTTTGTTTAATTTGTAGTCATGTGCTTGATCCCAGACTGAGAAAGTTCATGAACAAGTGTAAATATTTTGTGTAATATACCATTTAGTTTTAGCATAGGTTTACAGTATAGTATAATACAGATATAAATAGATTGCAGAGGAATGGTGTCTCATCACACGATACGGTAGGAATTTATTTATATTAATTGATCTATATAGAGTTAATAAGTTAAGAGATATTTAAATTCATGTATCTGAAAATTACCTCTAGATATTATATTATCATGTTATTAATTAATAAATGTTATCTGTTATGATGGCATTATTCTCGTAGAACATTTGCTAATGCTATGTAGTGGTAGAGTGAGCGTATTGCAGATGGTTCTACACTTATATCTACAATATTTCATTGCTGAAATTATTAAATCCAATCCTAGTCATTCAGTATTCTATAGTGGGCCTCAAAATCCTCATCTTCAAAAATATTTATATAAAAAAAAAGAAGATCTCTGAGTAGGCCTACTGTGAGTTTTTTAATCTATTTTCCTGTTGAACAGTCATTTTTTTTTGCAAGCAGTTTATTTACAAGTACTTTACCCTATCTAAAACCAAACTCTAGTGTTGATTAATCTACACTGGAGTCTGGTGTTAATCAACCCTGGGTGTAGTCCTCTCAGAACACCAAGAAGGTGTTAAATTAACACCCCTGGGTGTGGTCCTCTCAGAACACCAAGAAGGTGTTAAATTAACACCCATGATTAACACCAAAGACTGGTGTTAATCAACACCAGCAGGTGTGTCCTCTCAGAACACTTGTTTGGTGTTAAAATTAACACCCTTGGTGTTACTTTTAACTTTGAATATGGTAAATGGTTCATTCCTATAAACCCGATTGTCCCATCTCTCTCCATTCTCCATCCCTAATATTGATAATAATAAGATATCCAATATCTCGCTGATGGTCACAACTCGTGCCTGCCCCAACCAAACGAAACGGTCACACCCTCAAAGAAGCCACATTGCCGAAGTCTAACAGATGTGTACAACGATGTGTTCTTGCATTTTTACAGATCATGGAGCAGATAAAACACCACAGCGACCAGGAGAAAGTTGAATATGAGAGTTCAAAACATCTCGATGGTGGCAGCAGTACCACCATTCATCTTAAACGCCAGGTAGGTACAGCAGACATTGCAGGTTTTATTTAATTATGTCAACATTTTTTTACCATTAAAGATCCAGAATTTCAACAATCCAATCTATAAGATATATGATAACCCAGTAAACGTCGAGGGTTTAGAGCCACAACCCAGACAACATACATATATTGGCCCAATATTCATGATATTGGCCCAACTTTGGCAATATTGGCATTGGCATTATCTTGTTGACCAATATTGGGCCAGTATCGGGTTCCCATTGGCAATATTTGCATTGGCACTCTCTTGGTCACCAATATTGGACCAATATTGGTTTTACATTGGCGCTCTTCAATTGGCATCATGTTGGGAACCAATATTGGTCCAATAATGGGCACAATATACCAGGGGCGGAAAATGACACCATTAATTTGATATACAAATTCAGTCGTGGTCTAAAAATTGCGACCGCTGTTAAAAGTTATCGCTTCCCGGCCTTTTGGCTAGGATATTGTGCCTTGTCCTGTCCCTTGAAGATTTTTCTCTTGTCCTGGGCTTGCCCTTTGCTAAAGATGGTCCTGGCCACGGGTTGACTCGGGATCCGCCCACTCCTCTTTGGGTAAATAAAACAATACAAAGATAGAATTCTTCTTACCAAACATTTGTTCAAGATCGCCCAATATTGGCAAATACCAATGCCAATAAGCAAATATTATTGCGCCAATATTGTAAGCCAATATTGGGCCAATGAAACATCAATATTGGGCCAATGTTGGAATGTTGTCTGGGAAGGTCGTATCTCCAATAACTGTCAGGCAACCAGAGGGGGCGTCGAGTCGTATCGGGTGAGATAGGCACTGTCGGTTTATCGAGCTCGATGCTTCGCGCCGGTTTGGGGACCCTCGTCATCCCTCACTCGGCTGCATTTCTTAAAGTTGACAGCCTGGTAAAGTCCTTTTTTTGTCGGTTCACCTTTTTGCCCCCAACCTAGTTACGCCACTCATGCCAGGTTGAAGGCAGCCTCTATCCTCTATGTGTAACTCGCTATGTTGAGCATTTGATATCAACACAGATTCATGGTTTCTTTTCCAGCTTGGATTGATAAGTGCTACATCTATTGTAGTAGGAAGTATGATAGGTTCGGGAATCTTCATTTCGCCAAAAGGAATACTCGAGAATACTAATAGCGTAGGGATGTCTATCGTCATCTGGGCTCTATGTGGGGTCATATCAATGGGCGGTGAGTGATATCGTCATCTGGGCTCTGGGTCATATCAATGGGCGGTGAGTGATATCGTCAACTGGGCTCTATGTGGGGTCATATCAATGGGCGGTGAGTGATAACAGCACCAGTTTTAGTGTTAATAATATATGTTTTTGATTTCATGTCAATAGTTTTCTAACACGAACAAAACTTTTTTCTCGCTTTTTCTTGAAATGTATGATTATTTGAATTAAGTCTGATTGTGCATAAATAATAATAGTCACACTGAAATGTCAAGAAAAACACTTTGCACATACATAATGCTTTGCCGTCACAAGCCTAGCCTTAAAGGCAAAGGTCCATTCTGGCTAGTAGTTCACCCAGCATGCCCAAGGTGAACTTGCTTACATCTTCATTTGGTGACAGCTGGCATCGGATTCATCGACTATGAAAAGGCGTTTGACTCAGTTGAGCATAGTGACCTCTTCCTAGCATTAAGGAAAATAGGAATAAATGAAGGATATGTTCAAATTCTAGAGGATATATACACTAACGCTACAGCGAGAATCCATAACGACGAGGACGTCTCAAAACCCATTCAAAATCAGCAGAGGTGTGAGACAAGGCGACACAATCTCTCCAAGGATTTTCACTGCTGCAATGGAAGAGGTGATCAAGAAGATAGACATGAAAGAAAGAGGGATACTCATCGATGGAGAGCGGCTAACACTAACAGACCTCAGGTTTGCAGATGACATGGCCTTGCTAGCTAACTCAATAAAGGAAATGGAGGCCAAACTAAACTGTCTGAATACGGAAAGCAGAAAAGTTGGTCTGAAAATGCACAAAGAAAAAAAACGAAATTCATGACTAATTTTCAAACAAAGGAGTCCATCGAAATTGACAAGGAACCGATAGAAAAAGTAGAAAGTTACAAATATCTTGGCAAGGAAATCAAAATGGAGAACAATACGAGAGAGGAAGTCATGATAAAAAGGCAGGTTGGAGCTGCTTCGGCAGAAACAAAACCATTATATGCGATAAAACCATACCAATAACATAAGGACACGGGTTTCAATCAATGTGTGCTAACTACCATGACATACGGTGCCGAAATTTGGTCAACAACTAAAGAAATTGAGCAGAAACTTCTAGTAGCGCAGCGAGTCATGGAAAGGAGGATGTTTATATAATAACACGAGACAAACAAAAGAACACTTCCATTCGTAATAAAACCAAGGTAAAAGACATCATCAAAAAAATCAAGGAAATGAAATGGAGATGGGCAGGACATTATTTCAAGACAAAATGATAATCGGTGGACAATAAGAACAACCGAGTGGCAACCCCGCACAGGCAAAAGGAGAAGAGGCATGCAGAAACAAAGATGGAGAGACGAGCTAGCTGAATACAGAGGAACGACATGGACAAGAGAAGCACAAGACAGACACAGATGGAAGATGCTGAAAGAGGGCTTCAGCCTACAAAGGTTGACGAAGCCTAAGGTAAAGGCCCGGGGGTAAAGGTAAGAGTGGACCTAAGGGTTTTAGCAGTCGCCTAACCTCGGCCTAAACCGGCTGTGTCCATCCAGTGGGTCGGACGAAGCGCTTCTAACCAATCGTTCATCCATCATGCCACTGTTCATTTATCTTCAATATCTGTTGCTTACGTTATACCAATGCATTTTGCAAAAGACGTCTTTACCAAGCTACTAACCATCATATTTCTTTGTCTGTATTTTAAACATTGTTACTAGCACAGGAGCACTCTGCTATGCTGAGCTAGGTACACTAATCCCCAAATCTGGTGGGGAATTCAGTTACTTTCTTGAGATGTACGGCGGAGTGATTGCTTTTGGATATTCGTGGGTAGCTAATTTCATACTCAAGCCATCGACAGCTATCATAATTCTGACATGCGCAGACTACATTGTTTACCCAATTTATGATGGCACGGCTTGCAGCGCTCCACCAATCGTTACTAAACTCGTGGCTATTTGCATTGCAGGTAAGCCTATTTACTTCTGGTGTTTGTTCGTTCGTTCGTTAATTTTTTCTCCATTTCTTCCTTCGTTCCTTCTCTCTTTCTTTCCCTCCTTCAGGTTAGGTTTTGTTTTAGTTGGTTGGTCATATTGGTTGGTTAGTTCGTTCGTTTGTTCGTTTGCACAAGCTCGTTATATTTAACTCCTGGCGCCAGGGCCTAGCGCCACAATTAGTCAAAGAAACACCAAAGTAAATTTGAATAATGTTCCATGTCATCTTGCTAAAAGTATAAAATTAAATCCAATTAAATCATAATGAAATCTTTTAAAGTAGGCCTACATAGCATGGTATTCATTTAACATGTCAATGTATTTTCTGTTGCAGCGTTCCTTGTTGCTGTTAACTGCATCAGTGTGCGACTATCAGCCTTCATCACAAACTTTTTCACATTTGTTAAGCTCATAGCGTTAGCCGTTATCATCATACTGGGTATGATAGAAATTGGAAAAGGTAAGAAGAAACTATGGCATTGGAAAACACTAAATTGAGTTGTATGTAATAATAAAATTAATATTTATCACGATTCACCTTTTTAACGGCGTGTGTACCGAAGAATATCACTACAATGACAATAAATACAATGACAATTTGTTTGGAAAATCTAAACTAATTGCTTTTGCAGCCGGTACTGGCTGCATGATCCATCCCTCGTTCGCGGGCTTTTTAGGTTCCGTTTCCCAGCAACATTAGTATGGCTATTGCATTTATTAGTCCATGATTATGTGAATAAATATATTTACCTCTCGTATGACGAGGCTCGGAGGCAATAGCACACCCCAAACGCCTTTACCCTGTGTCTCTCTTCAACATGTTCAAGTGTCCGGGGGCAACTTGTTTTTGTATTGATCTGCCTAACTTATGACAAACACCTGTTCTCGTTCCGTTCCAAATAAATATTTTCTTTTTCTACAGGGAAAACTTATCATATCAACCCCAAAAGATCGTTCATTGGTTCATCGTCCAGTGTTACAGCATATGCAATAGCTTGTTATCAGGGATTATGGTCCTTTGAAGGATGGTAATGTATATCTGAAATCAGAATCAGTCAACAATGGTCAGGGAAACACTTTTAATTAATTTACAAAAATATGTTTGACACATACAGCACGCGCCTCTCCTCTCCTCATCAACACAGCATTTTGAAAGTGCAATATTGCAATTGATGTGAACGAATTCTTGCTCTATTTTCTATTTTCAAAACAATAAATAACTTACATTTCTATTTATTTAACTATAGAGGGCGACATAGTAGTTTTGAAAGAAATCTTGCTGTGTTTTCAAGACCTCAAAAGCAACTCCTGAATATGAAGGCGCGTTGTACTTTTGAAAAATTTGTCATAATCAAACACCATAATATAACGTAGCTTAAGGTTACCTCTCGCTTGCGATATCTACTTTCAATAAAGATTCGCAGCATGTTATTGGTAAATGAGTGAAAAAAATGCCATACACGCCTAATTACGTTAGACCCGGCCGAATGCATGTCATTTTAAATGAAATTCGCTTGATGTTTAATCATTGAAGAAATTGAAGTACCTCAAACTGGAGTTCCTTTACAATTCCAACTACTACTAGTATTCTTAGATGAAAATTGTGTTAGATTAAACATGATGTGTCATATTTGGAAATGTTATTTTTTCTTATTCACCCCACTTGTTAAACGTATTCAAAATGCCGATTATTTGCAAATCATGCCCAGTATCGTCTGGAAAAGGTAGCTTCCATGCTTTAGCCTATTTATCAGTCAACTCTAGAGGGCGATATTGTTGTTGCATTTTAATTCGTAGTTAGTTTTCCAGGCCTAGCAAATTTGTTTGATTCATCAAATTCAAGACCGACGATGGATACTCTGCATTTCAAATGGGTAATGAGAGATTTCCATTAAATAATTCCAAAAACCACTTGTAATCTGAATTTCTGAAACCATTTATCAACTCATCCTAAAACCGTTCTTGCGCGTCGAGAAAAAAATGGCGTTTCATCGCGTTATGTAAATCTATTATGGGGATATATGATTTATTAATGAATTTGTTTCGTTTTGCTCACATAGGAGTAGTCTAAACAACATTACAGAAGAACTGAAGCATTATAAAAGGTATTAAAGGAAAGCGGGTCATGGTGAGGAAAAGAACCGCTGACGGCGATTGTTGGTCCAGCTAAACCTTAGCTAATAACTAATACATCACTTATATCACACGGTAGAAATTGCGTTCAATCAAATGAAGGATGGTTGATTGAGCGCGCCGTTCACATTGGGTTAAGAGATTGTTGTAGAGTCGCACACAATACCGCTTGCATGTAAACATAGAACAATTACAGACTGCGCCAATGTCCAACTTGTTTAGATTCAAATAGTCGCCGCGCGCTGTTCAATTTTCGTTAGAATCCTCACCATGACCGCTTCAATTCCCTTTAAGTCTGAGGGTGACATGGGATTCTAAACTAAATTTAATAAAGTAGTATTACTTTTATCATTGAGTTTCCAAACACTATATTACTTACAAGGGATGCAACATTTTAGGATGATACTGATACCCTTCGAGTTTATCTACAGTTTTATTAAAGTTTTATATAAACTGGAACATTTGGTGCTCAAAGCAGACGATAATTATCATGAATAGGGAAATTATGGAAATAATGAGCATCCAATTAGTTTTAATATCAATTGAGAGGCTCGTTTCAACTTAATATAAAATCATACAATCATGTTTCTAAAAACAATTTGGAAACTTTTTTTCTTATGTTTAGGGATTTACCACTAGCTATTATAACTGGAATACCCCTGGTAACTGGCGTGTATATTTTGACAAACATTGCTTATTTCACGGTCCTTTCACCCGATGAGCTACTACTGTCTGATGCAGTGGCATTCGTAAGTTTAACGGATTCAATGTTGATCAAATAGAAACAAAGAACTTTCATATTAAATATATTGCTGCCAAATTGCACTATTAAATGTATTGCTGCCAAATTGCACTAATTAATTTAGCATATATTTTGAGTAAAAGATTTGCAAGCGTAAGTGATATTTTACTGCACAATGTTTATTTTCCTTTAACACGTATACATTTCATTTTTCAGCCAAAGACACTCAAGTTTAACACAGGGCGCCAATATCTACCGATTTTTGAATAGGATTTGATTAGCATTTTTGAGGCCATTGTTATTTTTTTTTTAACACTTTCCACGCGGCTGGCGTCTGCAGACGATATTCCAAAGTTATGCAAAATGTTTCAAAAATGTCAAAATTATTGAATTTTATTACCATTATTTGGAATCACCATGAGAAATGCATTGAAAAAAGTACAAACATGTTTAGTATTATTCAGTAGTCCTTAAGATAGATAGACTTTGAAAATTGCGAAGGTTTCTGACAAATCTGTTTTGTATATGGTAAAACTAATAGCCGCGTGGAAAGTGTTACTTATCATTACTGATTGTTTCTTTTTGATTACTTATAACAGACTTTTGCTAAACAAACGCTTGGAGGATTTTCATGGATCATTACAATGGCAGTTGTCTGTTCTACCTTCGGAGCGGCCAATGCAAATCTTTTTCCATCTGGCAGGTATGGACTTTAGACTTGTTCAAAAATTAATTCCTGTTTTCGTTTAAACTGAGGATTTTATGAATCTACATGTATGTAATCCTTAACTTACACACTTACATAGCCTTTAACCTTTAACTCTTACATAAAACCTCATAACTTGCAACCCTTAACCCTTGACGCTTAGCCATTCAACCTAGTATTATATTATACTACATGTACACTCGCTGAACATTCTTTGTCCTATAGCATAGGGTCACACTAATTCGCTGTCATGGTAAATAGTGTTTGTCTTCAATGATGATACGTTAAAAGGAGCAACAATTTCGACAGCTTCTTCAACTTACTCTCATCGTCTCTAGCTAGTCACTATCTTAGGCCATTTTATTTCGCCTCAATCTGCTCCGTGTATGGAGGAGCTTTATACATGAATTAATTAAATATTAAAGAGGGGCACTAAGAGATCCTTCATGGAGGGAACCCTCAATTTTTTTCAGAAGTTGGGTTTTTCACATGTACGTAATGCTTATATACGTACTAACTACCACCCAAAATTATAGAGCTTAATTTGCAGTATTTCATGTGAAATTCATGGATTTCCTAGCATTTTGAGTTTCTATATGATCACATCGAAACTACCCATATTCATCTAAAAGGCCACAGATGGCTTCTCACTTACTTGTTTTATGTTTATTCAAAATAACATTGAAGACCACCCATGGCTTGTTACGTGATGCTTAGTCATGACCTCCTTTAATTGGTGGTGACTTTTAACCAAAATACAAAAAAAGTGAAAAGCACCAATATACCTTCGGAAATTCATGCTGACAAAATGTCTTTATTTTTCATTTTTACTTCTTTTTTTTGAAGAAATCTTACATGAGAGGGTTTCTATTGTATATCATCTATCTAAACAATGTGAAAATATTGAATTTGGGTTTTTTTTGTGAACTCTCTCAATGCCCCTTTAAAGCCCAAACAAAATGAGTGGTCCAATAGTGAAGCTCTCTAGGATTGACTTCATCCACTGAAATTGACAGGACCTAGCATCTGCACACACTGGTATGTTGATATATGAAATGGGGTCTTATGCTGAGTGCTGCAAATGGGATCACAAATAACACCACAGAGTCTGACATGTTTCGGCCAGGTCACAAACCCTTGTTCTTATGTGTAATTCTCTCTGACACCACAAATCATCTTCGGTTTAAATTATCCTTGGTGTAAGACAGCACATAATTAACCTAGCACAAAATCATCTATTGAAGGATTAAAGGATTATACAGCTTTATTCCGTAATGGGGTCTTGACACTAGACTAACTTATAAAATGTCTTACCACAAGGATATACCCCATCTTCCCTCCCTCCTTTTCACATACTGGCACCTGTCACGCCTATACTACAATTTTAGAATCATTAGCACATCAGTGTTGGGTTTATTGAAACATATCCCATATTTATGTATGTGTGACTTTATTTTCCAGATTGACGTATGCCACCGCACGGGAAGGACATATGCCACAAATCCTATCAATGGTTCACGTGACAAGGATCACACCACTACCTGCCGTAATATTTTTGGTAAGAATTTGAGCGAGATGAGTGACGAATAGGAAGAAGTTTGTATTGGGGTCAATTATTTTCGTAAGAGACAAGCTGTTACGCGCTTTGAGGGAATCAAATGTCAAAATGTTTCGGGAGAAATCATTATTGAAATGACTTTATTTATTTATTTTTTGTTCTTGCGCCTCGATTTTTTCAAAGAATATTTAAGATATATACTTTCATTGAAACCCTTAGGTCAAATTTCAATATAATATATATAATAAGATCGGTACGCGATAAAACGTTTCTTTTCGCGTGTGGCAAATTTGAATAAACCTATAATCTTTTCACTTCGATAATAAGAAATGACGTCACTGCGTTTTTGACCATGACCATGATGACTGATCACTAATAATTAGCGAAATTAAAACATTCTTCCTCGCGTCTCACTATTTCAGGGATTGATGATTATTATATTGATTATACCGGGTGACATCAATTCTCTGATCAATTACTTCAGTTTTGCCCAGTGGATGGTTTACGGTTTAGCAATATTTGGTGTCATTTTCATGAGATACAAACATCCGGATTGGGAACGACCAATAACGGTATGTATCCCATAAAAGTTGCTTTATAGACTTAGTTAATAACGCTAATGATTTCATTCATACACAAGAACCTTTCCATTCATCTATTGAAGTTTATTAAAAATCTCTTTTTTTTTCATTAGACAATTTTACAATCTTATATGCTACAAATAACATTTAAATCACATTAAGATACATCTAAACGTAACATAAACATTAAAATAGAATGAACACATCCAGCACCACACATCGACACGTCAACCTCACCCACATCCAAGCACCGCATAAATGGGGCACGCCAACCTCACCCACATCCAAACACCGCATAAATGGGGCACGTCAACCTCACCCACATCCAAACACTGCATAAATGGGGCACGTCAACCTCACCCACATCCAAACACCGCATAAATGGGGCACGTCAACCTCACCCCCATCCAAACCTGAGACCATAATAACTCAGTTATTATGGTCTCAGTCCAAACACTGCATAAATGGGGCATACGTCTTACCTCATTAAAACAACAACATCCAACCGTAACCTAACCGCCCAACGTCCTACAACACAACAGACCTCCATCATCTCCTCCTCAACCATAAGTATGTAAATTATACTTATGTACTCTAAACCCACCTTGCATCCACTGACACCCTACAGGCACTACACACACCCACCCGTCTTTTTTCAAAATAAACCCCAATTTACTAGCCGTGTTAGCTACTACAACCATACAATTGATATATTGCACGAAACTGCGCAAATCAAAATAAAGAAAAGCTCAATAAAGGAGATTTTGCTCCAAAACTTATAGGGTCAGATGATTCATTCGGTTTTCCCTAATCTGCATTACGCAGTCGTAAATATCCATGGAAGAATTCCACATACTGTTACAAAATAATAAAAGTATTGCATCCCAAAATTTTTGGAGTTAAAAATTACGTTTAATTTGTGATTTTCGGTGTGAATCGTGAACACGTGTATTTTCAAATATAATGTCATACACATTGCCCGATTGTTCTTTCACACCCGTTGCCTAACTCACAAATCCTGGCCATCATCGTCGGAAATGGATTTGTCCGGGTCCAGCCTGAATATTTTGTTGACAGTCGGATCAAATTACTCTATCATTCTATAAAGAAAAAGGTCTATCGTGACACTCAAAATTCTCAAAAGGTTTGTAGATATCCGATTGATTTTGGCAAACAAATATGTTTTGTATAATTTCAAGTCTAAACGGCTAAAACACAATTTACAGATCGAACACACAGATCTAAACTACATCGATATCCATTGTACAAAATGGTTACCAATTAAAAATAGCAGTCAAATGGCCAAAACGGAACTGTTTTTAAATGAAATGAAATAACACAATTGCATACTTTATCATACATTACATAGGTACCTTTATTTATACCAGTGTTGATGATAGTGGTCTCGTGCTATTTGGTAATAGCCCCGTTAGTAGAGGACCCGTCTATAGAGTTCGTCTATGCTGGCTTATTCATTATTGCTGGACTACTGCTATATTTTCCAATAATTAAGTTCAAATGGCTACCAGCAAGAATTTTAGGTAAAGTTATTAATAAGTTTCATTGTAAACATATAGGTAAGGTTGTCAATTTAAAGATTTGTAAAGAAAACGTAAAAGTATACGAACGAATGAACTTAAATTTATCGTTTTTTGTAACAAATAATGTCGAACAAATAACACTTCATGCATTTTTCGTTTTTTGTACTTCACGGACACATAACAAATCAACCAATTTGGGTTATTTTTCTACTTTAATATGAAATATACATGCACCCTAACCTCTGCAACAATCATAACCCTTTTGTGATGCCCCGTGCACATGTGAAAGAGATTCCTCATTAATCTCATTATCACGTGATCGATTAGAGCTTGGAATAAGTAGAATGAGAGCCAATAGTAAAGAATACCCATAATGACGTCGATGAAAAGGGTTAATCAGCCCACCAAGATCCACCGTTAGATATTCAAACGAGTGCTTAGCTTGTAAATGATAACGAAATGTCCATTTCTATTTATTTGCAGACAAGATAACAATATTTCTTCAAAGACTTTTACAAGTCGTTCCTTCTGGTTATAAGGCTGTGATAGAGGACGGGAAAGTGGGATAATGACAGACACCGGATCCAAGAAACTTAAATTATCTAAAGACATATCAAAGGTCGTGGAATTTTAACAGTATTGGCGTAACTAGATATTTTGATATGAAGATCACAATGAATGAAAGCCTATTCTAAAGTGGACAAAAACACGGATTCTACCTTTTAGAAAAGGGGCAACTTATTACAGAGCAAGTGGCGCGAAAGGTTTAATGGCTCTCGCCCCATGTATATTATTCTCTGTGCCCCCGCATCCTGTACCCCGCATCCCTTTTCCTCACATGGTTATATTACTGGTTAATGTCGTTAACTTCTTTTGCACTGACATTGTACCAAAACCAAACGGAATACCTTGCCCATTCCCCAGCTCTTCTTTTAACATTGACTTTCACCGGATTGGTTCCCGAACTGCGTTTGGTCTGTTAAACTATTATTAAAAAGAACAATACACTTAAACGTACTGAACACTTGGCTTCTCATTGTGGAACATCTGTATAGTGTTTGTACCATTCAAACATTGTTTATCACTCTCATTCAGAATTCAATGGTCATTCTGATCAAGGAAAACCTTGTGCTGCTCAGGCAGAAATTCCAATGAGCATCCCTGGTCGTCCCGCTACAAGAGGCTGTGATTAAGAAAAACAACCCTCCGTATTTGTTCATATTGACTTTATTCTTTACGTTTATTTAACAAAATTATGGCAATTTATGTACCCTTTAACTAATCTATTACTAATGTTACTCTAGTAACTTCTCTTTTATATTAGCCTATTCAAACTCGTGTGCCAATTGTTCAACGAATCTCCCACGGTTTTATTTAGAAAATTATACTTTGAATACGGTGCCTACCTTCAACAATTATTATATCATGATAGACCTAATTTCAACCATGTGATAGTTTTTATTATAATAATAATGATAGGCCTATCAGATGGCTGAAAATTGATTGTCTGAAATAATTAAATAAAACAACTATTGCATGCCTTTTGTTTGTGCAATAATAAAACTATATCACTTGGTTCAATTCTGACTGTTCTATTATTCTTTTATTCTAAAATTCCAAATTTGACCTCGTGATATAGCTTGTACTATCACATTCCCAAGAATTCAATATTGGTATAATATATAACGCATACAAATATTTCTGTCATTTGATTGGTGGATACTACATAAAATATTTGGACTATTTCCCCATTATTTCACATGAGGGAAAGAAAGAAAAAAGTTCCCATAAAAAAGTGCTATTTCCCTGTGATGAGGAGTTGCGAGGGAAATAGTAACTTTTTATGGGAACTTTTTTTCCTGCTCGCCATCGCGGTAATTGATTTGACCTTTTAGTCTCAATCGATCAGATTTCTTATCGTCTGCATTGTTTACTTTTATTTTGCTGCCATTCGGATTAAATATATTTCGGACATTGTAGGGGAAAATAAGTTTTTTAATAATTTCTAAAGAAATGGCAACATTTTAATGGTTTTTGGTGATTTTTAAGTAGTGGCTCATCCAACCGGTCACAGCCCATTGCAGCCCATTTCGCGCATGAGGAGTAACTGTGAGCAAACGAAAAGCATGACTCAGCAATCGATCTGCGGAGCAAATGCGAATGGGATTTCTAAAATAGGGTATTAAGACTATATTTTGATACGCGGCAGGCTATCCTTACCCACTTCATCATATCAAGTTTACGGACCACCACCTAGTATAGATATACCTCTCAGTCTAATAATCATATAGCCTTGCAAACTGTATCTTTAACTCTATTTAAAGACAGCTTAATAACGTACGTTTTCCTAATCCAGCGCTTCCTTGAAAGATCTCGTAATAACGTACATTTTCCTATTTCGGTGCTTCATTCAAAGATCTTATATAACAGGTGAATAAAAAAACCATTCTGCACACATTGTAACGGTTCTTGACCTTGATGTGTGCATTGAAGCATGAAATTGTTATTACATGCCTAAAGTGTTTCTTAAGCCATGACTGTTACTGTAGCATGATGAAATTGAGTAACAATGATGGCCATATCGGTGGAGGGCTTCGTTAAAGAACTAAATATCAACAAAGAGAGCTAATATTCATATTTTAAATTGCAAGGAAATACATAAAGCAATCAGTAAACAACTGACGTACGTTTTCCTGTTCCAGCGTTTCTGTTGCAGATTGCTCAAGGTGAGTTGTATAGAAAACTCCCGTATTAAAAAGATTACCTTCATGCCTAGTATTCCTTTTAAACCCTTTCAACATGCTCAACAGGTAAAATTATTAAATTAGAGAATTAAATGAATTTGTGAACATAGTCATAAATCACTTTGAAAATTGCATCGAAGGTAACTGTTTGCTGGTTACTGCGCAAGAGGTACTGATACATTCAAAGCTGCTGATTTGGGGTGACAAACCAAGTCGAAAGAACATCACGATGACCAATGAATCTTAATTAAATGATCTGCTTAATTATGGCAAACGTGATCAGGTAGTCAGGAATGATGTTTTACAGATTGTCACAGTATTACTTGACGGCCTGTCACAACTTTCCTTTTTCATATATGATTTGTTGGTCCGCTTGTGCACATCGTCTCTCCAATGCTTATCACGTAAGGCTGTTGACGTACATTGTTTTGTTGTCTACGTAGGCATGGGCTTCGGGATCGGGATGAGTCTCGCGACGAGTGTATATCTGACTGGCATTTATGCTGACGAAAGAAACATAGCAAGGTTAACATCTCTTTTCGGTAATGCAAATTGGTGTAGGCATATATAAATGGATTGACAGCTGCTGTAGACCATAATAAATAGTTAACAAATTCCCACGTTAAACTTGTAACACATTTCATTTCACAAACAGGAGCCGCTATTAGGACCACTTGGTAGGGTAGCCATAGAATTAATAGAGTCACAACCATAAATGACAGAGTCATTGCTGCCTTCCAATGCCTTGGAACACTTTGGACATTTAAAGGATTTTTGAAGTTTGTCGCTGCAGTGGAATCTTCTTTCCTACTTGGATTATCTATATCAGTATTTGTAGTATCTTCTTTCCTACTTGGATTATCTATATCAGTATTTGTAGTATCTTCTTTCCTACTTGGATTATCTGTATCAGTATTTGTAGTAATAGTATCGTTTATAGTTGGATTTGAAGGTCGCTTTTGATCTCGTATGTTTCTCCTCAGTTTTCCCCCAAAATTGTTACCGCATCTTTTACGCACTTTATGATACACTATCCCATTCACAGTTACAACAGTGACCAATGGCAATACGAATTCTATTAGCACAGCAACAATTGCGTGCGTAAGACCCCCTATGATCTCCAAGTCGCAATGGACTTTATAGTCAACGCGATAAACTCCTTCAAAATGTTCCCAAGCTAAAACATGAATGATGAAATAAGCAAATCCACCTAACCATGCGACCAATATGGTACCAATGGCTCTGCGACGAGTTTGAAGACGAATGTACTTTATGGGCCATTTGACCCAGCAATATCGGTCCATGCTTATAAAAACTATGGCTGTCATACCTTGAAAACATATGGTGTAATCGATGATAAGCCAGAGTTTGCACACAACTTCCCCAAATGGCCAATGTCTGTACAACAGACCAATATTGTTTATGGGCATGGATATTAGTCCAACAAGCAAATCAGCCATGCTGAGATTAAAAATATAGTGGTTAGCAACTTTGGAGCGGATTTTGCTATTTCGTAAGAATGCCGCGATTGCCAATATATTGCCCAAAACCGTAACTACTACAAGTATCCAAACGATGACGACGTAAGGCCACTGTATGTTTCCATCTGGAAATGGTGTTTCTGTCGTCGGTGGGACTGTCGGTGACTGCACTGGACGACGACTTGGAATTTGGAGAAATACTGTCGGTACAGGTGGTGAAAGTCCAGGTGACATGGCTGCTTTATCTAAGGAGTCATTGGCGGCTTGATGTTGGTCGGATGTAGTCTGCTGAGCAAAATATATCGATATGAAAGTTCCAATTGTATTCTTTAGATGAAGATGTTCCATTCTACTAAGCGAATTATAGTTATTTCAATATTTCTTTAAAACTCTGATTTATTCCTTCAATTACTTCAAATTTAACTATGAAACTGGCCATCAAATTGCACGTGGAATAAATAAGCAGTTTCTGGTGTTCCTACAATCTAACGGTATTTGATAAAGAATACAAACTCGGAGTGACTAAACGTTGCAGCCGCCCCTGTTCACGCCCTACTAAACATCAAAGGCAAACATCATGATGTACGTGATAAGTGGACAACAATGGCATCCAAACCTTGCATCCAGTAAGGTTCTGTATGAACAGCTTGAGATAGCCGTTGACATGGTTAATCACGACGAGAAAGCCGAGTTATATAATGTTTAATCATTAACTAGACAGGAAATATTGTGTCAACTTGGCGGATTAGTGATGATGAAAAATGTCTAGAATACTGAGGAAAGAGAATATAAAATCGTCATTATTTGAAATACAAATACACTCTGACAAGTAATTCATCATCGTTATACAATTCCCATCTATTTGGGACAATGTTTTGCTGTAGGCATGGTGTAGTAGTACTAACTAGACTATGAAAATTGTATTTCTTTTTGAATATCGGTAACAAACCGCACCGATATCAATGTTTTCGTATGTAGAATGTACACGAAGCGCGGTAAAATTTTAATTAAGCATAATGTTACGTTTTAATTCAATATCATTTTACACGTGTCTCTAAATCCCGCTCAATTTCACGCTAATTTTAAGGGTATGTATTGTATAAGATTAAAAGCGAGTTGTTTGAAAGACAATGGTATAAAGTATACATACATTTCGTTAGCTGTATCTGCCAAAATGGTCAATAGGACCACTATAATACATGTCGTAACAAAATAAGATTCATGACTGAACCTAATATAATATGTAATCGGGATGTTCATGTATTTGCATATTTTGATTATAATCAAATATCTATGAGGTGATCGACACCATTTCTTGTTTCCATACTACTTTGCCAGGTACTTTCCATGCATCCATCCATTGGCATATACATAATTGATAAACTGATTATTACCGTTCAAATTCCATTTTTTCCACGCTGACAAATTATCTATAGAAATGTACAAAAAAATATGCGCAGGACACGAATTACGTGCCTATTACCAGCATGAGCAGCGGCGGAGTGTTTTCAAAAGTGTTCTATGACGATGATGAAACGACCAATGGGTTTAAATAACGGTATGAACGACAATAATGTTTCTTTAACACGTTTAATATTTAAGCAATAGCCCTTCATAGAACATTCTCAACTTTTGGGATGTACGAGGGGCATTCAATAAATACCTGCAACCATTGAAAATATCTGAACCGTGACATGTGTCAATAAAATAAACTTAAAACTGTAAGTCTTACCCCTTTCTCACGGAAAATTTCAAACATGTGGGTCATTTTTATCATGTAATTTCAGTACTATAAACATCATGGTCTCTGGGCACTGAAAATTGACAAGAATCAGCATTATAAATCAAGCGCTAATATTAAAAATGTAAAATGCATGTATCTTAATGCATGTCATAAACTTGTCTTTCAAATTTCCCGCCATTGTAACATTTTATTCCCTAACCAGTGCTCTGAGATCACGGTATTCACAGTGCTGAAATGTAATGATAAAAATGACCTACGTGTTCGAAATTTTCTGTGAGAAGAGAGTAAGACTTACAGTTTAAGTATCATAAGTTTATTTCACTGACACGTGTCACGGTTCAGAGATTTTCAATGGTTGCAAGAATTTATTGAATGCCCCTCGTACATAAAATACTAATAACCTTTTAAAATGTCACGGTACGCACAGGGCCGTCGCTAGAGGGTGTGGGTGTGTGTGTGTGTGTGTGCATGCAGCAGTCGGCAAAATAAAAAAGGAAAAGGAGAAGAAAAGAAAAGGAAAAGGAAAAAGAAAAGGAAAAAGAAAAGGAAAAAGGAAAGGAAAAAGTAAAAAAAGGGGAGAAAGAAAGAAGAAAAAGGAAAAAAAGAAAAAAAAGAGAAAAAGTAGGGGAGAGAAAAAGAGAGAAAGTGAAAAAGAAAGAAAAGGGCTCAAGTCTCCCGACGTGAGGGGCTTATTTTATGGTATGTATTAAACTGTACTAAGTCGGCAAAACAATGATCAGTTGGTAAAACTCAATCGGCAAAATAATTCGGTAAGATTAGTTGGTAAAGCCAGTTGCAGAAAGATTAATTTAGATCATATTTATCGGGTAGAACACAGTCTGTATGTATATATGATGCCACATCAGCACCATCTTTGTTGGAATATGGGTTGCCACAAGGCTCAGCTTTGGGTCCAAGTTTGTTTTCTATTTATACTTTGCCACTTGGTCATATTATGCGCACCCATGAAGTGGAATATCACTGCTTTGCTGATGACACTTAGATTTACGAGTCAGTAACCCAAACTCAGGAGAGCGTAAATGCATCCATTCTTAAAATAGAGAACTGTATAGATGCAATACGTGTGTGGATGAAATCAAACCATCTTAAGCTGAACGATGACAAGACAGAATGTATTGTTTTTGGAAACAAGCAACAATTAGCAAAAGTGGAAATTTCTCACATAAGAAATGGTGAGTCACATGTTAAACCCTCACAAAATGTTCGCAATCTTGGTGTACGTAAGTTTGACCAATCGATGACAATGGAGAATCATATCAATCATATCTCCAAAGCTGCATACATATGTCCATTCGAAACATCGGACGGATCAGACACCACCTCAATAGAGAAACTGCTGAATTGATCACCCATGCATTTATTACCTCAATACTTGACATGGGAAATTCATTTTTGTATGGGATTACAGCTTCTCAACTTCAGCGTCTTCAACGTATTCAAAATATCGCTGCTAGAATTATAACTTGCACCAAAATATCTCATAACCCCCTGTGCTTAAGGACTTGCATTGGCTACCTGTTGAGCATAGAATCATATATAAACCTGAGACTAATATACCTATATTAGTCCAGGGACAATGATTAGTCTCAGGTCTAGCTACATTGTAACGCAAGATCCTCCTTGACAGCATTTAAATCTACAGGGTGTCCCAAAAAATGTTAACACTCCGGGCTCATTAGATATCTTAAAAGGACAGGAACACACGGGTCTAATCTTGATGTATTATGAAAGCTGAGTAAATAAGCTTTCATTTGCATTTTATTGCGTTCCAATTGGTTATTTAGAGCGGGAGATATGCTTCAGCAAACATGAGGAAGCAAAATCGGCTTGGTCCAATCCTCTCAGTATGAAAGTAAAGCTTTTAAAATGCACGAAGCAAGAAGCAACATGATTAAGTCACACACACACATCAGTTAATCTCTTCTTTGTTCTTTTCAACACATTCTTTCGATTCTTTTCAAGCTTAAAATACATAAATAAATATATTCCACATAAATTATTAAGGTATTTTGTCATGAGTTCAAGTTTTATACTCTTTTTCCATGTGCAAGGTAATTTATTTAATTGGATGGACCATTTCAACAAAGAACATGAAATGTTTCAATTTCAATTTTAAAGACTACTTTACTGACAGCTACCATTGCAATATATAATTTATGTGGAATATATTTATTTATGTCTATTAATCTTGTGAATCGAAAGAATGCGAACGAGGTCTGCCTCTCTTGCGATTCCCTAAATGTTGACTAAAGCTCATACATTTTGACAGTGAGGTTTTATATGTTTTAAAGCAAAATGCTTAATTAATTAATTAAGTAACTAATTAATTGTCAATTCCCCCTTAAACGACCTTTCAATACTTTTTTATTCTTATTTATTCGAACATGACTGATACATCAATGTTTTATAATAAAATATCAAAATTAAATATCTTAAGACCATTTTTGACCAAAAAGATAATTAATTATGACTAAATTAATTAATCATTTTGCTTCAAAACATATAAAATCTCACTGTCAAAATTTGTGAGCTTTGGTCAAAACTTAGGGATTTTTTTCTCATCATGATTCATCAACTAATTTGGTCGCCCAACTTAAAATAAAGACTCTAGAGGCAAAAAACTACTTAATTTTGCGATCTATTTAATTTCGCGAGCATATTGCTGGCTCAAAGTCACGAAAATAAACACCACCAATTTTGCAATTTATGTTATATCATAAGTGGTTATCATTTTGACTTAATTAAATTATGAAACCACCTTACTGAACATACAGAAGTAGGTTCTCAATTCACAAAAATAACCAATGGCAAAAAAACAATATTGCCGAATCCGGCAGTATCTTCTTCTTCTTCTCGTCAAGTTCAAACTTCAGTAACTGAAGATAGTCGAACTCATGTGTGGATGCGCGCGTGTTATTCAAACAAGGACGCAGCCATCGTGTTATGTACATATTTACAGGTGCAAGTAACCTATTTACAGGTGCATAAAAAACCGGATAGTGCTGGCAGAGTTATCTGGACACTCCCCTCAATGCTGATTTGAAGGCATTAAGGGATGGGTACTGAGCAGGATCCTTGTCAATGGCATTCCAGTCACGTAAGGTGCGTTGGAAGAAGGATGAGGAGTACCTCTGAGTTGAGCAGTGGTGTCCAGAAGCGGGAGTTGTGTCCTCTGGTTTGTGATGTGGCCTCTGTTAGGTGGTCTTTCCAGGTAATATCAACCAGATCGTAGCGGTTTCTATATAGCATGCACAGCCGGGTTTGGAGACGTCTCCTCTGCAGCGAGGGCCATTGGAGGGATTCCACAATTGGTGTGACGCTGCGTCTGTGGTCATAAATTCCGGTGACGTATCTGGCACTGCTTCGTTGGACTTGCTCCACCTTTTTAACGTTGCGTTGTGTGTGAGGGTCCCATGCTGCAGTGCCGTACTCAACTATGGGTCGAATGTAGGCCTTGTAGGTTGCCTCTTTGATCTTACGACCACACTTCATCAGGTTTCGGCTCAGAAAGGCTCGTGTGCAGTTGGCTCGTTTGGTAGTGGAGTCCACGTGGGTGTTGAAGTTGAGTTTAGAGTCTAGATGCAGGCCTAAGTATTTAGCGGAGTTAACTCCTCGAGGACCTCTCCGTGGATGTAATACTATAGGTAGATGTAATAGGCTTCCTCTTGTTGGTGACTCGGACTACCTTGCACTTCGACGGGTGGAACTCCATTAGCCAGGTACGTTCCCATTTCTGGAGAGCGTCCATGTCCTCTTGAAGAAGAGTGGCGTCTTGGCTGGTGGAGATACGCTTATAGAGCAGACAGTCATCAGCGAATAGTCTGGTAGTGGAGCTTTTTATGCAGCTAGTATGCTGCCACATTCGATAGGTTGCCGTTTTTGGACATTTTCCCTGACTGCTTTTGACATCCTCATGGCATTTTGCTCCTTTGTGATCGAGACAATAATATCTTATTCTAACACGCGCTAATTACAGAAATGTTGCCTCTTTGTATTGTACTCAAATAATAATAATAATAACACTAATGGTAATTTCTATAGCGCCGGTATCCGTCAGAAATGACTCTCATCATGCTCATGGCGCTTTTGTAAACATGTAATAAGTAATTAATAGCACAACAATGATAATTAGCATGGTATTATACATTGTTTTGTACGCTTCATTGAACAAATGAGTCTTTAAAGTTTTCTTAAAACTATGAATAGAATCTGTACACTTAGCATAGCGTGGTAGACTGTTCCAAATTCTTGCAACAGCAACGAGAAATGAACGTTCTCCCCATTGGTTTCTTACTGGGTACTCGGTAAGAAGCATTTGTTTTGATGAGCGGAGTCCACGGTGTCCAGGTATATAGGCTTGCACAAGCTCAGTGAGATATTGTGGTGCCTTGTGTTGTAAAATTTTGAATGCGAGTAAAGCAAGTTTATACTGAGACTATATTAGTCTCAGGCTAGACAATGTAGACAATGTCAAATTGGAAATGAGACTCTCAAAAGAAATCGCAAAAACGGGGATAACATTCTTCTGGGAACGGGGAACAAAACAAGTTACCCTAAACACGTTCGACCGGTATTTTAAGCCACCCTTTTTCTTGAAAATCAGCGTTTTTGATACCCTTAACGCGTCACGCGCGTGACGCGTCCAACACTGAAAAAACACCCGTTTTACGCGTTTTTTTGGTCACGCCTGTGTACACTATTACATTTGACTGGATGATATGGATTGGACACTCCGAAATATAGGGTGTATACAAATATAGGGTGTATACAAAATGCAATATGTATGTATTTTCATTTGACCATTACATTCATCTGCAGGTTTTCCAGTTGTAATATAAATCAATACATTCAAAAATTCATAAAATGTATGTATTTATTCATATAAGAAATTAACTGAATCCATTAAATAATAAATGTATTAATCATTAAGTCTATCAATTAATACAAATTTATATTTGAATACATATCTGAATTAATTAATTCATAAATTAATGGACTGTATTTAATCGTTTTACTGCATGTATAATAATGGAAAACTATAAATGACGAACTGTAAATCATGCATTAGTATTTCATGGTTATTCATAGCAACTAATTAATGAACAGTTTGTGTATTTAATGTGCCATGTTATTAATGACTAAAATTGCAATTGAAAAGTTAGTAAAAAAGTTAGTAATTAGTATAGTATTTGATTGATTATTCATTAATAATAAATTGATGCTTAAAATAACTATGAGTAATTAGTTAATGATTTTTATTAGTTATTATTTATTATTGATCATTGATTATCTATTATTAAGTACTCATTAATCATTCATTAATCATTAGTTAATTATTTGTTAATTAATTGATAATTAATTATTGATAATTAATTATTGATACTTAATTAATCATTAATAAATCATAATTAATTATTTATTGATCATTAATCCATTACTAAATAAGTTGATTTTTGCTTAATTAGATACCAACTATTCCTATTTGGGACCTTTAACTCAAATGTTCTTGGGAGTTTGTTTATTTAAACAAGCATGTACAATATAACTATGACTCTATGTTATAAGAACAGATCTTGAAACTTGATTTCAAGAAAACTGAAAGCGCCATGTTTTGTTATGACACAATTCTCTTTATATGATACTCTTCCTTTATTTCTGCTTGCATTCAAACTTAACCCCCTCTCTGCGAGGATTGTGTTTTTAACACTCTTCTTGTTTACTATTGTCTTTTATATTTATTATATTTGATTATTGTGTATGTTCCATCTATAATACATGTTTAAATGTGCAATGTTGATTTGGCTAAATAAATATGAAATGAAATGATCGAGACCATTCTATCAGACCATTCTATCAGCAAGGGATGAATTTAATCTGATGGATGATGAATTATTGTGTCCCAGCAGAAAAAAAAGGTCCGAGTCAGACCATGGAAATAGACCATTTCCATTGTCAGACTGTCTGACTGAAACTTGTAAAAAAATTAAATGTTTCACTTAGAAAAAAATCGGCTGTTTCCGCCCGGGATCGAACCGGGGACCTTTCGCGTGTTAGGCGAATGTGATAACCGCTACACCACGGAAACTCCGATGGAGGCGAAGGAAATGTCATAATATATATATTTAAAAATTGTAAATAAATAAATAATGTTTTTATATTGCAAATATTTTGTGATAGTATTAGTTAATTGGCTCCGTTACAAAATACATATTTCATATTGCAACAATTTTCTTCGTCGAAAAATAGCAATGCTCCATGATATTCTTTCAACATCCCTTAAATTGAGTGGTAGAATCCTAATCTAGCCAATCAACACGCGACAACGAGTGATTGCACTCCACGTGTATCATGTACATGTAGGCAAATAGGGTCATTGGGATAAGTAAATTTGCTCTAAATTCAATCAAAAAAGTGCTTTTCTAATCGTTCATTTTGTATTCAACGACTACCAATGCATAGCTAAAAGAAATAAAACTGGATTATATTATAGTTATATTATTATATTGCAGTTTATAGGGTTCTTGTTACAAAATGAGAAATATGTCAAAATTATATAGAAACATTTTGCCATGACCTCTTCCAATTTTATCTTCTGCTACTTCCTGTATTTACAAAATCACATTCGGCACTGGCTGGTGATAGAACCGTGAATAAGAACTGAAAATGAAGAATTTAATCGTATTAGTTTTATTATTTGGTCTGGCATTTGCCAGCGACGTCATTGACCTGTCTGATGCTGACTTCCAAGACGTAATTAGAGAACATGATGTTGTATTAGTTGAATTTTTTGCTCCATGGTAAGTAAATAAAGTAGGCCGTCGAAGCCTACCTAAAATTAAAAATTAAAAGCAAAGCCAAGGCGAAAAGCCAAGCTTATTATTTATTTTCATTATAAAATTAATTTAAAGGGATCTTGAAATGCTTCAAGTTCAGTACACAAAATAACTACTGCTGCAAAGTGCAATCAATCATGCAATGCCAACATAAACAATCATGACAATTATAGCGTGTGTGGTCCCCGGGGGGGGGGGGGCACTCAACTTTTTTTTTGGTAGGGGTGTGCCGCCCAGGCCAGGGTCTCAAAAAGGGGGGCTACAGAACTGAACTGAGTGGGTTTTATGACGAAAAATAGGGTCTTAGGAACTGATTTTTTTCCAAAAAATAGGTCTTGAGAACCGGCCTATACTAGTTCAATTTTCGATTTACTTTGGTTTAAGAACGCAAAATTTTCGAAGAATTGGGGCTTTGGAACACAAAATTGGGGCTTTGGAACGCAAAATTTCGTGATTTTTGAATTTTCAATAAAATTGGGGTCTTAAGAACTGATTCAGGCTCAAAAGGGGGGTCATAAGAACTAGCAGCAGAGGGTGAAAAGGGGGGTCTTCAGCGCGGCACATACCTATACCCTTTTCAAATGTCAGTGCCCCCCCCCCCCGGGGTGTGGTCTAGTGCCCCCCCCCCCCCCCCCCCCCGGGGTGTGGTCTAGTGCCTGCCCTAGGCTATAGTCATCGTCAGAATACTTCGGCTCTTTTATCTGTGACAACAGCGTACAGCGTAAACACGGAAGTCCATTGTAGAACAGCGTCGCAACAGCGTTTATCTTTGAGCAGTTCGACGCGTTGCGGCCTCTGTAATCTGATTGGACGCGACCGTATCTATGGGATGATGGATGTCCCCGCCCACACGCTCATAAACTAGACGCGTGCGTTGGCGGTTTTAAAAAGTGCCGAAGTATTCTGACGACGACTATAGTAGTAGTACATGTATAGTGCGGATAAGACGCCGGTCTCATATTTTAGACTCATGACCATTAGTACAGGAAACCCATACGTTGGTGTGTTTTTTTCGCTACCAACGTATGGGGAAATTGTATTGCTAGAAACCGTCAATTTGATTTGCTGTACAAGTGAATGGTGGCGCCAATCGAATGACTGTCGGGGGAATTACAGCAAAACAGCATTCCCGTTGATTTTCATACTATATTAGACACACCTTCATAAAGTCCTCATCTTTCTTTTCAGCCACTTTTTAAAACATAAAAATGCTAAATTATTCCATATTTAATCATAAATTCTCCGCCGTGTAAACGCAATGGCAGAATTTTTTTTTTTTTTCACGAGTATCCCGGTAGGCAACACGGTCCGAATTTAGTCTCATTCCCATCGCCAACGTCTATATACGCACATCACTTTTTTACGAACTTACGAATGTATTGAAACGAGTCTATTAAATAATAAAACATGGCGCCGATTTCGATAAACATCGCGAGTGCCGTTGAAGTGAATTGGCTTAGAATTTCACCTCAAAAGGGAATATTGCATTTGTACAAAATATTAAACGAATGGCAAGATAGATGAGAAAGAGTAGATAAGAACAAGCACAAAGAAGTGTGTTTTTGAGCTCTGGTATGCGATACAGAAATTAACACGAAAATCATATTTAGAAGGAGTCATACTTAGGATGGGGACAGATAGTGAAACATGCAAAATACCCTATGATGAATAATACCAACTGATGACAAATAACACTAAGTATGATTTGTTGTACTACATGACCATGTAGAAATAGCGAGTTTAACGGGCGCTGCTTGACGATTTTGTGAATTAATTTGTTTACATACGCAGTTTACATTTTTTTTTGTGTAGCAAAAAGTGCGATGCACTAGTTTTGTGTAGCAATTCACAAATTTAGTATAGCACCTTTTTTTTCTAGTAATAGGTTTGGCTTTGATGGAACGTGATCAAATGTCAAGTAGGGAATCTTCTTGCATTACACTTTTAGCTACACATTTGTGCAATTGAATAGCAATACTTCAAAAGTGTGGAGCATTTCGCGATGCGACACCGGTTATCATGAACGCTGTACATACGTCACATTTGCAATCACTTGCAATGAACTGGCAACCCCTCGAGACGGGGCACGCGCTATCATTAACTTCGGAATATCTGTATAGACCAGGGGTGGGCAACCTTTTTGAATGAATGGGCCAGATATAAGGAGTGAAAAATTGACTGGGCCGCACCTAACCAAATTTTCTAGCAATGACCTTCTGTTGATTTCAAACCTTTGATTTCGAAGGCTTTCAAGCAATAGGTGTGTGACCTTAATAATTTGTCTTCACAAAAACGTAATCTCAATACGGTACAGATGCCAATTATTGGGGAAATAAACTTACCTGACAACATTCAATGAGATGTCTGGCACTGATGGTTTGCAACTAATTTCTCGATATTTGGTGCTAGGTTTGTGGTGGCCAATCGCAAGACTGCTTCAAGATTGTCATCTGTAAGACGCGTGCGTAATTTTGACTTTGTTATGTTCATGAGGGAAAATGTCTGTTCACAAATATAGCTTGAGCCAAACAAACTCAAAAACCTGTAAGCATGTGTTCGCACTTCTGGAAACAAATCCCCAGATAGCTGCTTATAGAAATCAAACACGCTTTCTGAATTTCTGTATAATGACTGGTAATCCTCAGAGGTTTGTAGATCAATCAGTTCCATTTGGAGATGTTCAGGGCTGTTTTCAACATCAGCATCGAATGGATTTGCCATTATTTTGAAGTCACATTCATGAGCTTGAAAGTCTTCGAACCTGGCGTTGAAATCATCGGCAAGACGTGTCAGAGCTTCCACATATGCCTGACAATTGAAAGCCTCCACTTGGTCTTTCACTTCTTTGAGATTCGGAAAGTGGGCAAAGTTCTGGACATTGAATTGTCTGAGGAAGAGGCCCAGCTTAGTCTTGAAAGCCTTGACATGGCTGAATAGGTTGGCTATTTGCTTATCTTTCCCTTGCAAGTTCTGGTTGAGGACGTTCAGGTGCTTGGTGATGTCGGCAAGAAATGCCACGTCACACACAAATTGGGCTTCTGATAGTCTGGTTTCACGACCATTTTGTTCCAAGAAGTCGCATATTTCTGTGCGCAAAGAAAATACTCTTTCCAAGACTTTTCCTTTGCTTAACCATCTCACCTCCGTGTAGTAGCAAATGTCACTGTATTGCGCCTCTGCTTCTTCAAGCAAAGTCTTGAATTGGCGATGCTTAAGTGCCTTGGCTCGGATGAAGTTGACATCTTTGATGACAGCTTTCATAACATCGTTGAAGCCGAGTGTCTTTGCAGAAAGTGCTTCTTGGTGTATTATACAGTGATATTTCATCACATTGTCATTGTTGGACACCTCAGCTGCGTGTTTTGCTATTATTGTGGCAGCTCCTTCCCGTTTACCAGTCATTGCAGGGGCCCCATCAGTCGTTATTCCAGCGAGCTTGTCCCATGGTAACTTCAGTTTATCAATGGCGTCGGTTGTTTCTTTGGCGATTTCCTTTCCAGTTGTATTTGATTTCATGGAGCAAAGCTGAATTAGTTCTTCGCTGACAACAAAATCATCAGTCACCCCTCTTACGAACACCAGTAACTGTGCTGTGTCGGATGCATCAGTGCTCTCGTCGAGGGCAATTGAATAATTACAAAATGACTGTGCGCAGGTGGTGAGCTGCAACCTGCTTTCTGAAGACATCTCCTTGATTCTTGACGTCACCGTTTTTCTGGACAAACTTATTTCTTTGAACTTAGTTCTTGCTTGGGGCAAACCGATTTGGCGCATTCAAGAACACACTCCTTAACAAACTCTCCATCTTGAAAAGGTTTGCAGCGCTTTGCAATTAAGTGAGCTACTTTATAACTTGCAGAAACAGCAGCAGCGTTTGAAGCTGAAGCGAAGAAATCAAGTGTTTTCTGTTGTCCCAGTTTTTTCTTGAGTTCTGTAATTTTCATGTTCCTAATTTCAGGAGCCATATCTTTGTAGGTATCCTTATGATGCGAGTCACACTATGAAAACTCTCTCATTGCTTGCGTGGTAGATTTCGATCGCGACAGGAGCATGCGCAGATGCGATTTTTGTGTAAGTGGTCTGTGATTTTGTCAATATTATATTTTTACTGTGATTTGTCGATCTGCATTAAATGCAAAAAGTAACAACGCCCCCGGCTGGACTCGAACCACCAACCTTTCGGTTAACAGCCGAACGCGCTAACCAATTGCGCCACGGAGGTGATTATTACTAGGCTGTTTTGGTTTGTCATGTTCACCCGTACACTTCCCCGTACACTTTCTTGCAAAGTCGGGCATCGTTTTTTCTCAAATGTTGCTTGCATATTGCCTTTGCTGTCGCCTTTAATACATGTGCTGTTACTTGAACTTGGAACCAACGTTTAATTTGAACTGTCTATTTTCAATAAAAAAATACTCCAATACGGGAAAAAAATCAGAAAAGCTCACAGACAACAAATAAGAACATCATTTTACTCGACCTAGAATTTCAATCAACGGATTTCAATCATCGGCAAAACCCGATGATGTGAGTGACGTCATTTAATGAGCTCATTAGCATAATTTATGTCCGTGAAATATACAATAGGGTTTTGGTAGTGAGTCATAGTGGCGCTTCACGTTGTACTCTTTGAATACCGATACAATGGTGCTGCACAAGAGGCAGTATGGTTTTCCATCTCGTTCAACAAAGTAATAATCTGTAGTCCAAGACTCGTTGAAACCCCGATGTTCACTCTCCACCTTGCGACGTTTGGATTTAGAAGTTGCCATATCAAAAACAACAATGCATGCTTACTCCAATTGTAATGATTAGTGTTCAATAGTAACACTTCTGTAACAAAGCCAAATTTAATGGCAGCTGCTATAGTACTAATTACTATCGCCCATTATGCGTATTGCAAAATAAGGGAAAACCGGGCAAACCCAGGACATCAGAGAGAATTACGTAATAGGTACTAGTCTCCGCCTCACAGTGCCATGCTAGCACTGATAGACGTAAAGCTAAACTTAGGGTTGCTCTACTGACGCAGTAAACAGCGTTGTGTGAGAGATAAATGCTCGATCCTTATAAGGCAGGATAAGCTCAAACCAAAACGAAAGTAAATAAAAGGATTATGACGTCATATCAATCTGCAAAACATTTGTGAATAGCCGATCACAAGTGATTGATGGCGATAATCACGTCATGCACGTTGAGGAACATCATTTGGGCCGATAAATGGAAAAACAGCTAGCTCATTTTTTTGTGATGATATAAAATAGCTTCATTTTTTTCTGTTTCTTGAGACATCTCGCGGGCCGCACAAAACCCAGTGGCGGGCCGCATGCGGCCCGCGGGCCGTAGGTTGCCCACCCCTGGTATAGACCTAGTACGGGCTGTTAGCCCGGGGCTGTTGAGTCATAAAAAGAAGTTATTATTTTATTATTATTGGCTCGTCTAGTGTAGGCTGCCATTGACACGCTTTGACACCCATGTTTTAAGTTTATTCAGAGTGATGTCTTGGAGGCTGCGCCCATTATTAATAGAAATTTCCACATTTTACAATTATTATTGTGTGTATTCTGTTGTGTGTATCACTTAGAGAGTGTTCATAAATACTTTGGTGGGGGTGGTTGGAAAAAATTGAGCCAGTGGACTTCTTTTTTTTCTTGACCCCCCCCCCCCCAAAAAAAGGTGTTTTTTCTTGATCCCCCCTTTTTTAGAACCTTCCTTTTTTGTTGACCCCCCACCCCCCGCTCGTCCTAAACAAAACAGGATGTGTGCGCAAACCGCCGGGCAAAGAACAATGGCAACTAGCCACGTTTTGCCCGGTGTGACGTCACCTGTCAACCCATCTATACTTTGAACTATTCATATAGGTGTTTTTTTATTTGCTAGGATTTTGCAAAGCGGCCTTTCATTTTTATTTCACTTTGACAAATTAAAATAAATCACCTTAAATCTAGAAAGGTAGGCTCATTGCTAAAAACATTAATCAAATGCACACACAACCCCCTGCTTACATGTTTAGCCTACCAGGTACGCTAAACGTCACAAAAAGTAAAGACATCCGCTAACGTTGGAATCAAACCCACAATCTTCCATGTGGTTGATCTCACAAGAGTAGCAATGCCCAGTTATCGAGCCTAGGTAGGTAATAGCAATCAGTAAAATCTATGTTTATATTTTTAAATCTTTTACACAGGTGTGGTCATTGTAAAAAGCTGGCACCAGAGTATGAGAAGGCTGCTACTGCACTATCAAGGAACGACCCACCTATAGCATTGGCAAAGGTAAGTGTCATAGAGTGAGATCATCAAATAGGTCTAGCAGATTACAGTAAAAAAAACTGACCAGGTAATAAAATGTGCTTATTACTCCAAAAGTATAACTCCTACATACTTACAAATCAAATGTATAAAGTTGTTGAGAAATTCCTCCTCTTTAATTGTAGATAATATCGCATGCTAAAAATAGTTTTGTTTAGGAAGTTACAATTCCAAATGTAAGGTAAAGTATGATTTTCATTTTCACATTTTTTTTTCAGCACAGGGGAGGGTATGACGGTAACGTGTGTGTACTGTATTGGTTCATCAGAACAATGCGGCTGACTATCCACATCGCTTTATTGACCGTTGAATTGACATTTACTACTAATATGGAATCAATCATTTCCCGTAACATATTCCGTGTGTAAAAATGCGTAAATGGAAACCGTACTTTTATCTTATTTTTTTCGTATTTAAAGGTAGATGACCCGATCACATTTTCGTAACACAGAATTATTTCAAACATACGGAGATTTTCATATCATATGAAAGCTCGTATTTTTCTCATCATCATACTGAAATTTGACGGCCTAATTCGGTATAATGACAGAGAAATCGACAAAATAGCGTTGAATTACCGCGAATGGTGGTTACCACCGATATAGTTTGTGTACTACTCAATGGGTACAGTTCACAGCATCTTGTGCGTCTAAAATAAGAACCATAATAGCTATGCATCTCAAATTTTGGGACACGACGTTTTTAAGGATGACCTTTCATGTAGAATAGAAAACTTCAAGTTGAAAATCGGAACATCTACCTTTAATATCTCAAATTAAATTTAAAGGGAGAGATTTCTCGACAACTTTATAATTTTATATTTGTAAGTAGGAGTTATACCTTTAGCATTATAAGCACATTTATTACCTGGTCAGTTACTTTTTTTGAAGACTGCACAAGATAGCTATTGAATGTACAAACAACAATGGCTGTGTTGAATTAAAATAAAGAGTTCTTTACCAACACTATTTGACATCAGATTTCGTAAACAGTTTTTATGACTATTGTTTTATAAATACATTTGCCAATAATCTTAAACTTGTTTGTTGTAGAATACCAGTAAGCAATTGCGAATGTTTCTACATGTTGATGTGTTAGGGGTCGTCAAAATTATCGCCATTTTTACCTTTTTACCCCCCTCCCCCTCGAGTTACGTACGCAATATAGGGCGAAATTTAATTTAATTTTGTACTTTAAAAAAAAAATCCCACCTCTCAAGATCGCCATTTAAGTTACGTACGGTTGGGGTATATTTCGACCCCTCCCCCTCTTACATACTCTTTGTACGTAACTGAAAATGGCGAAAATTATGGACGAGCCCCTTATTGTGTTTATATAAACAAACTTTGATGTTATTACAGACTGATTGCACAGAGGCCGGAAAGGCGTCTTGCAGTAAATATGGAGTAAGCGGATATCCAACACTCAAAATATTTAAAAATGGAGAGCTGTCTAAAGACTATGATGGCCCAAGAGATAGTAGTGAGTATATATTGTGTCAGGGGTGGGTCATTGCCCCTTAGGTAACCTGCTCGACCAAACCAATGGATTTGAGGGTGGGCGAGGGAAGAAAAAAACCTGCCCGACCAACCCTACCTGAGAGGTCCGTTCGACCGTAGATCAGTATGTAGGTTTTTTAGAAGGTCGCCTCAAGACTACTTGCCATATTTCACATGAAATAAAATAATATGTAGATTCACATAACTTAGTGGTATCAAAATTATAAAATTTGAAGAGCTGTTTGTATTTCTAGAAAAAAATTCATACATATTCGAGACAGATCAAGGTTGATAAATTTGGCTATAAGTTTGTTTCCAGTAGCACCGTACATTTCATTGAGGTGCTTGATTCTTGCACATTTAATTTGTTATAGAAAAAACAGGGGGACATTTTTGTTAGGTGCCATCTTTTGTCAAAATTGTTGGAAATGGAAATGTTATAAAAATAATGTTACACTGCTTCTGAATCCTCATAAGAAGAACCTGCATTATGGGCAAAAGTAACAAATTACAGGGTTTTTTGCATAACTTATATCTGAATGTGAAAATATCTGAATGTGGAAAAAAAGTCGCTGACCGTTAGTAAGGGTGTTAACAGATAATTTTGCCATGAGAAAATATTGTCTGCCGAAATAAGTGGACTGTAACAGCTTGTGAAATTTGAACTACTAGAAATGTGCCATGTAAAGTATTCATAAGTATGCAATGCATAAAAAACAAGGTTATATTATTTAACTTCAAACCATTAAAGAAACAACTATTTTGATACTTATTTGTACGTTATCCTGAATTGTCACAATTTTATTAAGAACATGCTAGTTCCATATATCACACTGCACACTGGAATTATGAATGCGGAAACCTTTGGGATTATTTTAGGAAAATAGATTAAGAAATACTTCAATGCAGATGGTGCCATGTTTGTTAAATTACTCTATTGTGTACCCAGATGTTACATAGTCCAGTCAACAACATGTGGCCATAGAGATTTAATGAGGCAACTACTAATAATATGCATATTTTTGTATACATTCATGAAAATGATGGTAGACTTACAACAAGATGGAACAACAAATACTCGTTTGTATGTTGCATTATGCAGTTACACCAGGATTCAATATATTTTTCAAGGGCATACATTTCAAAACCAAAGGGTACCTAGATCACTACTAATAATGGTAAAGACTGCTGTTGAGTTTTGAGGCACCAATATCAAGTCTAAGGGTGTTGAGACAATTGACCTCTGTAGTCTTGAAAACATTTGAGGACTCTTGCACCGATTTCAATTATGATTAACTAGAAAATTGATTGAATGTAAGATTCTCGAAATATAATCTTTTTTTCTCAATTGCCTAGTTTTTGGATGTCTGTTGATATGTGTTACTGTTGATCGTCATTCCAATGATACCAAATTTGTATCTCAGTGCTCATCCACTATCTTGAGAATATAAGAAGTTTTCCCTATTAAAAGTGGATGTTCCAATCACTTAAGCTTTTTTTTCCGTCAACATATTTTGATTTTTGAAGAAACCCCATATTTTTCTCATCATTTCTGTAAAATCTTTGGCACAAGATATGTTCCATTTAGAAATTATAGGCCAACATGCAGTGAATAACTGCCAAAGGTGGTTAAACACCCGCCAGTTTGTGAACTCAATGGGCAAATTTCATGTCACCTTGTGCTTTTTTGTCTCGCCTGATGTAATCAGAAAGAGACTATGTTATCACTATTTCTGTCCGGCGTCCGCCGTATGCCGTCCGCCGTGTGCTAAGAAATACCTTTGTGACGCGATATCTGGAGATCCGTAAGGCCTATCGTGATGGGTCTTGGTGGAGGGAAGGGGGGTGGTGCGTTCTGTTGCTGATTGATTTTTCAAGGTCATCGGGGGTCATACAAGGTCATCGGGGTCAAATATGCTTAAAACTTTTGAGACGCGTTGTGACGCGATATCTAGAGATCCGTAAGGCCTATCTTGATGGGACTTGATGTCAGGGAAGGGGGTGGGGTGTTCTTTTGCTGATTAGATTTTCAAGGTCATTGGAGGTCATTCAAGGTCATCGGGGTCAAATATGGGGTCAAATAAGATCCGTAAGGCCGATCTTGATTGGATTTGGTGGAGGGAAGGGGGTGGTGTGTTCTTTTTGCTGATTAAATTTTCAAGGTCATCGGAGGTCATTCAAGGTCATCGGGGGTCAAATATGGGGTCAAATAGATCAGTAAGGCCTATCTTGATGGGATTTGGTGGAGGGAAGGGGGGTGGTGTGTTCTTTTTGCTGATTAAATTTTCAAGGTCACCAGAGGTCATCGGGGTCAAATATGGGGTCAAATAGATCAGTAAGGCCTATATTGATGAGATTTGGTGGAGGGAAGGGGAGTGGTGTGTTCTTTTTGCTGAATAAATTTTCAAGGTCATCCGAGGTCATTCAAGGTCATCGGGAGTCAAATAAGATCCATAAGGCCTATCTTGATTGGATTTGGTGGAGGGAAGGGGGGGATGGTGTGTTCTTTTTGTTCTTAATTTTTCGGGGTCATCAGGGGTCAAATATGGGGTCAAATAGATCAGTAAGGCCTATCTTGATGGGATTTGGTGGAGGGAAGGGGGGGGGGGGGTGTGTTCTTTTTGTTGATTAATTTTTCGGGGTCATCGGGGGTCAAATAGATCAGTAAGGCCTATCTTGATGGGATTTGGTGGACGGAAGAGGGATGGTGTGTTCTTTTTGTTGATTAATTTTTCGGGGTCATTGGGGGTCAAATATGGGGTCAAATAGATCAGTAAGGCCTATCTTGATGGGATTTGGTGGAGGGAAGGGGGGTGGTGTGTTCTTTTTGTTGATTAATTTTTCGGGGTCATTGGGGGTCAAATATGGGGTCAAATAGATCAGTAAGGCCTATCTTGATGGGATTTGGTGGAGGGAAGGGGGGTGGTGTGTTCTTTTTGTTGATTAATTTTTTGGGGTCATCGGGGGTCAAATATGGGGTCAAATAGATCAGTAAGGCCTATCTTGATGGGATTTGGTGGACGGAAGAGGGATGGTGTGTTCTTTTTGTTGATTAATTTTTCGGGGTCATCGGGGGTCAAATATGGGGTCAAATAGATCAGTAAGGCCTATCTTGATGGGATTTGGTGGAGGGAAGGGGGGTGGTGTGTTCTTTTTGTTGATTAATTTTTCGGGGTCATCGGGGGTCAAATATGGGGTCAAATAGATCAGTAAGGCCTATCGTGATTGGATTTGGTGGAGGGAAGGGGGGTGGTGTATTCTTTTTGCTGATTAAATTTTCAAGGTCATCGGAGGTCATTCAAGGTCATCTGGGGTCAAATAAGATCCGTAAGGCCTATCTTGATGGGATTTGGTGGACGGAAGAGGGATGGTGTGTTCTTTTTGTTGATTAATTTGTCGAGGTCATCAGAGGTCATCTGGGGTCAAATAAGATCCGTAAGGCCTATCTTGATGTGATTTGGTGGAGGGAAGGGGGTTGGTGTGTTCTTTTTGCTTATTAAATTTTTAAGGTCATCAGAGGTCATCTGGGGTCAAATAATATCTGTAAGGCCTATCTTGATGTGATTTGGTGTAGGGAAGGGGGTTGGTGTGTTCTTTTTGTTGATTAAATTTTTCAAGGTATTACATCCCTTGCATTAACTACAATGCATACCTCTGTGACAGTGCTACATTGTATCATATGTTTCATCATCATTTCTTTCAAGTCACTTTTGATGAACAGGCGAGACACGCCGTTCGAGAACCGCCTTGTATTTATTAGAGGGATGCTTTTTTCCCCTCTCCCGATAAAACATGGCCACGGGAGTTAGGGTTAAAACACACAATTTTCAATGTTCCATAACCCTAACCCCACTGCATCATTCAAAAACATTAAAAAAAAACTATATCCATGCACATGCTGCTGCATTGGCTCAATGACGTCACCTACCGCAGGCATATGTGGGCACAAAGTTGGTACCTGCATATGTGCTGGGAGTTAGCTCAGTCGATAGGGGCACAGACTTTGTACAGATGGTCCTGGGATCGAATCCCGGGGATGCTCGGCAAGGTCTTAGGCAGGATTTGAAGGAATGGGGGTGTAAATGTGTATAAATGCAAAAAGCTGGGTGTGTAAATTTAAGGATTTGTGTACAAAGTATAGGCCATGAGGACAAAAAACTGGGTATGTAAAAACTGTGAATTTACAAAAGTGAGTGTGTAAAACACTCCCTACACGGCTGGCTGCCTAAGCCCTGGTGCTCAGTGATTTTTCAGGTTAAAAAATACACGCAAAAACATAGCCGCAGGAGTTAGGGTTAATGGTATCTTCATGCTTAATAGCTTGTTAAACGGGGAATACCTAATTAGAATAGCACAATGTCAAAATATTAATCCTCTCTACCTGAACTTGTTTTATCTATATTACAGATGGTATTGTTAGTACCATGAAAAAGATGGGTGGTCCAGTTGCTAAAGAAATAACATCAGTAGCCGACATGGACAAATACGTAGAGCACTATGATGGGGCTGTTATAGGTAAGTTGGGATATAAAAGGCAAATTTACCGAGCTTACTCCACAAATTCTTGTCAAATGTGTATCAGCAAAACTATTTGGATTCTCTCAATTGGTAACAAAATTATAACCCCACCTATACCCAGGGTTGTCACCAGGGCATATAGAGTGCCAGGCGGCCTCGCCCGGTGTAGCTACAACCCTGCCTATACCTACTTTTCTTCTCCTTCATCGTGTACGATTCTTCTCCAAGACTGATGATGATGACCATCGAATAAAAGACATGTGTGCAGTGCTGTTTTTCCCCTCTACACCCTTTTTATGAAACCACCATTTATACTGAAAAGCCATAGCCCACCCATCAAGATGTACATTATGTATTGGACATTGTCTTTGAATCTGATGTCTTTGAATCTGATGTCTTTGAATCTGATGTCTTTGAATCTGATCTTCATGAGTCCACCATAGTGTCAGGATGGTGTGTACTCAAACCCGAATGTTTAACAATTGTCTCCAATGTGGATTTTTCTTTTGGCACAAACTTACAATTCTGTCAAGTTGATTACCTGCTGTCCAATCCGTTGTCATGTTCAGTGCTGGAGTTGAGTCCACCCCCATCCGAGTCCTAGTCCCTGATGTCGTGAGTCCTCAAGTCCCTAATTAAATTTGACCCGGTCTGATTTTGGTACGCTACATTATGTCCAGGCCTTCAACTTCTTTCTACATTCTGTATCTCCCACTTGTTAGTTTTCACAATACCTTATTTCATAACCAAATTTAAAAGGTTGTCACATGTCCAAACATTGGTTTTACGGTAAATAAATCCCCTATATCAAGTAGCAGAAAAAGGCCAAATCTTGGTGGATTGAGCCCGGTCTCAGGTTAAGACCTTTAGTCCCAAAGGCCAAGTCCATGAAAATTGGGACTCGAGACCAAACTCGAGTCCTCTAGCACTGGTCATGTGCAACACCACTATGCAAGGCACACTATGCAAGACCTACCAAGATTAATTTTTCTTCTCCTTTCAACTAATTGTATATTGCCTGTGTGTCTTTTACATTGTAGGCTTCTTCTCCAAGGCTGATGGTGAGGACCATAAAGAATTCATGAAAGCAGCAGGTACACTTAGTGAACATTTCAGGGTTGCCTACACAACAGATGAGGCTGTTCTGGAGAAATATGAACATACAGAGTAAGTCAATATATCCTGTTGAATTAATTACCTACCTTATGTGTGAGATTTTTTTTTGGGGGGGGGGGATATTACTCATTTTTTTGGGAATTTAACACCTAATTGATATATAGTAATCTTTATTCCATCTAGTTTTGTCTTTGTCTAAGAAATGTCACAGCTTAATAATAGGGCCACTTTTAACAGCAAATTAAAAACCGCAAATGATAATTGGAACTTTTATGCCCAAATAAGGGTATTTTCTCTTTCGCGAGACCATTTCTTTATTATATACGCTCCCATCAGATAAGATAAGATGTCTTAGCTCTGACTATGATGCTCTGACTATGATGCTCCAGTGGGTGATTTAAGGAAGCCCAATAATCCCTTGCAAACTTGTTGACCCATGATTTCAACTGCCACTGCAGATACCAGATATCAGTATGTTGTTAATTATGTTGAGACTATCACTTCACTTCAGTGTCAGGTTGACGTGCACGCTAAATGTATTCAGCCATGCCATGCACTTAAACATCGATCGGCTTTACAGAAAGGAATCAACCATGCGTCACTCACCAGAATCATGGCGTTTTACCGCCCATTCAATATATTCTTTGAATTGACGCGGGAATTTTGAAAATTATATAAACTCGCATGGGATTTTTAGCTTCCTATAGTGTTGGTGAACACAGTTCAGTATTCATATCATATGCAAGGCTTCTTACGCCTAGGTGTTGGGTATCAATCCCATTGTTTAAAACTGTTTAAATGGGCATGACTCCTTCCATCTTGATGGTTTTAGAAGTTTTTTAGTAAGAAACTAGGCCTTGTTTTAAGTAATTAGTTAGTCGATAAGAGAAAAATGAGACTCATATGTTGAGAGAACATTCTAATTTTTTGGAATCTGCTTTAAAAATTCTTATCGACTGATTTTCGCAGAGAATGAAGGACTTGAAAAGTGACTATCAAGCGCCTTAAAGGTAATTGAAGGAGCGATTTTGATGTCGATGACTTCATTTGTCAAGTCGTATTGAATGTTGGGGCTTCCTTAAATCACCCTCTGATGATGCTCTGATGAGTGTGTAGTCCTTTAGGATGTCTAAGGAAAATGCAACACAGTTTTGATACTAGTTTTCCAGGGATTATTGTCATTCAGCAATTACCTGTTTTAAATGGTCGTTAATATTGTATAATATCCAGAACAAAAAGAAAACAATGTATAAAATATGCTATTTATTTACTTGTTGCTGTTGCTAAAAATAAGTTTGTATCTAAATACCAAGTTCTATTGTGAATGATTTTGTTTATTTTTTCACCAGTGCTGTAGTTGTCTTCAGACCCAAGAGGCTGAAGAACAAATTTGAAGACAGCACTGTTGTGTTTGATGGAGCCATCAAGGGAAGGAAAGTCCACACTTGGGTCAGAGAAAATGCGTAAGTACTACATTGTATGGGTTGCGGACAGGTCTCAAAATAAGGCAATTTGAGAGGGGCACCAACATTCTCCAAGGCAATTATGTACTTTTGAATGGAGTGAAAACAGCCAGAAATTGAGGCATCAAGGCAACTAGGTGGATGCCTTCGATTAATTTGAGCCTTGGTTGCAGACCTTGGTTGCGTTTGATACTTATGTCATTGGCCAACATGCGACATGTGTTGACGGATATCAAGGCAATGTCAACTTTTATTCGTCAACGTGGTTGAACGCCCAACAACCGAAGTATGAACAGGCTATTAGGGTTAAAGCCTATTGGATGTGTGAAAGTTCTTTAGGGTTTGAAGGAAAACAATCCAAATAATTTCTTTTTTTAATTTTCTTTAGATGCAAAATATCATTGAAACTTCAGTTTATTTTCAGATGCAGAGAAAAATGATTTGTAATATATACAAAGAATAAGGAGGAATGCATGCCTTTTTTTCTTCATATATTAATAGTACTTACTGTATTAGTATTAGAAATAGTATTCTTCAATTTTCATAGCCAAGGTACCAATTGCTTTTCTCTACAAATCTGTCAGGTAGTTTCAGAATCTCATTCTCTTAATTTTTTTTAAACAACATGATGTCCAGTGCATGTGATCTTTGATTCAAACCCTTATTGATGCTATTTTATGCCTCGGATGCATGGGATCCGGAAGGAGTATAAAGATTTGAGACTATTTTGATTGACATTTTATTTTTGAAATTGAATTCTTGTATGAAATTTTTCTAATTTATAATTTTACACCATCATGACCTTTGTCTCAGCTGCTCAAAATAACCTTTGATATTTTTACTAACCCTGGGATATGTTCAATGAGCAAAACATGCATTAGGCCATGAAGAAAGAAACCCTGTTGTTTAGAAATCGGTGGAAACAAATTCATGTGCAAATGAATACCGACCCAAATAATTTGTTTGGCTTGGCAGATTTTTTTGATTTTTTTGACGTTCATTTTCAAGGGGAAAAACTTTTAATAATTTTTTTTTAAAAACACCAGACCGACCAAGAGGTCTGTTTGCCCGTAGAACAGGTCAGGCCTTGAAATAAGAAATGAAAAGGGCAGGCAATTTAAGGCAATTTGAAAGGGACACCAACTTTATCCAAGACCATTGTGTACTTTTGAATGGAGTAAAAACAGCCAGAAATTGAGGGCACCAAGGCTACTAGGTAGGGCAAGTCGATGCCTTCGATTAATTCAAGCCCTGGAACAGGTTTGCTTAACTAGACCACAGAAAATGCTCAGAAACATATGAGACCTGTCACCACAAAATGAGCGTTAAGTCGCCAGTGTGCATTAGAAGACATGGTCCAATGAACATGCCAAAAATCAATAGAAAACAAAGGAATTTTTGAATTTCAATTTGATTTTTGACCAGGAAAACATTGAGAAATTATGACACGTTGCATATAATTTTAAGGCTTGTTTTCTGCGCATTCTGGATCTGGGCAAACCTCAAAATTAAATTTTCCGACTTAACTCTCATTTCGTGATGACAGGTCTCATATGATTGATATTTACATATTTTACATTCATCTTGTTTTTCTCATTTACAGACTGGGACTGTGTGGTCATTTGACACCAGACAACCAAGATCTCTTCCAGAAACCCCTTATCACTGTATACTACAATGTGGATTATGTCAGAAATATTAAAGGTAATATGGTAAATAAGGATGTTGTGTTGCCCTTACCAGGGATGCCATACTTCCGGAATTCCCGACCATACAAATATAAAAATCCGAATTTTTAGAAGAATTTTTTATTTGCCATTTTTTTGCATTTCCAGAATCAGATAATGATATTTCAGCATAAAAAGAGGCAAGTGGGTTTCTTTGTGTGGATACCCTGTATCCTTTTCTCCAGACAAGCCCCATAAAAGTTTGATGCCACGGGCAAACGCTCGGGCTGTCTGGCCAAGCTTGCGTAAAACTTTCAGAACATTTATCAATCACCCACTTGCATCTCTGCCTTACCAACTGAAAGGATACTCACAAAAATCTTGGGTACCTTAAATTGACATACAATCCGCAAAAAATGGTGTAGATTCATTCAAAAATAGAGTTTCAGTTCATTGGCCTTTGATACAACCCTAAAATATTTTCATGAATAACATTAAAAATAGTGACATTTGTGTCCCATGTTGGATGAAGAAATACACTACAATAGAGCACAGTGTTTTGTAATAGAAATTTTAATGAGTCATAGATAACATATTCTGAGTCCACGTGGCAAAGTGGTTGTGTACTAAATTTATTAATTATATTCATATTGCATGTCTGATATGTTTTTTGACTCTGTGGTCCAAGATTGCTTGTCTTGTCTGAGGTTGAACCCAGAACTTACCTTATCATATTTGCTGATCTTGCCTTTTCATCCTATGCTCCTTGTCAATGGAACCGGCTTCCAGATCATATCAGAAATGCAGATTCCATCAACCCATTTAAACGACTTTTAAAATATCATTTTTTTGAAATGCTTTTTGTAAAGTAGTTTTCTCTTTGTATTTCATTGTGCCAAAGCACCTTAGTACAAGTTTCTTGGTTCTGGCACTATATAAATTTCAGTGATTGATTGATTGATTGATATAATCACTATTGGATTGGATTATAGGTTGTCAAATTTGTCAGTACTCTCATCCCTGTTATTATTATTATTATTATTAAATACTGATTATTATTATTATTATGTAAGGTGATTAAGCAAATGTTTGGGTTTTTAAATTCTTGAATTATTATTATTATTTTACAGTTGCTAGTACAGTAGCATTTCTATGTGCTATAATCATTTTCAATCCTAGGTTTGTCCAACAATTTTAATAATACATGTATTTTTTTCTTTCTGTTTTTGTTTTTGTTTAGGATCAAACTACTGGAGGAACAGGTATGTATTTTGATACTTTGATATTTGTTTTCTGTGTGTGTTCAATTAATGACAAGATTTCTTATCCTGTATTCAATATTGGAAAGATCTGTCAGATCCATTTTGTATCATGACTATTTATGTTTTTGGCCTTTATAGGCCGAATTCATGCACTTTTTCAGGCTGTTCAGGTTTTTTCATTCTCATGCCTTCATATTGTCTTGCACATAAATGGAAATCTGATTTGTTTATCTTTTGAATGATACCAAACATGTAGCAATCACTTTTGTCAGTGTTCAGCAACTTGCTTGAGAAAATGAGGTCTCTATCTGAATGTGCCAAAATTAAAACTATGTTATGCTCTATTACTCTACACTGAAGTTGTCAATGTAACATTTTATTGAACAAATGACGGAGTTACTCTTTTGAGTGCAAAATAGTAGTGAATTTGGCACTTTGAGAGTGAGACCTCCCCGCATTCCTAAACAAGTGTCTAACAAGTGGCTAAGCACTGAAACACGTGATTGCTACAAATATGGTGTCTTTCCGTTGATATGTAACAGAATATGAATATCACAAATATACAAAAAATTAGTGATTTGAAGAAAAAATGTTGGTTCATATTTGTTTGTAAATGCATTGTAGAATCTCTGAAAGCATCAGTGACTGATAAATGTTGTTGATATTCACCATTAAATGTACTTATTAATTAATAAAACTTCCACTGTTTGTGCTGGGATATTATTACGTGTGAGACGTAGATCTTTGTAGATCAAGAACTGATGTTTGACCTGTCGAAAACAGTTAGAATTTCAATGAAATTTCAAGAATCCATTTTAAAGATTTTTCTCAACAAAATTGAGATCTAATTGGATTCTAGTAAACTTTACATATTTTCATACCAATGTATTTAGCCAGAACCAACAGGTTTATGTAAATATTATATAGGTAAATCCCTTGGGATTTTAGCATTTTGTAGAGAAATTAGTAATGCATATTGCCTTACTAACAACTCATTCCTTGTAACCTATATTATTTCAGGGTGATGAAAGTTGGCAAAAAATACACCGATCAAGATGTCAACTTTGCTGTTGCTAATTTTGATGACTTTATCCGAGATGCTGAGGCTTTTGGCTTCAAAGACGCATCGGCTGACCCTCCACTTGTTGGTGCTAGATCAGCTAAAGGAGATAAATATGCCATGACTGAAAAGTTTTCGTAAGTAGCTACAATCTTAGAAACATTTATTCCAACATGTAAATTTTAATTGTGTTTTTATTGAAGCATAACTACTATATTGTCACATGATTATAGAAGTTGCTTAGGACTTTAGTCTTTGTCAAAGATAACGCTCGACGTATGCCGACCTGTCGAAGGCGGGAGGCCGAGCCGAGCAGGCGTCTTTGCGCAAATAGCTATTCTACTGTGTAAGGAGTATGTGTCGATCAAACACCGTCGTCATCGTAACACACGATTAGCTCCGCCTAATTCTATTGACGACAACGTTTAAAGATAACACTTAACATCAATGACGTCCCCGATGTATCATGACATCATTATCAACCAATCAGCAAGCGCAATTTTTCCGGGAAAAAACAAGACAAAACATAACATAAAGATTGTTTGCGGAAAGGTGTTGTATTATACTATTTTCACAGAGGGGCGCTCAAACTGTTTTAAAGTGGTCACACACCACCACAACGCCTTGATGAAAGGCTAAGGACTTATGATCCTCTTCTTCACGATATACGTCTCCCATCATACTACCAAACTATTTTGTATAAGAAGTTGTTTAACTAATATATTTTGAGATTGTATGATCAGCATTGTATGTGCTTTACACATAAATATGTAATTTTGGTCTCCCTGGATTATTAACTGATATAAACTCATTTAAAAATGCACTCTTTTATAACGATATTTTATGTAAATTTGTTTTCAGCGTGGACAATTTTGATGCATTTGTCCAAAAGTTTGTAGATGGAGAGCTTGAGGCCTATATGAAGAGTGAGCCCATCCCAGAAGATGATGGCAAACATGTTACGGTAAATAACATTTGAACAAATATTATTATTGTATCAGCCTGATTTATTATCAACAAAATCGCATAAAATATTTACACAAATCATATGGTTGGTTGGTTGGTTCGTTCCTGTCATGACTAACAGTGTATTACCTTGCAGATACTATGCCACTGATGACGATTTTCAGCAAAGGCGTAACAATCAGGGAGAGGGAGTCCAGTAATTGATCTGATTTGGTCAATCTATCGGGACTGAAGTCTGCCTTTGTTTCTCTTCCCTTCAATCATGCCTTGCACAAATCATATAACTGTTATAGAATATTATTTTAGCTGCTGCTTGACTATATGACCTTGTAAGATAACCCTAACCCTACTACACCACACGGCAACAGATTTGTTTTCCAACCCCCAAAATTCACCAGAAAGGTCACCCCGATCCCCTTGGGATTTGAACCACGGACCTCCAGCACCAGAGCCCAGATCCAAACCACTACACCACAGCTGTCAAGCACACTCGGCTCAGTATATTCGCCTCGTTATATAGCCTGGGTCCGTTTTGTAGCCCATAAACCTGCACGCCGGGTTATAAAAACATTTTTTCTGTGTCGTTGCTGTGTGGTGTAGTGGGGTTAGGGTTAATGAATGAATAAATAAATTCACACAGTAGGCCCTACCACTAAGCCTTGTTGTACAGCAATTATTTTGCTGTTGTTGCTATTTTAATGTTTATATTTCTTCTTTTCTTTTCAGACTGTTGTAGGTAGAACTTTTAATGATATCGTCATGGATGACACTAAAGATGTTCTAATTGAGTTCTATGCACCATGGTGTGGACATTGTAAATCTCTAGAGCCAAAATATGAAGAACTTGCAGAAAAGGTAACTGTTCTTAATTTTTTAATGTGGGTCTATTCCTTCCTGAAAAAATTAAGCCAACCTTTTATCCCCCCTCCCCCATATGAAAATATTAGCTTTACCACTGGAATCCTACACCTCAATCCTATGACTCGCTTGCGTTTGTCGAAAGGCCGTTCTTTCATAATAACTTGTTGATACTATGAAATCCAATGGACGAGTTAGTTGATTTTACTTATTTGGTTACCTGATGTAAAAGACACTGGAGATGATTTTAAACAAAGATTGCTAAATGTTTGTTACATGTTTACTCCCAATGTACATTGAACATAGATGCTAATGATTTTGGAGGCTGACTTTGTGTACAAAATATTTGTTCAATCTATCAATCATTCTTATTACAACAGCTAACTTAGCCCAAGGATAAGTTCCAGTACAATAAGTTAAATAATGATTGCCAAATATTTGTCTCTTCCTATTTTCAGTTGAAAGATGAGCCCAGTATAGTTATAGCTAAGATGGACGCCACCGCTAATGATACACCAGGTGCCTTTGAAGTACAAGGGTAAGTAGATAATCAATTCCATCACAAGGATTTTCATATTTTGGGTTCATTTAGTGATTGAACCAACAAACTCACTAGTTTACCTGACAGGGGGTAGGATAGAGTATAGGGGTTGAATTCGGCAAGTAGCGACCAGAATGAGAAAAGGGTTATATTGTGAAACTACTCTTAGAAGTGGCACTATACAGTACAGCTCGAAATAGAGTGTACACTGACATTGCAATGATATTGCAATGACATTGCAATGATATTGCAATGACATTGCACTGACATTGCAATGACATTGCAAATTGTAATCCGATTAGTGCACTGTCATTGCAATGTCATTGCAATGACATTGCAATGATATTGCAATGACATTGCACTGACATTGCACTGATGTGCGTTGATATTGTGCACTCTATTTCGAGCTGTACTGTAGGTCCATAGAGTTATGCCACTACTGTAGATTCTAACACTGTTCATGTCACCCATATGCCTGTCAATTGCACCAGCTGAACCTAGCACTAGATTCATGCCTCCTCAATAGCCCAAAAATGTGCCCCTCTAAACCTTTGGTAGCAAACACCCAGCTCTAGTGTTGGGATGCCACTAAAACTTGCACTGTCAGGGGTAAAATTTCGGCAAGAATTGGCGAGAATCCATGGATTCTCGCAAAATCCTTCCGCGAGAATCCAAACGGATTCGAGCGGTTTTGGTTACGAAATTCTACCCCTGCCCCGTCCTTGCTTGCAAGTTTGTACTCAAGCAATTAAGAAGGGCCAGATTATTTTATCTTCAGGCATCAATATTAGTGGTATTTTCCCTTTATCTGTTATAATGATTATGATATGACAGTCAAATGACAGCTGGATTTTTAAACTGATCAATCTCAGCTTTGGGTGGCCTGTCACTGTCATTGAGAATTGAAATTAATATATTGTTGAATACCAGACCTGTGTGGGGTAAACAGAATTTTAATTTGAGGACCCATGGGGGTAATCACATTGGTGGTGGAAACTCCAGAGCTAGCTGAACCAACCAATTCCTCTACAAAATTGCTATGAGCTACCTCGTTGGCCTTCCTTCCTCTTACTGGCTTTGCCACTGAGATACATTGTAACAAGTATTGATAAGGGTCAAGACAGAGGTAATAATCCTAAACTTGAAGGGCTGCACCATCACACCCCAAACCACCACTGCACAAATCATTACACTTCAAAATTTCTTCACCTCTTTTACTCACATAATATATAAATCTCACTATCAGTATCCATGTGAGTTCATTGTAAAGACCTACCATAAAATTCCCTACTTCACACACATAAAATCAATGGTTGAGTAAAAACCTTGATTTAATGTCCTCTTTTAGACCCACGATTTCAGAGGTGAAAATTACATATGCACCACAAACCTCTATATTAATATTTCATCCTCTTTTGCACTCACTTTCTCAATCTTGACCATCACTTCCTTCAATCTATCCATCTCAACTTATATCATCTCCCTCACTTCACAGGTTCCCCACGATTTTCTGGGTGGGAAAGGACAATATACCAGAGTCGTACGAGGATGGTCGTGAAGTCAAAGAATTTCTTGAATTCATCAAACGCAAGGTCAAACTTCAGAAGACCGAACTATGAGCGACATACAGGGGAGGATGCGTTAATAGATGTTGACAGTTTTGTATACCCTTATTTTTATCTTCCCTTCCCTGTTTAGATTCCCTACTCTCTATTGGGCTCCTAAAGACAAGAAAGATAGCCCTAGAAAATACCAAGGAGGACGGGAAGTAGATGACTTTATCAAATTTATCGAGAAGGAGACGAGCATTAATATCGCAGGCAAGAAGAGCGAGTTATAAGAATGGATAGAAACATTTTAGGAACAATAACTTAATATCTTTCCACTATGTCATGTGACCCCACTGTTGTTTTGATATCGTTGCATTGAGGTTAAGCTCTGAGGTAAGACCAGCTCAAATATATACCTTATCGTAGATGGGTACAAATCAATAGATTATCCTTTTCTGTTGCATTGTGGGATAGAAAAGGGGGAAATTGATGCATTGTGGGATTGAAAAGGGACAAAATGTGCCCACTTTTCTATTCCACAATGCATCAGAAAAGGATAATCAATTGGTTTTTTACCTATGTGCGATAAGGTCTCTACATGTCCCTAAGGTTTCTTGAAATATTCCAGCAGCTAAACGCCGATTTGGACATTTTTTGTAATCGTTAAAAGATTTTGTTTACACTATGTATATTTCAGTTGTAAAAACAGTGAAATTGTTATTCTGTACGTACAAATAAGGCATCGAAGGGAAATGTTTTTGAAAAGTAGAATTCTTGTTCTACCTATGAGTAAGTAAGCTCTCACAAATTAGTCTAGTGCAAATACTTCTATTGTAAGAGTTATACAGATCTATTCGGTAATACACATAGACTATGGGCTTCTCTACCTCTTTTGTAGGATTAAATTGGCTACCTCTGCACCAACAGCCTAGCTGGTCCTGAGTTCCAATCCCAACATTGTCAGATTTGTGTGTAAAACGTTTGCCTTCAATTCATTTTTCTCAAAATGGAGACAAAGTTTTTAAGTTGAAATACTTAAGACTAGGCTAATTTGTGATAGCTTACCCATAGGTAACACCGGACTTCTTGAAAATATATTTAAAAAAAATGTACACTATCAAGTTTCCAAATTGAACAGAAGTGCATGTTTGCTGAATGGTCACAGTTTCATTGTAAAAGTATCATTCTTTTCAGTATTTAATGATACGTGTGTGAAAGAGTGTTTATATGAGAGGTAAAGGTATGAGATGATTGTAGTGATTAGCAATTTTCTCTTTTTCACCTTACCTTATGGTAACTATAAGTCTTCTGGGGTTTTATTGTTTTAGATAGACCACTATATCATCAGTGTTGGAAATTTGTCTTCATGCACCTGTCACTTCAAAAATTGAAACCCGTACAGTAGAAACACATTGTAATGCTTGGAGCACCAGAAATGTATCAAGTGTGGGGGGGGGGCAAAAACACTCTTATGCAATTTCCTTGCAATGTTTATGATTTGCGGTAAGCTTTGTGCACCAGTTATGTCCCAGTATTTTCGTAAACTTTGAATATTTTCAATCAATATATTCATCAAAATGTGATTTTGGGGCTCTCAACATTAGCAGTGTGCATACCACACGCTTACAGGATGCAAACATGTATGTATGTTACTTGTGTGATGTGAAAATACACCATTGTGATCAGTGTTCAAATTAAGAAAAAATATCAGGTTTTCCAGCGGGTAACCATGTATGAAATTGTATGAAATCAGGTTTTTCCTCAAAATAAGTAACTACAGTACACAATTAAAAAGTATGCAACAGGTAACCTGCATTAATAATTGAAATTATCCGCCAGCATTTTGGGCTTCAGGAAACCCGGATTACCACTTAATTTGAACACTGGTTGTGATTGTAGCAGCTGTATACTTTTGATGGGTGTTGATCAAACCTAATCATTATACCAAGTATATTAATAGACATGACTCTTATCCTGAGTTTCTGATTGTAAATCTATTCCATAGTAAAACATCGATTTGAATCACAATGTAGTGTGTCTGTTTAATAAACTTAATTTGCATACATATTAATTCATCAAAACATGTTCAATGATGTTATCACTACTAGAGAACAAGCTATTGAGCAAAACCTTACTTTCATATAGAATGTACATGAATAATGCAAAGATCATTTTCACTATTTTTAGTTGATCTAGTAATTAATACATTCAAATATATTAGATTGATGCTATTGACTGTCATGATACGATTTACACACAATACAGCATTATGTACCAATAATCAACCATAACCTCATTTCCAGGCATAGTTCAGTGACCACTGTACACATATTGTACACAGAATAAAAGTAAATTTATGATTGGGTATCATTTAACCCTCTCACAAATGTCTTGATATTAGAGTTGTGATCTTATCACTGTATGATAACACTATACATACTTCGAGTTGTGTCCAAGGAACACCATGGGTCTTATTGTGTATGTCAATTTGTATGGTGAATTATGAACTTGGGCCTTTGGGAATTAGGCTATGTAAGATGATATCTGTATGGTATATACTAATATTAGTTCTATGACTCTTCTTTAATGCATATATCACAACATAAGAGCTAACATAGCACTCTTCTTATTCCATGGCAGTATTTATAGTTAGAACAAACTCGCATTTGGAGGTGTTTTAATGAACATTTGTGTACCAAGTATTTCTTATAGTTACCCTTTCAAGCTCACATTTGGAGGTGCTATAAGGAACATTTGTGTACCAAGTACTTCTTTAGTTACCCTTTGTTTGAATCATTGACAGCTTGCATATTTACCCTACACATTTTTGCTAAATAAAAAGCTGGTGACATCTACACATTCTCACATGCAACTTGATACAGCCATCATACACCAGTGTGGTCGATGCCTTTCATTTAACAGATGCAAAAAATATTCTTAAAGGTAGATGTTCCGATTGCTGGCCCGATTTTCAACTTGATGTTTTCTATTTTACATGAAAGGTCATCCTTATAATTGCCACATTCCAAAGTTTGAGTTGCACAACTCCAATGGTTCTATTTTTAGAAGCACAAGGTCACAATACATTTGCCAATTGAGTTATACACTAACTGTTTGGTTGTTAACCACCTTTGGCAGTAATTCACCACATTTTAGCCTATAATTTCTAAATGGAACATTTCTGGGCCCTGAGATTTTACAGACAAAATGAGAAAAATATAGGGATTCTTCTGATATCAAAATATCTTGATATGAAAAAAAAAATCATAGCCCCCAAAATGTGATCGGAACATACACCTTTAAGTCTGGTCACAGATTCATTTGTATACTTTAATCAAAAGTGAAATAAAGTGTGCTAGTTTCCATGATGATGTAACGATACAAGCATAGTGCATGTGGTTCTGTTCTAATTCTGGGTTAGGGCACTAGATTATTTATAAAATCAGCTATTCTTAATTAAAGTATAGCTATAGCTGACTAGATTTTATTACTTTGTACTGTTTGTGTAAATGTTACTGTTTGTTTTCTAAAGAAAGAAATAAAAAATAATAATTGTTCCATGCATGAAATCAATTTGATATGGTTATGGGTGGGATGTATAAAGTAAATCACTCTTTCTTTGTTTTCACATAGTGTTCTTGTTTTTTGTTCAAATGCAAAATATTTAAATCTCGTCTCTTCACATAACTGACACTTAATTTCATAAGATACATCTTGTCCAAAAGTTTATCATTATAGGGCAAAATTGTTTGATAACAATTAAGATAATATTACAAGACATACCATAATTATAACTTGTTTTATGTAACCATAATTATAACCTGATTTTGTGTACACTAGCAACCAAAAGTATTAGGACAAGCTGTGCCCTATGATGTATTGTGTTCTGTTTTTCATTGCCATGTATTGCATTAATGTACACTCATTGGGATACTAACAGTTCAGAGTAACGAAGAACATAACCTTTGACCTGTATGTTGAAACATGGCGCATGATGTAATTTAATGGTAAATGCTACCCTTAGCTACACAAGGATAGTCCAAGGACGACCGATGATGATGATGAGCTACACAAACTAGCATGACAGTCAGCGGCGTTAATTTATTGTAGCAGGAATAGGGCATTCGAAATTCAAATCAAGATTTTCTTGGAAATTGTAAGTTTGACTAATTTTATTCAGATAAGTTGAAATATATTGATGAAAATATCTGACGCCGACTCAGATGCTTTCATTTTATAGCTCCCAGACAGCTATGATTCAGAGCTAAACTACCCTGGCTAACATGTGTATAGAAATTCAACATTAGATGACGGGATGGTATATAAATTCTAATACTAGAATACAAAAGCCCAACCGCAATTAACATAAGTGTTATGGATGTGAAGATTGGCATATCTGTGCCCAGTCGTGTGAAATGGAAAGGAAGTTGGCAAAGAAAAAGTCAATAAATGTTCAAGCATTAAAGAGATTGGTAAGAAATTAACTCACTTTGAACTATATATTATCATAAATCAAACATTTTAGACACTGGATATTACTCAAGCTGAAAACGTGTTTTTTATGATAATATCAATAGATCCTTTTCTAGTTGGATTCGCAACTTCACTTGTCCTATTCCTGTATATTTTGACATTGATGGTAATACTGATTGTAGAACTATTGTGTTGTTATATGTGGAATCTGGGCATTCTCTTGATAAAGCACCTATTATACTATAATGTTGTAAACATGCATATGTTGTGACCAAGAATTCACATTAAATTGACATTGTTTTCGTACTTTGTTTTGACTGGGTGTTGTTTCTTTTGAGTGTATTACTTGCAGTTGAACTTGAATTCGTGCATAATTATCATTGACAGCATCACATACGGATGCATGGTCACCAGCCAGATCACTTCAACTTGGAAAATCTTTAAAATAATGATTACAAAATCACACCGTCAAAAAGAAAAATGTACATCAAAACGGATGATTGAGGGTATTGTTTGTCATATCATAGATAATCGACACAGAGATGGTTAAGTGGGTGTTTTGTTTGAAGCTATGTGTGTTTTGGACCAAGGTCGCTCAACACAAAAGCCGATGTAGTCTCTCGCCCTGTCATGAAATAACTTCCTAACATCCATAAATAATACGCCACTCTCGTTCCCAGATGCATTAAATCGCTAGGAATCGATTTCAAAAGAAGTGCTATCCCTCACGCTCATCATGGGTTCGAGTATACGTTTAATAGAAAACTGGGTGAAATAAGTGTCTATAAACTCTATAAACTTCACAAATTCACCAAATAGTATTATTCTAAACTGCTAAGCTATTGCTTTTAGAAATAAGGCCCACCTCTGACAATTTTGATTCAGTATCACTTTCCAAAATGGATGCCAGAATGGATAAGTTGATGTTAAATGACCTAAAACAATGGTTTTGTACCATGTAATACCAATACCCCCAACTTTAATGGGACAGTATTCACTATATCTATGATAAAGCCTAGGGGCTGTAGATCTATATAGCTTTGAGTAGTTTAAAATATCCAAGATGGCTGCAAAAGGTTAAAATAACTGAAAAACAGTTTTAGGTTTTAATGTTACATTAGATATTACCAAATTAAATCTACAGCTTTTAATCCATCCAGTAAACGTATTTGTATATGTGACAAGGTATAATTAAATGTTAGACTCCATTTTGACAATATAATGTTATTAAGATGGGCATTATAATGACCATTTCATTAAAATTACCCCTAATGGTCAATAAAATAACCTCCAAATGGTCAAAATAATTACCACAGGTAGCCACCAATTGATCAAAATATGGAGTCTATACCATTCAATCATACCTTGTCACATATAGATACGTTTACTGGGTGGATTGAAATATATAGATATCATTTTTTTCTTCATATCTAATGTAACACTAACAATAAAACTAATACGGTTTTCAGTTATTTTAACCTTTTGCAGCCATCTTATATATTTTAAAATAGTCAACACTAGATCTAAAGCCCTTGGCTTTATCATAGACATATATTGAATGCTAGTCTTATAAGATTTGGGGTTATTGGTATTACATAGTATGGTCATTTACAATACAAAACAATTGTTTTATGTCATTTAACATCACCTTAACCACTCTGGAAGCCATTTTGGAAAGTGATACAGAGTCAAAATTGTCAGAGGTGGGCCGGCCTTATATCTAAAAGCAATAGCTTAGCAGTTTCGAACATACTATTTGGTGAATGTGATGTGTAATATACACTCTTACATTATCTATTGTGGATTATCATACACTCATGTAGACTATTTGTACATTTACAGTGGCCATTTTGGTGGCCATCTTGGATATAAAGTATGTTATTACAATGCAAATATACTGGATATGAGTTACTTGTGGTCTAATACATACATCCCAATGTTTAAACTATACTTTCATACTTTCATCATACATTTTGGTTGATAATATACCATTTTATGGAATTTCAACAATTTGTTTAGTTATTTTGGGATCTACTTTGGGGGCCATTTTTGATTTCTAAGTATGTTAACAAAGCAAAAATACTAGATATGAGTTACTAGTGGTCTAATACATACATCCCATCATAAAAAACTATATTTTCATCATACATTTAGGTTGATATTATCCCATTTTATAGAATTTGACAATTTTGCAGCCACTTTAGGAACCATTTTGGGGGCCATTTGGCAGCCATTTTGGATTTTGAACTATTTTAACAGAGCACAAATACTGGATATGAGTTACTTGTGGTCTAACACATACATCACATCATTAAAATTATATTTTTATCATACATTTCGGTTGATGCTATGCTATTTTATGGAATTTTTACCACTTTTGACAATTAATTTGGCGGCCATTTTGGTTTTAAAGTATGTTAACAAAGCAAAAATACTAGATTTGAGTTTCTAGTGGTCTAACACATACATCCCATTGTTAAAACTACTCTGATCATAATAATAATAATAAACCATGCTTATTAAGCGCACTCCGTCGCAAGACCCCAGTGCGCTGAACAAAAAAACAAAAAAGAAGAAAAGTACAAAATATGAACAAAGATACAAAAACATTATAAAGTCATTTGCTGAAAGAGGTGAGTCTTGAGCGAGCTCTTGAATTGCTGCAGTGATGTGGCATTTCTAACATGAGATGGGAGCCGGTTCCAAAGTTCAGGAGATGCATGAGAGAATGATCTTTGGCCATAGGTGACAGTGTTAGTTTTCCTCCGTTGTAAGATGACAGATGCATTTGACCTAAGAGTGCGTGTGGGTTCCTTGATGGAAATAAGGTCGCATAAGTACTTTGGAGCCTGGTTATTTAGTGCTTTGTATGTCAAAAGCATAAGTTTAAAAACAATTTACATGTGTGTTTATATATGCCAATATATAGAATTTTACCAATTTTGGCGGCCATCTTAGATTTAGGTGTGTTAACAAAGCAAAAGTTCTGTATATGAGTGTCTAGTGGTCTAATACATACATCTCACTCTTAAAACTATACTTTTACCTTACAATTTGATTGCTATGTCATTTTATGAGATTTGACCAGTTATGGCGGCCATTTTGGACGCCATCTTGCATAACCCATTAGCATTATGAAAATATTTTTGGTAACATCCTGATTATGTCTTAGGATTATGATAGGAAGTAAAAAAAGTTGGTTTGGGGGAGTCCTGTGGGGGGTACACACTAACCCTCTGTCGATACCCAACTAGAGTGTCGCCCCATCGTATTCCCTTTGTACATTTTTGCTGATATATTTGTTACTTTAATGAATTCCTCTTCATATGCCAGAAAACAAAGCTTTCAACTAATTTGTTCCTTGTAGTGACCTAATGTGGTGTCTAAGCATGGTCTAAGTAGCATAATGTAATTTCGAGCTGTGACACGCCTATGGAAGCATAAGTGTGTCATTTCCTCCTTAACCCCAGATAAGGGACGTAATCTGGGGTTAAGGGCCTTATCTATGGATAAGGCGCCTTATCCCTAGTTAACGCTCCTTATCTAAGGTGCGTTAACCCCAAATAAGGGATGTTAACCCCAAATAATGCGCCTTATCCCTAGTTAACGCTTCTTATCTGTAGAAAAATATTGTTAACCCCAGATAAGGCCTGCCTTATCCTAGGTTTACGTCTCTTATCTGGGGTTACAACTTAAACCCCAGATAAGGCCCGTTATCCTAAGTTTACATCTCTTATCTGGGGTTAAGGCCCTAAACCCCGAATGACGCGCCTTACCCTAGTTAACGCTCCTCATCTGGGGTTAACTGGGGTTAAGGCATGTTAACCCCAGATAAGGGACATAAACACCAAATAACGCGCCTTATCTATCATGGATAAGGGGCCTTATCTAGTTAACGCTCCTTATCTGTAGATAAGGATCGTTACATCTCTTATCTGGGGTTTAACTTAGACCCCAGATAAGGCCCGTTATCCTAAGTTTACATCGCTTATCTGGGGTTAAGGCCCTAAACCCAGAATAACGTGCCTTAACGCTCCTTATCTGGGGTTAAGGCGCGTTTACCCCAGATAATGGGCGTAAACCCCCAAAACGCGCCTTATCTATGGATAAGGCGCCTTATCCCTAGTTAACGCTCCGTATCTGGGGTTAAGGAGCGTAAACCCCAGATAAGGCCCGCCTTATCTGAGGTTTACGTCTATGGAAGCATAGTGTGTCATTTCCGCCATAACCCCAGATAAGGGACGTAAATGCGCCTTATCTATGGATTGGGGGGCCTTATCCCTAGTTAACGCTCCTTAACTTGGGTTAAGGCGCGTTATACCCAGATAAGGGACGTAAACCCTGAATAATGTGCCTTATCTATGGATAAGGGGCCTTATCCTTAATTAACGCTCCTTATCTGTAGATAAGGATCATTAACCCCAGATAAGGCCTGCCTTATCCTAGGTTTATGTCCCTTATCTGGGGTTAACAACTTAAACCCCAGATAATAGACGTAACCTTATCTGGGGTTAAGGCCCTAAACCCTGAATAACGTGCGCTATCTATGGATAAGGCGCCGTATCATTAGTTAATGCTCCTTATCTGGGGTTAACAACTTAAACCCCAGATAAGGCCCGTAATCCTAGGTTAACGACGTCTCTCATCTGGGGTTAAGGCCCTAAACCCGAACAACGCGCCTTCTCTATCATGGAAAAGGCGCCTTATCTATGGATAAGGTGCCTTATCCATAGTTAACATAGATAAGGAGCGTTAACCCCAGATAAGGCCCGCCTTATCTGAGGTTTACGTCCCTTATCTGGGGTTAAGGCGGAAATGACACACTTATGCTTCCATACACGCCTGCAGTTGCTTTGTCAATCCAGATGTGTCGTCATTGTTGACACACGAGCTGCCTGTAGTGAAAATGATCAGGCCCGGAAATGCAACTTTTGACCAATCAGCTTAGAAAAGTGGGACGATAGGTTAATTGTTCACTTCACGACTTCACGACAGGTATCTTAATTGATTATAAAAAGCAACTAAGACTTCTCCTTTGAGTGAGATTCAAGTTCATGGACAAACGAACTTCTCATTGAGACAACTGAATAACTTGCATTAGCATTCATCTCGAAATTGCCGGCGAAATTGAGTCAAACTATAAAGACGTCGGGTAAGTAAGCTTATTTTTTAGGGTTTGGTAGAGGTTGTTAAAATTTAGTTAGTTGGTTTGTTGAAAACGTTCCTTAAGCCATCTTTTTATAACTTTAATAAAGAAAAAATTCTATTTTTTCACTAAAATGGTCCATAAAACGTTCTTGAAACTATGTTGTTAAGCTTGAATAATGAATCATTAAAACTAATTTGCGCACAAAATGGCTTCTTTTGAGGGGGCATTGTCCCCAACGTGACAATTATGAGACGGCAGTTCGTGCAGTAGCGTAGCCAAACGGGGGCAAGGTCGGTAATGTTAAATGTCAAAAAAAATTGACCGGGAAATCGGAAAGGCAGCAGAAAATCGGGAAGGTAAATGGAGGGAGAAAGAAAGGGAGAAGATGACAAAAAAGGGAAGGAAAGGGAAAGGGAAAGGAAACGGACAAAAAGGAGAAAGGAAGACAGACAAATTAGTTGGAAATTGCAGTTTTGTTACGCCGGTATGGAGACACAAATAAAAGCTCCCTGCCTCTCCTGTTCCCTCTGCTCCTCCCCTCCCTTCAGCCTCAGGGTTATTCAAAAATGTTAGGGGGGGGGGGACATCTGCTATTATGTCCCCCTGTCTCCCCGCCCCCCCCATATATGATGACCCTGCTTGGGGGAACTGCCCAAGGGTATGGGGGTCGGGACAATGTTGTGAAGTCGCCGCACTGCAGGAAACTAGTCAGGATATCGGGGGAGTTGTCAGTCGTCAAAATCGAGGCCCCGACGCCTTCCCCACAGTTGCCCGGGTACCCAGGGCCAGGCTTACAAATGACAGCAGCATAACACTACACCATATATTAAATGAATTCTGGATTTTACATTTGAGACTTAAAATTACGTTATATTTCAAATGATTTTTGCTAGAGGCTGAATGACTATAAAATCCATAAGTAGGCTAGGATCTTGATTCTTGAGTTATTAAAAAAAAGAAGCTATCTTCAGTAGACAGCACAACTTCTATCTTTAGTAGACAGTAGGAATCCTAATGTAAGTCTATTTTTAAAAGATTGCTGATTAATTGTCAGTTCCATATCAATTATAAATAGTGTTGTGACATGACCGGATTCAATGACTTGACTTGACTGGGATTCAAGTCATCATCTTTCATGACTTGACTTGAGTCACTGAGAGCAAAGACTTGGTTTGACTTGCGACTTAGTGCTAAAACTTTCAAAGGACAGAACTTGAACCAGTTACATTTTCAAAAGACTTTACTTAACTCAAGTTACTTTATTAAAAAATGTGGCTTGATTTAACACATTTTAAACTGCCAAAATGAATAATATTACCTTTTATTAACTACCGTCAAGGCTCAAGATAAGCGGGCGGTGGGTGATTTTTACCTCTCGGTCCTCCTGCAATAGCGCTCGGTAATGCTGAAAAATAACCATTTTGTCCAAACCAGTGCCCGTTGACGATCGGGAGGCTTGCCCAAGACATCGAATTTCGATTTGATAACACGATTTAATAAAAAGTTAGCTCCCGGTAGACTGAAAGTAGCTCCTTGTTCTCAATAAATCCTATGATCCGGGCGCAACTTTTGAAAAAAAGTTTTAAAAAACTGTTATCTTGAGCCTTGATGCTGATTATTTTGTGTTCAATATGTCTTAAAGGTAGATGACCCGATCACATTTTCGTAACACAGAATTATTTCAAACATACGGAGATTTTCATATCATATGAAAGCTCGTATTTTTCTCATCATCATACTGAAATTTGACGGCCTAAATCGGTATAATTACGGAGAAATCGATGAAATAACGTCGAATTACCGCGAAAGGTGGTATACCACCAATATCGTTTGTGTACAACTCAATGGGTACATTTCACGGCATCTTTTGCGTCTAAAATAAGAACCATTAGATTTATGCAACTCAAACTTTGGAATACGACTTTTTTAAGGATGACCTTTCATGTAGAATAGTAAGTTTCAAGTTTAAAATCGGAATGTGATCGGGTCATCTACCTTTAATGTGACTTAAACAAAATCAATGACTTGAGCCAACCAGTAACTTGACTTAATTTGACTTGACTTGACCTATTGGATTGACTTGACTTGACTTGAGTTGACTTGAGGTATTTTGAGAAAGACTTGACTTGACTTGAGTCACATCTGTTCACTTGACTTGTGACTCGTGTTTAGTGACTTTGTCCCCGACTTTGTCCCAAAATTGATAGTAAGTTCATTAAATTTGGAGAGTAACTTATAAATTTACAATGACATAGCTAGTGGCTATATGGACCAGCGGCCTTTCGGCAAATCAGGACTTGTAAGGAAATTAGAAGGGAGGAAAAGGACAAAAAAGTAGGCAAGGAGAATGATGACAAAGATCATTTTTTGCTTTGTAGGTATAGATGGCAAACATTTGCACCCTCTATACGCACATTTTTATCATACTTTTTGTCCCCCTTATCCCAAAATGTTGGCTTTCCATTAGTCAGCATTGTTTAAAGGTAGATGTTCTGATTGCTGGCCCGATTTTCAACTTGATGTTTTCTATTTTACATCCATGGAAGGTCATCCTTAAAATTGTCACATTCCAAAGTTTGAGTTGCATAACTCCAATGGTCCTTATTTTAGAAGCACATGGTCACAAAAAATTGCCCATTGAGAGTGCACACATTGGCTGGTGGTTAACCACCTTTGGCAGTAATTCACCACATTTTAGCCTATAATTTCTTAATGGAATATTTCTGGCCCCTAAGATTTTACAGACATAAATGAGAAAAATATGGGGATTCTTCTGATATCAAAATATCTTGATGTGAACAAAAAAAATCATAGCCCCAAAAAAGTGATCAGAACATAGACCTTTAATTTGAGTAGGGTGCAATTTGAGTACTAACTTTGAATACCTTTACAGTATTGTGGCTCATACTTTTGACCCAGAAAAGATCATGCCGTTGACACCTTTTTGGAAGGTTTTCTTAAATATTTTGCAACAATTTCCCTTAGACACACTTTTTGCTTCACAAAGTTGTGCATCAATTCCGAATGCAAACTTAACTTATTATTGTATTGCTCCACCTGTTTATAGGAGGTTCAATTGGGAACAGGTTGTCAAACCCCAGTCCAACCCTTTTCACACCCTGTGGACAGGTGTAGTTAGTTGCACCCTTAAATGTCAATACTATGTGTAACTTAAATGCATGTTGAATGGTGCGTTGTTCATTAGGCCAAACAAAAACATTGTTTGGTTGCAGTGTCCGAAAAAATGAGAAAAAACCTGAATCTCCAGCGGACAACCAATCAGGAAATTCTGGTTGTCCGCCACGATTTTTGGTTGTCCGTATTTTATGAGTTTATTTAGTTTAATATTTATGGATTAACTTTTAACTTAACTTATCGAAAGTTGCCTCGATGTGTTTGCAAATTGCAATGCCTAGACCATAGGAGACACAAATATTTATGTGAATTACTACATGTACTACCGTCTGCACGTTATTACATGAATAAAGGCCCAAATTAGACCATGGAAGTATGATAAATGTAAATGATTAGATGGATATTTGACGACTTTGCCGTCTGAATTTTTAATTTAATTAGTATTTAGCTCAGGCTTTCTCAACTGGCGGCGCGCACGCCACAAGGTGGCGCATCACGGCAACCCAAGTGGAGCAAGAGTGGTCAAAATTTAAAAAATCACGATATCCAGATTTGATAAACCTACTTATTAAAATCAACCACTGACCGTCTGTCTGCGAGACCAAACTTGCTCCTCCCCCACACCGAGCCCTGTTTTCCTTTGAAAAATAACTTGAATCATAAATTCTAAAAAAACTATGACCAACGAGAGGCGATTTAAGTCAGTTAAAAAAGCTTTTGGGCGCTGCCCTCTGGACCACTGCCGGGGCTTCGCCTCTGGACCCCAAGAGGAGCTTCAACAAGTTGGTTACTAGAAGGCAAAGCTCAAGATAAGCGGGCGCTGGGCGATTTTTACTCCTCGGTCCTCCTACCATAGCGCCCGGTAATGCTGAAAAATAAACAACTGAGCGCTGATATGTTGTCCAAACCAGCGCCCGTTGACGATCGGGAAGCTTGCCCAAGACATCGAATTTCGATTTGACAATACGATTTAATAAAAAGTTAGCTCCCGGTAGACTGAAAGTAGCTCCTGGTTCTCAATAAATCCCATGATCCGGGCCTTACTTTTGACAAAAAGTAGCTCCCGGTAAAAAAAACCCTGTTATCTTGAGCCTTGCTAGAAGGGCATTAAGAGATGTATCGATATACTAAATGAGCAAATAACGTAAAGATAATCATCAACATAGCCCATATCCAAAATGTCATACAATTCCGACATCGCCTTCATGCCAATTAAGCAAATAATGGTACTTCCGGGTTGAGATTTGCCGCTAAAGTCCGTGAGTAAACCGATAGTATAACTTTCAAATTCAGCACCTTACCCTTAGTTTCGATATGATCATATCGAAACTAAGAAAATCATGACATTTTATATGATCAACGGCGAATGTTGGTAAACTGTTTCAGATGGTAGTTAGTATGCCTAAGTATTACTTTGATGCAAAAAAAACCTGATTTCCAGGATAATTGAGGGCGCACTCCCATACGTATCTCTCAATGCCCCTTTAAATGTGGAGCATCAGTAAATCTAGTTGAGAAAACCTGATTTAGTTGGTTGATATGGTTTCATTCACAGTTTTGTGAAATACTTATATTCTTGTGATAACTTCTAGTAATATTTGTTGTACTGCAAAGTGCATTTTGGTAGTATGTGGCTCATTTTGGATGTTTCGGGTAACCGGACAACCATTTATTTTGAACGCTGTTTGGTTGTCCTCCACTGACCGACTCTAATTTTCAGACTGACCCCTTTTTAAAAAAAATATTTACCACTAAAAACCACCAAAACACAGACATTTGCATCATTTTTGTTTACACCTAAATGCATAATCACAGAGTCTGCAATGCATGTCAACACCTTCCATAAAATATTAATTCAAGAAGAGATCGCACGTCCAGAGATACGATATTACGATTCACTAACGTTGACCGGTGGAGTGCAACTTATAAATGGCACATTTTCGGAATCCCAGTACCATTGTTGTAGCCTATACAATATGTTTAACCATAATCATAAGGGAAATATAAAATCAAAATCAAAATCTGTACAATATTAAAAGATCTTTACATTATTTAATATTTGTAAATACTTATGAATCAATAATTTTGTAAGAAATACCCTTTTTTTTAAAACATATTTTTACGCGGTGATTTCTTTGATAATCAAACACGTATGACACAGTAAATATTGAGTTATGCAAAGCAGGGGAATGCACTGGCGTTTCTAAGGCAGACTGTAATGGAGTCAGTCCAGGAATAAGCACTAGCTGTGGAGCTGAAAAATAGCTCTAAAGTGTTACTCTCAGTGATATATAAAAACATTTCCTATGGCTTAAGGCCTGACCATACTCCACCAACGCTACAACGCCTGCGCTCTGACACATGCGTATTAGTGCCCATGCATAACAAAACCAAAACAACGCCCGATCAGGAAAGCATTTTCCGATTATTCGATCAGCATACGCTTTGCTTTGCTACGCTGAAGTTGAGTTCAAGTCAACTTTGTAGTGTTGCAGCTGTCCACGGACCAATCAGCAAGCAGAACACTTTGCCGGACTTATGGCGGCACTTATTTTTTCTTGTGCTCCCATTCATGAAAATACAGCCGAATTTGGCAAGGCAAATCAAACTATTTTTGCTGATGGAATGATATTGTGTATGTCAAGGTATGTTTAAAAACAGCCAGAAATTGAGGGCATCTCAAGGCTACTAGGTGGGGCATCGAAGGCAATTGCCTTCGATGTCTTCGATTAATTCAAGCCCTGCACCTGTCTGTGGATATGTAGTCTAAAGCAATTATTTATTATATAACAAAATCTTGACACATTTTTGGTTTTTCAGACATATTTCCTGAAGGATAGGCTGATTTTTCCATCATATTTCCTGAAGGATAGGCTGATTTGTGAATTCAATATTAATTTAGCTGCAACAACTTTATATGAAGAGATTCCTAATAAGGTTTCATGCATTTGTGCAAGGTAGGTTGATTCATTCAGTGACACTGTCACTGATTCATTCTAGGAGGTTAATGTCCTCTAAGGGGACGGGGAAAATCCTGTTCTACGGGCAAACGTCCCTATCGGGTAAGGTCGGTCTGGCAGGGTTGGTTTTGTTTTGATTATTTTTTCCAAACATTTCATGAACTAACTTTTTGAGAATTTTTCAAATGTTTTTGAAATGTTTCAAAAAAAATTAAAATTATTTTATTTATTTTTTAATTAGAAAATTAAAATTACCGGTGTCGCGTCGCGAAATGCTCCACACTTTTGAAGTATTGCTATTCAATTGCACAAATGTGTAGCTAAAAGTGCGACGCAAGAAGATTCCCTACTTGATATTTGATCACGTTCCATCAAAGCCAAACCTAAAAAGATTTCGTTTCATCTTCAAATAACTAAAAAAAGTATGATAAATCCTCAAGTATCGGCAGTTCATATTTCGTTTTTGTCAGAGTTTAACACCGTATTGCTTTACACGCATGTGCGCAGAAGTCTTACAGTCGGTTTAAAATTTAAAAAATGGCGGTTTCTGCGCACATCGGAGCAAAGTTATAATCATGACATCACTTTTGATGCTAGTCTTGTTCCCATGACGCCGAGTGTTACGAAAAGGCGAATCGAAAGGCGCCAACAATGTCCTATAGACAATGACTTGGAATAAAACTAGTGGTGCACCCCTTGAATGAATCAATAACAAAATGGCGTTTAGTAAGAAGATGATTTAAACAATTACGAAATCCATTGTGACTCGTGAGCGAAATAATGCCTGTATTTCCTTTTGTTTTTACTAAAATATGACATGTGTTAGTTCAAATTGTAAAATCTACATAGTAGATCGTGTACATGTTACGTATCCTGTATTTTGCTTACGGGACACAGGTTATACGTGCGTTACACGGTTGAACCGTGTTACGTGCGCATGCCAGATTATGTAGAACGTGCAAAGTTGATGAAATACTAATTTTATTACTAGAAAAAAGTGCCATACAAAATTTGTGAATTGCTACACAAAACTAATAGTGCATCGCACTTTTTGCTACACAAAAGAAATGCTGGAAATTGAACGCTGTACGTATGCTGTATTTTGCTTACGGGACACGGGTTATACATGCGTTTTGAACCGTGTCATGTGCGCATGCCATATTATGTAGAACGTGCAAAGTTGATGAAATATTAATTTTATTACTAGAAAAAAAAGAGCTATACATAATTTGTGAATTGCTACACAAAACTAATAGTGCATCACACTTTTTGCTACACAAAAAAAAATGCTGGAAATTGAATTGGTCGTAAAAGATGTAAATTAACTTGAATTGCTTTGTGAGAAACTAACTTGATTCTTAAGAAATTATATAATAAAATGTACTTGCCATTTTTGCTATTGCAAAGGGGGGTACAAATATTTTGCCTGACACTATTAAAAGTTCACCCCACCCATAAAAAAATTGAAAATAAAAGTTAAATAAAGCCGAGACCTAGACCTTTCTCGGTCTACCAATTGTTCCGCTGTGCTCCAGTGAAGGGTAAAAATGAGAGCACAGACAATCTGTATTTACCAACTGTTTCTACTCAGCCATGAAGACATCATTTGCCACTTTGTGATTCTATTGGTGTGCACTATAATATAGCAGCATGATATTGTTAAATTAGAAAGTGGGTCAAAGGATCTATAGGTAACCTGGCATCAAAATAGGGGAAATCAACTGAACTTTTATATCCTTTTAAACTTGAAATGGTGATATAATCTAACTCATTCGGGGTGGGGTTGTAGCAATAAAGCTAACAGGGGGAAACACAGGACTAAGAATGACACAAAAATGGGTCGTGCTGCGCCGTGGCCGGAATCAACCTTTTGGAGCCTACCTTTGCATGATTGCGCAATGAGATGGGGAATGGATTTAGCAGGGTTCAGGTTTGGGTTAATTGACTATTTATTTGCATTCTGTATGCCCTGTCATCTTTATATAGCCAAGCTTGGTCACATTGATTTGTGGGGGTGGACCGTGGCTACGTATGTGGATCATGTAGTCAAAATCCATGGTTCTCATTATGCTGTCCAGTGTCCAGTAAAATTTCTATGTCTAGATAACTTGCCAAGTGACTATGAATGAAAATAGGAAAACTTGGAGAAATACCTTGGTATTTTTACCTATGTTATATTATATTGAGGAATGAGAAAAATGAACTTCAAATCAAAGTGCTTTAAGATTCAAGCAAATTAAGAGGTGCACCTTTATACTAGCCCTCCATGTAGGGCCACTATTTAAAAAAGAGGCCTATCCAGGAAAATAATAAGATTGAATCTTCAGGGCGGTTCTCTGGTTGATAGCGGTTCTCGAATTGTGAGTAGTTTCTGGGTATTCGGAGCAGTTCCTGGACTCAGATCAGATAGGGTAGTCCTATCATAGTAGGACTTACATTGTATGGGTGTTCAAACAAAGTTATGTTGGGTCATAAAGTTATTATTGGGCCATATAAAAAAACATGTCGCATTAGAACAGCCCGCAGAACAGTGCTCAAAAGATATTTGATAATGTGGAATCTATAGACTAGTCAATTAAAGAATGAATTTATTTATCGTGATTTGGTAGATTTCTTAACATGTTACTCATTTCGAGTCCATTCGTAAACTATGGCCAATTATTATTGGTCTGTACTTGGTCTTCAATGCTATTGGGCTATCTACTGAAGATAGCAACATTCAAGAAAACTGTAAGCCTTATTATAATACTATAGGTTGCATGCTTATATGAGTTCCCTCGGTCATGTTGAAGCTAAGATTGTTAAATATGGTTCACATTTGAACTAATAGGTATGTAGCATGTAAAAATGGGCACATTTTGAAGCCAAAATTATCAAATATGAGATTATTTGGTTAAAGTCGTCCACACATAGGCCTACATAAATTGAAATGATAAAATCTGAGACTATATCAATTGTCAAAATCACACACGGGCATCAACATTAGAGGATTGGTGGCATGGACCAGTCACTTCATAAGAATATTGTGAGACGCATCCTACACCGATATTTACACCTATGGCAATTCTGCCTATCCCTTCATGTTGCACACACGCATGTTATTTAACGCTAAAATAGTTTGAAATTAAATGGGTTGTAATTAATGCCAATATTAGTTTTATAAATAAAATGGGTTATCACAATACAATAAAGTGCTACATAAAAAGCGGAAGCGTGACTTCTATCCAACTCGTTTCAGAATGTACTTTAAGCATTATCACAATGCCACTGTTATGTCAATAAGCCTCTGTCTAGTATAGAGGTATAATGCACTTATCAATTGCATCCCCGGTCCCGGGGGACGGGGATAGCAGGGACTAGGGCCGGGACGTACAAATTGCCCATGTGACGTCCCGGGTACAATCGTGTACAGTCCCCGCAGGGCCAGGCACCATTTTTTGTACGTCCCCGCTACAGTCCCGACCCCCCTTGGCCAGGACAAAGTGTACAGTCCTGGCCACCCATTTCCCAGGACAAAGTAGTCACCTGGCTACAGTCCCAGAGGTCGCTTATTTCTTTCTGCAACCATAACGGAATGCATTTCTATGTGTTCCCTATGTGTTATTAGGCTTATTTCGTCAAGCGCATCGCATCTCTAGCTTATTTACGATAGCAAGCACCCGGGGTGTACATTTGTCATTTGTGTACCTTAGCGTACATCCCACTACACGCCACGGCTAGCAGGGGCACAGTTTGTTTGTACGTCCATGTACACTCCCCTGCATAGCCAGGCATCATTTTTTGTACGCTCGTGTATGGTCCTCGCCATGCCCCGAGTCCCCGGGGGCCGGGCTTGCCATTGATAAGTGCATACCGCAAAATGGGACATAACCCCTGTATCTGTGGGTATGAACTGTTAAAAAATATATTCAATGTGATACTTTGTACTTTTAGTTGTTGATTTTGATGTTATGGTTGCCAAATGTTTTGGAAACAAGGTTGGCCTTGCTCATCGTGTGTGAAATTGTGTCATATTGATGTTTACATGGTGTCTATACAGCTGTAAACATGTTTGTATTAGTGTTCATAAGGTAATTATACACCTGTAACTTACACCTGCTTATCTTAACATGATATGGGTGGAGAGATGTAAAAAACACTTCTTTGAAACTGCCAACACCTTCACCTCAACCTTGATCAACAAAGACTACGCTGCCCACACACGCAAGAAGGAAACCTTTTTTTCTTTTCAACTTTCAGAAGACATATATTCATGTTAAAACGCTGTGAAACCAGAAACCCATCCAAAAGTTTGAAAATCATGTAAAAAGGATTTGTTTCCTCTGATTTTGTACAGTAAAGAGATGGATTAACAAATTGTAATATTTGTGCACTTGTTAATGCCAGTTAGTCCTCATAGGGCTGCTATGTTAAAATGGTTAAGCATATCCAGGGAAATAATAAGATAGAATATAGAAACACTGAGTCATGCCATCCTAGTTGTGAAAGGCAACGCCTACCGGGTTGATAGCGAATTGGCAGCAGTTCTTAGCTCAGATGGTAGGACTAATACCACCGGTAGTTTAATGGGAGGCAACTTTGCCCAATTGATTTCATACTTACACTATTTTTTAACCAGACACTATTTTTTAACCACATTTCTCTTTATCAATTAATTATGTCTTTGAGACAATCATTTTTGTTTCTTTCGTTCTTCCTGATACACAGACAACAACAAAGGATGAGTGACTAGTTATAAATGAAGGAAAATATAAAACCATCATGATCCCATCTTCTGTCAAGATTTATTGCAAAATATCAAAATTAGTACAAACCACAAGTTCTATAAACTCACTAAATTGTTAAATTTGAAATAGCACAAATGCCCAAAGCAATTTTATGAAATGTCTAAAAATCTGTTTTTAATATGACTATAAAACTAAATGAGGTTAAAATGATATGTTTTGCCGACAAAGAGAATATTAAAAATAAAAAAATCTAGCAGAAGGTAGATTAACTGATGGGGTTTATCCTGGGGCAATTCATTGCTTTACCTCATCCATAACATGTATTTGTTGTGCTTCTATAACACATACACTATAGAACTAAAAGGTACTTATATTTGATAAATATGCATGTGCAAAAATGAGTGAATAAAATATTCACTTCCTGAGCCAGGAGTGATCAATCAAGCAAAATATAGTACCGGTACTTTGATGTTAACATTTTTGACATGAAATGTTAGTATTTAAGAGTATACTTCATTTATATTTATTTGTAAGTAGTGAAACCTTTTATGGTAAAACCGAACATGATATCTATTCCAAGCGTGTTTCTACTGAGGCACTGGAAAGTTAACGCTATCTGAAATAACAGTATTTACCGTTTAATATTTTAATCACCCCTGTTTCTACGCGTGAAAACTTACTGGTAAGTGACTACCGGAAGTTAGCCTGCCTGTCCATCATGTCCATGCCGTGCATACACAAACGCTGGTGCATCCTGTGCGTACATATTTATACATTGGAAGATGACATGAGTGATGAAAGCCCAGATTTGAAGGTGTATTTTATAAAATAATGTAGAAGGAATCAGGCATGCCACACCAATCGACCATGTAATTTCAAACATTCAAATAAAAATAAACTTGAATTCAAGTAGAATTCAATTTCAGGAAGTAGGTCTCACATCGCGTTTGAATATGACGGCAATGAAATGTGGAGAGGTCAGATTGGTTTTATTTACATTAAAAAGGATGCGTATAATTCCGGGTCATGAAAACTTAGCGATAAGATTAATCGGGTTGCTGCTTCTACTGGGCAAGTTAGCGGTAATTACCAATGTTACCAAACCTGGGCGAATAACCATTAAGTTGCCCAGAAGAAACACTCTTTAAGTAGGCCTGAACCAAGCCCCCCCCCCCCCCCCCCCCCGAAAAGTCCAAAAAAGGTTTTTAAATGCTGTCTGCAAGTATAGCGAGGTCCACTTTGGTATATGTTTATGTTTTGACCATTGCAGATAGTTCTGAACATTGAACAATGTGTGCTATCTACCGAAGATAACACCATCTGTGTATAATTCCAAGATGTTGTTTATATTTATATTCCAATTCCAGTGCCTTTCATTTACTTTCAAGAAAGATAGGTATTATGAATAATGAAACTGTTATCTACAAAAATATTGCACTGTATTCCTAAATGCGAACTGTGTTTTATAGAAATATGTACTGTGCTATCTACTGAAGATAGCATTCTGTTCTAAATCACATGAGGAAGATGACGTCAGCGCATAATCTAGTCATTTACAGCTTTTCTGCACTTGCTCCAACATTCTTTTTTTAATCGCAAATGAAAGAAGCAAGTTACGTGTGTGATATTATGCATTTGTCACTATTAGTGTAATCAGTGCAAATTGGCCATTGGCGAGAAATATTCAGTTTTAATCTCCCCATGCCCAAAAGTAATCCAAGCAGGAGAGGTTCATGTCGCGTGTTGAATTGCAACTTGCTGTGTACACGAAAGTTGGATAAATAAAAATAAATTATGGACAAACTATTCAATGATGACACTGTATTTGTCATATTTGTCATAATTATCATCAAAAAGGTTCATGACAATATAACCGCCCCTTGCTACCGGCTGCCATCTTGCCAATCAAATCATTGCAAATAATGATGGTGTTTCTATTCTGTTTTATACTAAAAAAGTGGTTTTTGTAGCAGCGGTCGTGATAATTTGCGATCCCTAACTTTTTGTGTACATGTGACATGCACAGAAAATTAAACATGTCACAGGTTGGTAAACTGCTTTATATTATATTATATATATGATATAAAACATTATTATATGATTTATTTATTCAGTTTCCTCTTGTCATCACGTTTGTGATCCCTACCGTGTTTGGCCAAATGTCTCATGTTATCGTGCTTTGTGTATTGTATAACCCCGTCGCTTAATCACTTACCACTGATTCAAATTGCCGTTTATCAGCAAGTATCGGTGGTCTAGTGGTTAGGACGCCTGTCTAGTAATCAGGAGACCGGGGTTCAAATCCCCGCCGGTGAATGTCCTTGCTTATTTTTCGTTGGGACATTCGCCGGTGATTGTTAATATTTGTTTGTTATATTGTCTATTGTAAACACCGTGGGTTGGTAAACTGCTTCATATTATATTATGATATAAAACATTATTATATGTCACATGTAGTCAAATATACAGAAAAAGACGTCCCTAATTTATGTTTAAAAATTAATCTACCTGACATTGAGAAATTACCCCAAACTACCCTATAATATCAACATCATGGAAAGTGAAAAGCCAAATTAACCACTATGCTTCGACACCTACCAAAGGATTGGCCTAGAATATCTAACTTTGATGTTCCGCTACCAGTAGACATGGTTTCCCTTATCAGACTATCAGTGTGTCAATGTTGTCACTCTTCTTGTAATATTAGTCTGTATTAAATCAGGGGTAAATTATTTACAAAGAATAATACAAATAAAATCAGCAGGATTTTACGCAAACTAGACCACTGTAAAAGGGGTTTTGGTGGTTCATTATTATTTACACACCATATGACTTGCACAAAAATAAAACCCCTAAAATATGGTTCCTTGGTACAAAAGATCCATACAAAATGGCAGACTAATCAACATTGACTCCTTTCAAATTGGCAGAACGCAAACAATCATACATACAAAAATAATAATTTTCACAGTTAATTGATTTGATACTTTTAGATCAAGGACGACATATGTGAAATTGATACGTGAAATTGATACGTATGAGCTAAAATAGGTCATAATAAGGTGTGTATAGAATTGGGTCAGACGAGGTGTACAAAATAAGTATGCTTGAGTAATAACAAATTAAAGTTTTTTTACTTGTTAATCATATACACCCTATAAACATGTTGTTTAAAATCATCAGGATTTATATGGTCACGTTCAAGCCCATAAGCAGGATTTTGTTAGGGGGGAGGATTTATTTTTGGAAAAGGTACATACATGTAGGTACCCAAAAATCATAAAAGGGGGGGGGTTAGGACATATTTGAGTCCAAATTGGCCCGAAAATATGCTTTACATATGGGGAAGGTGGCCGTTTTCCGAAAATGGGGGTAGGGGAGGCATTTTCACACAAAAAAAGGTACATTAGTACACAAAAAAAGTACATTTTTACACACAAAAGGTACATTTTTACACAAAAAAGATACCTTGGTACACAAAAAAGGTACATTGGTACACAAAAAGGTACATTGGTACACAAAAAAGGGACTTTTCCTGATTGGGGGCGGGCCTGGTCATCACATTAAAAATGTATACACTCTATAAACATGTTGTTCAAAGGGTAAGGATTTATAATCTGCTCAATAACAATGATACACCAATTACTTGCACATGGCTGGCTGAAACACAAATGTTTATCATCCTTGTCCTATATGGCCACGTTCCAAATATAGTGTTAACATTTAGATTTGCAACACCTTTTAACAGGTTACAATATCTACCATACAGGGTGAGTCCAAATATTCCGGTCCGGATTTCATTGATCTTTTAAACCAATTTAAAAACAGAAATGAATAAATTTAATGAGATGTATAAAATGTACACATTATAAGCTATAACCTAATTTCTATATTGTTCAAATTGATCATTCATAATGAAAGTTATCTGCATTTCCCCCCAAAAAAGTGGTGAAACCTAACTTGTTCCACAGGAGGCACTGTAAAATGTTTATTAAAAATGTGCGTCTTTTAAATGAGACAACACATGTCATGTTGGTATTAAACATGATTGCTGTGTGTAAATAGTTTCAACTTGATTGTTATGAATATGTTTGATGTGCATTAGGGTGCTTTTAAAATGTGTTACAGCAATATCTTTCATTAAAGGCATATTATGTGATCTGTTCCAGGGGCGCCCTCTATCCATGATTATTTTTAGAAAGTAGATTTTCTTGCAGAATTACATATCGGATCATAAATCATAAATATATCCTGAGTTACAGAGCGATACTATTCCTAATTACTTCAAAATCATGGTTTTTAGGGGTTGAAAATAGATTTTTCGCTAGCGAACAATTTATTTTCACTCTAAAAACATGATTTTGAAGTAATTAGGAATCATATCGCTCTGTAACTCAGAATATATTCATGATTTATGATCAGAAATGAAAATCTGCAAGAAAAGATCACATAATATACCTTTAATGATAGATGAAAAATGACATTTTATCAAGGGTTTTGTGTATAAAAATACTGCAATAATCTGGATTCCGTAGAACACTTTAGATGTCATGCTTTTTCATTAATGTGTTATAATTCTGGTTTGTAAGTGCATTGTCATGAAAAATTCACCAAGTATAAAATAGGGTTTCTACATTTATATTCATTTAAAAAAACACCTTTTCAATCAATAAGTATTTTTACTGATTTTTCGAAAATGGGACCTGAATATTTTGACTCGCCTGTATAAAGCTATAAATAATGTGGTGATACGAGGGGCATTCAATAAATACCCGCAACCATTGTTGTTCTCCACACCTGAGTGATTCTGTGAAATCTAAGTGGGTACATTATAAAGTATGAACCTCAATCTATCATTTAACACAATCTGGATTTACTGAATATTCATAATTACGTAATAGCATTAGCATAAAGTAACCCATATTTGGACACTGAAAAACATGCCACTTTGGCAGGAATTTTGAATTTGCTTGATAGCACGTATATTGAAATGAGCAGAACTTTGTTCCGGATTAGTGTGCAAGTCTAACATTTTGCATCAGGAAACCAGAGACCATGTTCAACGAGGTCCTAAATGGAGAGGTTCTGTCAACGACAACCTTTAGAAATACACTGCATCTTATCTTGGTCAACATTAGGCTTTGACAGTGAGCCCAAAATGCCGAAAATCCAAAGAAATGAAAATGATAGTTATAGCAAACAATTGGTATTTCCTGAAATACCACAGCAAATGCAGGATTCGTTATTGTATAGATGACAGGGTATCAATAAATACATCGAGAATTGTTGAACTTGGAATAAAAATCTGCGCATGCGTAGAACGCACGGTGGTCAGAAAGCGCTCATAATGAGTAGAAATGTTAAACAATCACTGCAACCAACGTAAAAGTTACAGATAAGGAATTGAATTTAAGAAAACAAGAACTGTGGTGAACTTCAATCCATATACAAAGTTCAAAAATGTAAACATCTATTTGAAAATACAATTCAAGTTAATGTTATGGTCAGTATAGTGAATTTACTCAAATTGGGTAAAAAAAGCTTCATTGTATAAAAATTTTCTCTGCAGAAAATGGTTTCAGATATTGTCTTTGTAATCTTCCATTTAAATCTATGACATGTAACAATGAGGAACAAGAGGTTTAAGACAAATCTTGCGGTTGGATACCTTGACCTTGACTGTTTATTCATTAAAGAATTTCTGTTAAGCTATGACAAAAAGATGACGTTTTAATGTTACATAATAAGTGTTTTTTCTCCATAATTTGCATCTGAAAATAAGTAATGTTGAGCACATAGTACTGGTCTATCACTGTTTCAAACGGCAACTTATTCCATGCATCGGTTCTTGAGATATTTTGAAAAAAGTAACTGTGCATCAAATTGCTTGCAAATATTCTCCGCCCTGATCAGCTATTTTTCATGCAGTGCCAGAAAGTATTGATTTTACGCATGTGCCATTACGTAATCCCACAAACGATATTGTTCATTCGTGCATGCGAGGAAAGATAAAGACCCATATTTCAAATTTCCCTAATTCTAGTTGGCATACGTTGCGCATGAGTGGAGAAAAACAATGGTTGCAGGTATTTATTGAACGCCCCTCGTATATTTAGAAAAATAAACAATTGCATATAAAAAGGCATGTGAAACTTAACAACAATTTCATGAAATTGAAGGCATGCTACCACTCTGTGTTGCTAGGCACCTCCAGTTTCTCTTGGGTATTTGACATGATTACAATTTCTCCCCATTAACTCTGTACAGTCTGTCACCAAAGTGAACAGGTGAATGACCAAATCGTCTGTGGAAAGTGGGTTCTCAGGTTTAACTACCAGGAATTGAACCAGGTACCTCCTGCACCATTAGAAAAGCCGCCAACTTTTAAGTTAAACAACTAAGCCATGCTCTTCTCATTTAATAGCTAAGACAAATGTTTGTCATTAGCTGTAGGCCGCAATAAGAAGAAGAAGAAAAAAATGTGAATCATCGTCAAAAAAGAAAAGTTCAACACTTACCATTTTGGGCCTATTGAAAGCTGAAAGAACCTTTTCCCAAGGTACTTGTTAACTAGGCCTCAAAGATATCTAAATGTCACAAAATTCTATTGGGAATAACAGCATTTGTATTCAGGGGCTGAAGATATCATTTTGGGTTGGAAGTTAACATTTTTAACATTTTGACCTCTCATCCTCCCCTCTCCGTCCTCAACCATCACATATTTGCCAGAACTATTGTCCCCCTGATTCCCACCCCCCCCCCCCCTCCAAAAAAATGAAATGGCAAATAATGTATTTTAACCAAAATTAATCAGTTAAACTTCCCTTACAGCCCCCCCCCCCAAAAAAAAAAAAAAATTAAAATAAAATAAAGACCCTATTTACGCCACCTGAATGGTTGCGGGAGGCATACCACAAACATACTCAGTTGCAGACTCCATCGTTTAATAGCGAGTCAATGACTTCTCTTCTGTTTTGCTGGCATAAACATGGGAATAGTTGTTGTGCAAAATCTTAGATTTTCTGAATAAGTTCAGCAAATTACCGGAATTGAAAAAGATTGGAACTTTTTCATGAGGAATATTACCCAGGGGAAGCACAGGGTGTCCCAAAAGTGTTGATACTTTTTCTAAAGCCTTATATATCTCTGATATAAAACAGAAAAAAAATTTGGGGGGAGGGGTGGGGTACTCGGATTTGGTTTGGGCAGGGGTGTGCCGCTGGAGATTCAAAACCCCTACCCATTTCTAAGGGTGATTTTGAAAAAACTGTACCCATTTCTAAGGATTTTGCTTCATTATAGACCCAATTTTCGATGTTTAGGGATTTTTGCCAAAAAAAGCAACCCATTAGAGCAGCACATCCCCCCCCCCCCCCCCCCCCCACGGAAGAAAACTTGTATAATTATTTTGATACCAAAATTGTCCCCTTTTCTTAGGCCCTTGATATATAAAGCAAGCTGGAAAAGGTTTGGTCACAAAACTCACAATACAATTTGATGTATGACATGAATGCGTAGCTTTAAATAAATGATGAATATGACATAACTAAAGACTTAACTCTTGAATCCCTCTCTCCCTCTCTTCGCTCCCTTTTCATTAATTATGTTGCATTTTTAAAAATAATTCTACAAGTTTTCTCTATCCGAATATGTTTTCAGTTTTATACTGACAATTATTTTGCTGGAGATATAAAGCTTTAAAAAGGTATTGACACTTTTGGGACTCTATGTGTTTACAGTCAAAAATTGACTTTTTCTCATAATATTTGGAATTGTTGGCATTGGCGATGATATATTGAAAAATGTGAGAAAAATTGATTTTGAAGCAAATGTATGAAGAATGTTTTTGCTATGATTGTGTCTCTCTATAGCGTCTTTGTTTTTGCTATGATTGTGTCTCTCTATAGCGTCTTTGATTGTTTAAAAAGCAGGAAAACTGTTGACTGTTTGCAAAATGTTGTATGCATAGACTGCAATTGCGTGTGAACAGAAACAATGTAATAAATGTGTCAAATAAATATTAAAGCTCAATGGGATATGTACTAACAGGTTAATGACATGATGTGATTTATGTCTGTCACAGCATTTCCATAAATATACAAGTAGATTAGGGACATACAATAGTGATAAAATAACGCTTTTGTGGCAGAGCCATTTTTTTATACGAGTTGTTTACAAGCCATAATTCTTCGATTCATAAGTGTGGATTTATTGGAACTGTATGGCATGAATAACACACACATTTGATGTTAATATTAACTTGTCACACGAGCCCTGAGATTGATGAGGCTGCGCCAGGAAAATGACTTTGGACTAGCTCAGGTTCATTATATAGGGGGAAATCATGCAACGCCCGTGCCTAGACAGGCTTCTCACTTTATGACTTTACACAGGCCTACTAGTTACAGTGTGATTGGTACAGTCAGTGAACTGTGAAGGTTGTATATTGGAGTTGAGGTTACAGCAAGCCTAGAGGCATTGCTGGTTTTACTGCTGACACTATTGAGTGTAATATCTTATTATGTTGGTTTGCCCGGCACTACTGACTGTAATATTTATTAATTTTGGTTTGCTCGGCAAATTGTAAGTCTAGTCTGAACTGAAATTGTAAATCTATGCATAGACGGTAAATTTCTTTTACTGTTTATGTCAAAACCTACTGCTTTTGAAAGCGAGCTGGTTATAGAACCTTCATTAGGACATCATCGATACACGAGGACTGTTCGCGATAAACTGGGATGATTTTGACCCATCTTTAAGGATTCGTCTATCGCAAGGTTGATTTTGACTGATCGTTATTGTTTTCATCATATTTCGCAGTGATGGACTAACGCAACAGAAAGGATATCCTCGATACGTATAGTGAGTACATTATATTGTAATTTGTCAGTCATAATAAATAATCTGTAGTCTGTATTGTGTGTATGCGCATTGTAGACAGACTAATCCAACCTAAGATACGCTTAATGATCATGTGTGTCACACAATTTCATTAACTGGTAGCACAATGCCCGAGCATACTACGCTCATCGATATAATGTCTGGCGAGCTACTGATTGTCAACCTGATAGCGATTGCCAAGTCCAATATTAAAGTCAGGTGCACATATGCATTGGGTCTTTTTCCAGGGGGGAGTCAGGTATAATGTTGTAATCATCCGTGTGAACGAAAACGCAGAATAAGGGTGCTTTTTTCGACCACAATGTGGGCCAATGTAAACAAACTGATGAGTACCATGAAATATAACCAGAATGCTTTTTTCTATGATATAGTAGATAGATCTGTCTTATTTAACTCAATTACATTATCAGCTCGGCCAGTCACATCAAACCTAAAGCCCCCATTGAAATGCACTTTCTATGGAGGATACCTACAGCCGGTAGCCTTCTCACTTTTAGATACATTGTACTCTTTTTATAGATAAATCTAGTTAATTTTAATCTGATGTCAGCTTGGTCTGTAGTGATATTGTACATAACATTGTAACATTAAAATAAACACTTCTCTATCATATAAGAGTTTATAAAAACTGTCAACGTGGGGGTCTGGTAAACATTGCAAAGCAAATTCTAAATGTACTTTTCTATGGTATCATGATTAAATGTGGTTTATTTGATCCTGTGTCAGCTAATGTCTTTTGAAAACATTAAAACACTGATCCGGATATGCACTTTACCATATAACATCGACTATACAGTCCTCAAAAAAGTTACTGATCAGGTAATAAATTACGCTCGTAGCTCTAAAAATATGGTTCCAATTAAAAATTATTAAACTACGAAATTGTGGACAAATTTCTCCAGTCAATAGTTAGGTCACCTAAGACCTATATGAAAGCTATGAAGATTGTTAAACGGGGTCAGTCGTCACAAACATGCACAAAAGTACACAATAGTCAACATCCTTGCTATTGTCAACACTTCCTACACAGAGAACTGCAGTGCAAATCTGTACGATTTTCTCCATGTAATGTCTATGGCGGATTTCATTCCGTGTATGAAGCTATGAAGTTTCCGTGGTCTTCGCTATCTCCAAGCAGATAGAACAATACGTACATTGACTTTTTTGTAGACGAGGGTTCATTTCATTATTTGGTGAGGTTTAGAATGAGTTAGGATTCCTGTAATTTCGAAGACCACAGATTTTCAAAACGTGAATTTTCCAACATTTTACGACATAAATTTGGTCAGAAAACGTGTTTAATACTATACATTTTACCGTTCTACAGATGTTATTGACCCTCCTCTAAAAATTTTAACACGTTTCTCAGTATTTGAGATGCCCAAATAGACCATTTTCCGAAGCTATTTCTAGCAAATATTGCAGTTACTCAGACTCCATTGTTCTCTTGCGTACAACAAAATCTGACATGCAGCGTGACCTCCCTGCTGGCTGTCTCCTCGTCAATTACAGACATTGTTTGTGAAGATCGGTTAACAATTAAGAACGCTACACCGAAAAGAATGAAACAAAGTGCAGTTTTCATTTTCGCACTCGGGTTATAAAATGCTGGATAGTGTGACAGGTATGTGTATGGGCTGTATTGATCAATTGAAGCATCCCTAATCCTCATGTTACTCGACCTGTGAGTTGTCGCTACCAGTTAAAGGCATGTGATCTTTTCCAGGAGATGCCCTCTCCTTGATTTCATTTTGAAAGCATTTCTGTTCATAAATCATGAATATATTCTGAGTTACAGAGCGATACGATTCCTAATTACTTCAAAATCATGGTTTAAAGAGTGAAAATAAACTGTCCTGCTAGCGGGACAGTTTATTTTCATTCTAAATTCCACTCTAAAACCATGATTAATTAGGAATCATATCGCTCTGTAACTCAGAATATATTCTTGATTTATGATCAGAAAAGTAAATCTGCAAGAAAATTTGCTTTCAAAAAAAATCAAGGATAGAGGGCGTCCCCTGGAAAAGATCGCATGATATGCCTTTAATCAATAATCTGCTTATTGCAACACGGAGTCTGTGTGTAGAGGAACGAAATGCTAAAATGAAAAACAGACTTGGTTTTGGTTTTGGACACAGCTGTGTTAATATTTAGTCAATCTTCACGTGTAATATCTCACATTAAAGAGAAGAAAGTCCTTACAAATAATATTTTTACCTAGGCGCTATAGTTTTGGAGTTAAAATCATATTTATTACCTTGTCAGTTACTTATTTTGATGACTGTACTGCACTTTTCTTTGACACAGTTGGTACTGCCCTCTATGACCCAGATATCTATAAAGGTTCAAAGTAAATAATAATAATCCATCTGTATAGTAGTAGAGCCATTGCTATTAATGAGAACAAAGTAATCAGCGAGGTATCAATCACACGATAATGGTAGATGTTGTGATGCCTTTGTTTGTGATCTATAAGCCTGGAAATCTAACTAACGGTCATTATTGTATTGCATTTATTCATCTATTTAGATATGAAATGTATGCTTCTTTTTAATAGCAGGTGTAAAATATAACCTATGGCATTATTGTCATTCTTAGAAATTGTTTTCTCAAATCATGTCAAATCAGTCGTTTTTTGGCTAAAAATCTGTTGAACAATTTTTTTCTTCACAATTCCAGATTTGTGCAGATTTTGGTGACATTTTGGTTAATTTTGTTTTATTTTAAAAACCCGACCGACCAACCCTACTTGACAAGGTTGTTGATTTTCGTCGCCTAACTAAGAAATTTTAAAACCGTATGAAATGTGGTTTGCTGTATTGAAAAGCTAACTAATTATACTTTTCAATTGTGTAAAAATAATTTGCATAAATGCTTGATTAAAAATGTCAATAAGAGGGGGTAAGTAGGATATGATTTTTCTGAAACATCCTGTTTGACATATTTAGTTTATGGATGCAACTGTATTCTCGCTGGACTATTTGGGGTCGGGGTGGAGGGGGGAAGGGGGAGGCAATTGAAAAAGGAGAAATAGACATGAAAAAGAAGGAAGGAACAACAAAATCAGACTGCTATAGCTGAAAAAGCGCTCCAACATATCTTCTTTTGTCTTATTTATGAGCTAGATTACTACATCAAGCAGTGATTCATCCTCACATTAAAGGCGCATTTTGTGATGGATGAAAAGAAATGCTGTCAAAAGGGGTTGAATGGAAAGTCCTGAATAGAAAAATTAGCTAATACATCACATTTGGAGAAACATAAGGTTGGGGAGAGGAGGGGTTGCCACTGGAGGTGGGGGGGGGGGGGGTGCAACTGGAGGTTTGCAATCCTGATCCTCTATTATGGGTATTTGTAACTCAAAAACCATCCAGGTTTGATATTTCTAGGCTGAAAATAGATGATTTGACTGTTTTTATGATTTTTGTGAAAAGGAACCCATATTTAGGGATTTTCCAGCAAAAAATCATAACCCATATTTTGGGATTTTCCAGCAAAAAATCATAACCCATATTTTGGGATTTTCCAGCAAAAAATCATAACCCATATTTAGGGATGATTTCTTGCACAAAAACCGACCCTTTAAGGCGGCACATCCCCGTATACCTTACATACAGTGTGATACCCCCCCTCCAGCATTAGGTTAGGGGATATGAGCGCCAAAGTTATCCCCGTCTATCTCCTAAATTGATACCTGTATCAAGGTCAGGGGCCTTTTTAGTTAGAAGCTTGCTGTTCTGCCAGGCTGCAACCTCTCCGTAGTTACACCACGTATCAAAAGAATAATAAATAGTTCCTATAACCATTGCCTAAAACACCATTTTCAGCTACAAACGTGCCATAACTCCCTTACATCCGATTATCTACCATTGTCTAGGTTGTGAAATGTTGACAAATCAATTCCAGATAGTTTTTCTAGGCTTTTTTATTGCGATAATACCCATGGCAATAGCAGTGATATATATGGATTAGGTTGTAACTATATGCCTATTGTTACAAATAAATTGTATTTTCTTTTACCTGTTAGTTTTGTTCTTTGTAATCTATCATTTGTGTCTAGCCTGGGGCTCTATAGGCATAGGCACAGAATATTTTGGTATGTATGATCTGTGGGTCTGTAATGGGTTTGGCTAAGTTGCGAGTTGTGGGACGGAGAGCTGTACTTGGGAGAGTTATGAGGCGAGTTGTGAAGTGAGTTGTGAGGAGAGAGTCGTAGCTCAAGTCATTATTGTAACTGGTGTGGCTTTGACAGTTTTGATGATGAAGTACCAGTCGTAAAATCACTCCACAACTCCCTCCATTATTACTCTCCTCACAACTCTCCGTACAACTCTCTGCACATCAACTCTCCCATTCACAACTCACCATTTAGCCATCCCCGTCTGTAATAGAGTGCTAATTTACTGTGCCATTCTGTTGGCTTAAAGTCAAGTTTAATTGTATGGTTATACAATATCCTATGACCTTCGGATAAAACTAAATATAACTTAAAAAAACATATCTATTTTCTGAACTTTCAATTTTGGCCAAGTTTTAAACAATAAATGTCCTGAATAGTTTAGCAATATTGCCCCAAGATTCTTCCCAATTAATTTGGGCCCCATAGATAAATTGACCATTTCTCATGAAAAAACGAGATTATTTGAATTAAAGACACACTGACATGTACACAATTACACATAAAATATCTTCCCCATCCTCTATCATTCATGACAACCAAATATCATTTTAAGGCTTCTGCCTTATCTCATATCATATGAGGTCAAATCTTATAACCACCAACTTTTCCATACTGCGCTAGCTCCAAAATATATGTATTACAAAAAAAAACCATGCCCCTCACCTAAAATGTCTTTCATAGGGGGTATATATATGGATTTCAACTAAAATAGCCAAAATGCCCCAAAATGTAGTTGAAAAAGGTCCACATTCTAGTAAAAAGATCCACTTTTGCCAAATTCGCCCCCAGGTTATTTTCAAGCCATGTTGATCTTCCAGTCTTTTCCTATATTTTGTTTTCTCTCTTACATACTCATTTGTTATTGGATGTGTTTTTTGTAAATGGGGAAATAATTACATTGAAAGGTAAAAAATGTCATGTTTATGTTCGATAAGCTGACTGTATTCACATTTTTAAAGGTTTGAAAGATTGATTTGTTTAAACTTAATTAATTGCAATTTCATTCTGTCCATCCATGGCATAGTGTTGGCATGGCATTTGGTGTTTCATAAATATCCCACATTATTGTTACTATTATTCACCATGCATCTTATGATGAACTCAACATTTTTGGTTTGGTTCCAAAATTAATTTCCATGCTCCAGCAAACCCCTAAAATAGCGTGGCAACGTCACCTCGCATAATTCACCAAATTCATCACCAGTTTCTACCACAGCATGCAGACGACAACCAGGTCAACAGTACTCGAAACTGAAAAAGAAATAAAACATGAATACATTACATGCGGAAGCCAATTATTGATTTCATATTTTTGTAATTATGCTTTTTGTGTGTGATGATAAGCATCTATTCTTTCTATGAATGAACATTCTTAGACCTAATGGCGATAGCAGTTGCACTCGGAGGGAATTTTAGAGAGAAAAAATGGGGTATCCACAGAAATTATTCTCATTTTAGGGTGTGTTATATATTCACTTAGAAATGTGGTCTTTCCGACAGAATGCCCGGGGCTAATACATGAATGTATTTAATGTAACTCTTTGGGGTCAATTTAACATGAAAAGAAAATGTTGATATAATAAACTATAAAAGTAGCTGAAAATTGGGGATCACTAGAGTAACCATAGAATCTAAAGTGTGTGGCTTTTACATTTGTTTATACACAGTAAAAAAAAAAGTGAACAACATGTTTAAAAAATTGAACAACTGCTGTTTGACGGGTGAGCTGAGCAACTTGTTGCTCAAAATATTAAACATCTGGGGTTGTTTAAAGTTTTAAACACCTAGTTGTTTAACTTTTTAAACAACATGTTTAAAATCAGATTTTACACATTGGTGTTGTTTAAAAATTGTTGTTCAATTTTCAAGGGTTGTTTAAAGAAAGTTGTTCAATCCTCATGGGTTGTTCAAAGAAAGTTGTTCAATCATCTTGGGTTGTTCAAAGAAAGTTGTTCAATCATCTTGGGTTGTTCAAAGAAAGTTGTTCAATCATCTTGGGTTGTTCAAAGAAAGTTGTTCAATCCTCATGGATGAAATTGGCCTGTTTAAATAATCAGGGTTGTTTAATGGTGGTTGTTTAAAACTGCAGGGTTGTTTAAATGATGGTTGTTAAAAAAACAGGGTTGTTTACTGGTAGTTGTTTAAAATTCCAGCACGATTTGAAGACTTGAATTTCTTGTGTTGAAGTACACAGACAGAACGGCAGAACTGTCGAATTCGGATGCCTTCTGTCTGTGGAGCAAAATCGCGAAATTAAAATTATATTTTTGCAAAAAATATCCATCTTCGCCGTCTATCATCAAACTATATCGGTTCTTTGGTCATCATATTTCATTATTTTCTTGATTGTATTTCCCCATCTTGTCAGCAAAATCTTTAAAATTATGATTTAAAATCGAAATTTGTTTACCGAATGAAATACGGCGGCCATTAATTTGAAGCATCGCAAACGAATCATTGTGACACGTGACTTGTGACGTCACAAGTAAACAACGTTGTTCAAGATCACTTTGTATTGATGTGAACGGCGTTCTTTATACTGTAAACAACACCTGTTTAAAAAAATGTTGTCTTCTTTAAACAACGATGTATAACTTTTACACATCTGTTGTTTGAAAAAGTGTACAACCGAAATTGAACAGCGATATTTTGTACATCGTTTTCTCTGTGTATAGCTTTTTGTGTGTACCGTATTATCCCTTTTAAGCGCCCAGGACCTTATAAGCTCCCACCCCTGTTTTTCTTAATGACTACCAACAAACAATCCCTTATAAGCGCCCACCTTTTCAAATTGACTTTGCTAACCGCCCTGGGCGCTTAATAGGGATAATTATACGGTATGTTTTATTTTTACCTAACATTCCCATACTATAGTAAGGAGTAGCACACCCCCCCCCCCCCACCAGAGAAATGAATAACCATGAGGAGGTATAGCCATCACCTAGCGTCATTCAGGTTCATAGAGGTGGCCTCATGCTGTAGAAGTAAAGGCTCAACATAAAAAAATCAAAACATTTCATGTGTTTGAACTCAATTTGGCTAAATATTTTTGATATTTTGTAACTTGATGTGTTTTGTAAGATATCTGAATGGAGGGCACTTTTTAGATTCAAACATGGGTCAGTTTTAAATTCTGCTATGAAAACCCAAAATCTGTTCTTTAGGCCCGACCTAACAATTTTTTAGAAATTGGTGAAAACAAATTCATTTGTTGCTTGTCAAATAAAAGTTAACATGTTAAAAGATTTTGAGGATTTTTTATGAAGGTAAAAAATCTGTTTGCCCATTGAACAGGTTTTTTTCTTGTCGCATTAGTGGTATATGTTTGGTTCCATTTTCCATTTGCTGATGACGCATTTCTAAATTCCCTACCAAAAATGAGATGCGAGTGCCTTCCCAGGGATTTGACCATACATTAACCAGGAGATAATTATTATTTAACATTGCTTTATTAGGTGGGCGTAGTGGGAATTAAAATCTTAGTGGCTAATACAGAGACAGACTGTAAACTTGTTACGTTCATTACTTATCCATGCTCAACTTAATGTTGTAAGTGAACATCAAATTCACTGTGGTGCTATCTACCTCTGATAGCACCATATCTACCTCTGATAGCACCATGTTATATTTAACATGATGATCCACTGTAATTATTTAAAACATTAAGGATAAATTCAATCAGGTGTATATATATTATATATTGCTTCAAGTCAAAATATGCTTAGTCTTCATATATCAGTAAATGTCAGAAATGTTACTGCTAGCAAATTAAAAGAGCCCAGCACATCTTTGCTAACTCTGTACATAAAGTGTTAAGCGACATGGCCGGACTGTGGAACATTCACGGAGTCCAAATGGATTTAGTAACATAACGCTTTCCACGCGGCAGGCGTCTGCAGACAACATTTCAAAATTTCACAAAATGTTTCATAAATGTCAAAATTACTGAATTTAATTACCATATTTGGAATCACCATGAGAAATGTTTTAAATCAGGTACAAATATACCTAGTATTGGTTCAGTAATCCTTGAGATAGACCTTGAAATTTGGGAAAGGTTTCTGAAAAATTTGTTTTGTATTTTGTAAAACCAATAGCCGAGTGGAAAGTGTTAAAAATGAATCCCAATGGATTTAGCTACTTAAAACGTGATTGCTGTTGGGAACTCCCTGTCTTATCACCTCACAGACCATTTCACAGATTGGACTGCTGAATGTCCGGACTTGAAGCCTCTAGGCATGTTCAGATGGTCACTAGTCTCGAGACTAGTTAGTCTCAAGCTTAAACAAATTATACCGCTAATCCAGAGTGCCTGTCCAGATGGCAATTTTAGCCTAGCGATACCACTGCAGTAGCTTCGAGGCTATCTCAAGATTGGGCGATTCTCCGATTGCCGGTAGTAATGCGTTGACCCTTTGCTAATCTCACTCGTGGTTAACATAGTTGAAGGATTCACACGGCAGACACGCTCTCGGCTAACTTTCGGTTAATGCTTCAGGACTAGTAAACCGCTAGATATTTTAGGGTTAAAATTCCAGCTTTAGATGTGAAGTTAGTTAAACCATGACAAGATTCACAAGGCTGTTTACCGAGAGTTTAATCTCAAGATTAGTGAATTTGATGCAATCTCTAGGTTAGCGCTCATCGTCTGAAAGCCCTTCTGTAAAACGATTTTGAGTATTTCCAATTTACCGAATGATTTTGGACGTTAAACATCAATCACTTGAGTTTGACTGGCATTAGAAATTTCCCAGAGACAGACAACCAGGGTTGTCTTAAAGGCCTTAGTTGAGATGGTTACATAACATCTTTCTTTATTTCTGAAAATAATTTACCCAAAAGGGCATTGTAAAAACCAATACCAGACGACAATGGACACAAAATACCCAAATCTGCCTTTCGTGTTAGGGTAACATGTTATTGTTGATATGCAATTTGTCTTTTTTTATTTTCTTTAAAAAAAATTTTAAAAAAATTAATTCATCCTAAAACCATGGGAGTTTGAAAATCAGCTCCATCTATTAATTTTTTCAGTGATAAACCGTGAATATTTGAATTGTCAAATCTGATACTTTGGATTGCATTCATTTGCAGTTTTGGTTGCTGTCGTCTGATCCAATACAAACAAATATATGTGGATAAGGAACAGAATATACGGTAGGTGTACTCTCTAAATGTAAAAGAGCTAAAACTCACTCTTTTGAGAGCTCTAGAAGGGACGGCTCATTTTAGGAGTAAAGTTCGCTCTTTTCGAAGTGATTTTCCACTCTTTTAGAGTGATTTTTACTCTGAAAAGAGTGGCACTCACTCTAAAAAGAGTGTACTTCACTCCAGAAACGAGTGAACTTCACTCCATAAAAGAGCTGTCCCTCCTAGAGCTCTAGTGAGTTTTAGCTCTTTTACATTTAGAAAGTAATCAAATTCAAATTATCTTTATATCATTGTATTTATGACAGACTTTATTGCGATTGGATGGTAAGACTGATTAGAAGATTGGCCCTATGTAAGATAGATGGTTCACGGTTTATCACTGAAAACTTCAATAGATGGAGTTGATTTTCGAACTCCAATGATTTAGTATGAAATAATTTAGTTATTTAAAACAAAAAACAAAACATTTCAAATTCCACATACAGTGTTAAAACAGTTGTGCGCATATAGATTTAGATTTAGATCGATTAAAACAAATTCTTGACATACAAAAATCAAGAAGTATATGATTTTGGCTGCCAAATCTCTCTATAACCCTAAAATCCACTTCGCTGTTAACCACTGTAATGTAATGAAAACAGGATGAGGCATCGTAAGATTTGTCATAATCTACTATGTCCAATGAAGAACAAAATCCTGTTCTACGGGGGGGGGGGGGGGGGGGGGGGGGGGGGGGGGGGGCCAGACCTCTCAGGTTGGGTCAGTCTGTCAGGCTTTTTTCCCCTTAAAAATGACACAAAAATATTAAAAATGGCTAAAAGCGTTGCCATTTTTTGACAAATTAAAAACATATTTTGTGTTGGTATTCATTTGCACATGAACAATATAGGGTTGTTGTTTTTTCGTATCGGTATCATGCATTATTAAGGAGTTAATAATAGTATACGATTGTAATCCTTTTTCAATATCAATTTCTCACTTCCACTCGAATGAGGGAGGGAGCTAAAATGTTTGTAACCTAAGAAGTGTTCCAATACCTTAAATAAAAGTGATGTTCAAGCTATTCAAAAACCAATAATAATCACTAGCTTACCCATATCTATGGACTATAAGCGTCTTAGCATCAAAATTGTCATGTGCACCCGGTTTGGAGGAATCTCCAATGATTCATATATGAGGGTACACACACCACCATAAGCTTCAACAGGCTAGCGTGCAGGGGTGGTTTATATAGTGTCCCTAAAAATCTTGGATTGCAGCATGAAATGTGATTATATTGGCCAGATTTTCGGCATAGGTCTTAGTTTTTGTTTTATTAAAAAGTTGAAACATTCACGATTGTAATCTGAAATGTAAAAAGTTGCAAAATATTGATCACACGTACGTGTGAAGCGGTCCGAAAAGCTGATTTTCACAGTTTTTACGCACTATGACGGCTTTTTACAATCATAATTATTGAAAAACTGGTACTGACAATTGCATATGAAAAACAAATATGTTGAAGAGAACAAAAAGAGGAAGATTCTACAAAAAGAGGAAGATTATACAAAAAGAATGAATACCGCAGTTAGGGAGGGGGAGCCAGGAGAAGCGATTGAAGACATGATTTATGTAGTGTGTACCCATGACTATATTTTGTGTCATCTGGTTGGAGTTGGGTGACATCAGTGCGTATTCTAGTAAATTTGTTGTCTTGGTCTTTCTGCAGAATTGCTGAAACCTATGACTGTATGATGACAATACTAACTGATATCATTTCCCAATGAGATATTGGTAAGTTGCTTCACGATTTGAAAACCATTGAACTCAGAGTAAGTAGTCTGTGAAGGTGTGAAGTGAAGCCAGTTGGGGTAGCATTTTAACACCCTTAACAGGAGTTAGATGATAATGTGTTTGTATTATGCGCCTTCACCTTAGTATCATCACACCAGAATCTCACATCACTAGTCCTAGCTTAATCTCACAATGACATGAACAAACTAGCGATAGACTGTTTCAGCATTCAGCATGGTTGGGATTTGCGCACTAGACACACTAAGAAATTGATCAAGTGTGGATGAGATTGCCACTGACAAGCTTATGTGAGGATTCCCATATGCAGAAGCCAAGTCACAAAATGTCATCATGTTGAATCATTATACAAACGGGTCATAAATAGCTGCCTTTTGTGCAAATATTCAGTTGAGGGTAACATGCCCAGTGTAGGGTTAGTCCTTCCATTTAGCCTACTCAATCAACCTTTGATACGGGGCATTTGAACTCAACAATTATTGGTTTAACCCCCCTGGGGTCTACCTGTCTATCTTACAGTGGTTCTGATTGGTTTATTACAAGATGTACTCATATGAATAGCCAATTCAAATGCAGCTTGTAAAATGTTTCACTCCCATCTTTATCAGGGATACAATTATTCTAACAATGTCTCTCATTGGTGCAATAAATGATGTATCCATCTTTTTAACCAATCAGCCGGTAGTTCTCAGGGGGTTAAACCCAAAGACATTCTGTTGATTGTGAAACACTGTGAATGAGACGTGGTAGGGGAAAATAAGACATTTAAGGCAGCTATCCTACAAAATACCTTTTTACTGTCATCTCTAAGTTTGATTTCCTCTCTTCACTATAAGGCTGCTACATCATTGATCTCTGTCAACTTATGACCCAGTATTTTACAGAGGTGAGATGGTGAATCATAGAGAGAGGACATTTTGGATGTTACTTTTTTACACTTTTAAAGGTATATTATGTGATCTTTCCAGGAAACGCCCTCAGCATCGAAAAAAAAATTGAAAGCAGATTTTCTTGCAGATTTACATTTCTGATCATAAATCGTACATACATTCCAAGTTACAGGGCGATACGATTCTTAATTACTTCAAAATCATGGTTTTAGAGTGAAAATAAACTGTCGGATTGTCGATTTTTGTCCGACAACTTATTTTACTCTAGTCTAAATTCACGTCTATTTTCACGTGATTCAAAAGCGCGTATGTTCAGGTACAAACATCATAGCAATAAGGGTCAGTGTTCGAACACATTAATTGTCTATGATTGTAGCTCACTTCTCTTATGTTCAGATCCAATTGGGAAGACGAATAGATTGGACTGTTATTTTTAAACATTTATTCTGTAATTGTGTTTCAGTAAGTTTTACACTCATTTTTACAGGGACATTTTAATAATGAAATTACAGGTATACTATCATCATTCCTTTGCAAAATGCATTAAAAGACAATCCTTGCCCTTATTATATTTCAAATAAAATTAAAAATTAAAAACATTACCTGATTCAAGTTGACCAAGGCCATACGATATTGGCATTGGTAAAAGGTTTTAGATATGAAGTTCATCAATAATTTACTTAAATAAATTAAAACAAATATTTCTTTGAATCCAAATAAGCTCCTCCCATCTTGTTAGTATACTATGTGTACCGGTAATTACATCAAATTATAGGATAGCGCAGTATCGTCAGTAATGAGGAGGGATAGGTCGTAGCGTACTATCCTCACTAATGGATAAAAAAGTGCAGTTGATCACCCAGTTTTTCTGTTCTTAATGACAGCTATTAGTGGTAATTGTTTCTGTCAGTATAGGAATTAATTGGAATTGAATGGCTTTGACCAATAATTTAGAATTAAGGCTAACAACTGTTATTAATTTTATACTAGTATCTATATTATAGTAATGATAAGGTGATTTGCAAATCCTGTTTATATCAAGTACAAACATATTTTTTTCTCGCGCAGTGAGAATGAAACCGAATTGATCTAAAGCCCCATTCACGTACACTATGCATATACTTTGCTCGTTCGTCCCGCCACACACGTTACCATCGCATTGCTTCGCATATGTAGGCAGGCCCGTCGGAACCGCTACGGCAGGTACGGCAGCTGTCGTACCACTTTTCCGGGGAGGGGAAAAAAGAATTAGAAGGAAAAAAAATAGTTTTTTTCTTCAAAAAATTAAAAATATTCAAGAGAACATAATAAGGCATAACACTATAGTATACTGTACTATTAATATCATAGACTGTAATCTATGACTTTACTGCACTGGCATGACTGTGTAACAGTTGATCATTATTCCATATCATTTATTTTAAGTGCTATTAACTTTACCATGAACATTTTTATTTCATTTTCCAAAAAGCGTTAGCTTCAAGGGGGCAAGCCCCCTTCAACCTCCAGGAGGGGCTTCACCCTTTCGAACCCCAAACCCCCGCTAGTGCCCTACTACTTAAACATTCCTTCCAACGAGGCTGTATGTAGGCAATTGCATTGTTGACTGAGTGATTTAGTTTTGTGTGCTACTGAGCAATATAAAGCTATCTCGGTTGTCATTGGCCTGTGAATTAATTGTGTTTATACAATTAATAGACAAGTTAAGTGAAATTATTGATCAGATATATCGGAAATAGATCACAACTCATCACCACATCCCAATGTACGTACGTAACAATGGCGTTTGTTGCAATTTTAAAGCTTGATTTCTGTGTGAAATTGCCAAAATCAGACTTCTGACCATTGACCAGAAATAACCCAGCAGAAAACATTTACATTGCCTTCCTTTGGCTAATCGTTCAGGAAAACTGCAGCAATGCTGCAAACTTCAACTTAGCAGTGTTACTAATTTTTGGTTTGATAAGAATACACTAAAAGTAAAACAGAATATAAATATTTTGGATCGTGCTCTTTAGCTATGAACATGGTAACGAGGCTCTGTCAATTTGTTCACGTTCCAATTCAAAAAGAAAAAAATGCGGATAGATATTTTCACGTCGTAATATAAAGTTACCCATCAGTTTCATCTGCTCTCTGCTGCTACACCATGAATGAAACCATTGCATGCCTTCTTTGCTACTGATTTGTACAATATTGTGAATCTAGGTCAGTGCGCCCCACGACACGTTGATGAATTGTTTATTTGTCTTTGGTAGACAAAGTACAGGGAGGCTCACAAATCTGCATACAGTACTATTGGAGGATACTTGTGAAAAGGCCATGTTAACCGTACACCTTTTACTACATGTATATAAATAATGAAAAACTATGATGAACGGTAAAGCATGCATTATGGCGTTTCATGGTGTTAATCCATGTTGCAAGTTGCACATTATAATTTTAATTTGCCACATAAGGCCATGGCTCAAACTCAAAGATTGCAATTGAAAAGTTGCATATGAATTTTGAATCTCAACAAACCTTCATTATTGAGTAATCATTAATTATGAATTAATAAATGAATTGCCATGATTAATTAGTATAGTAATTAAAGGTAGATGACCCGATCACATTTTCGTAACACAGAATTATTTCAAACATACGGAGATTTTCATATCATATGAAAGCTCGTATTTTTCTCATCATCATACTGAAATTTGACGGCCTAAATCGGTATAATTACGGAGAAATCGATGAAATAACGTTGAATTACCGCGAATGGTGGTATACCACCGATATAGTTTGTGTACTACTCAATGGGTACAGTTCACAGCATCTTGTGCGTGTAAAATAAGAACCATTAGAGCTATGCAACTCAAACTTTGGAACACGACTTTTTTAAGGATGACCTTTCATGTAGAATAGAAAACTTCAAGTTGAAAATCGAAATGTGATCGGGTCATCTACCTTTAATAAATTTTTAATTAATAATAAATTGTTGATTAATAACTATTAGTAGTTAATTAATGATTATTTATTTATTTATTAATTAATGATTGATCATTCATTATTGTTTTATCATTATTTACTTAATAAAAAATTGATGATAAATAAGTATTAATAATCAATTATTGATTAATTAATTATTTATCAATTGATCATTAATTGTTGATAATCAATAATTTATTTATCCCCCTCCCAAGTCCCCAAGAAGGTCCAAAATCCCCCTCCCAAGTCAATTAGATCAATCATCATGTTGTCGGTCTATTTTTAAAACTTTAATACTGTTTGTTCATAATAAATCAATTGGATCAACACTTTCCAATGTTGCCGGTGGGTACGCATGATCTATCAAAAATAAAGCTACACAATATGATATCCATAAAGTGATTTTTTTGACTCGATTCATTTCTGGTTGACAACAGACTGAGATAGATCATGCTAACATTATAGTATTTTTAGTTTTAGGCCTCTGGTAAGTTTTGTTCTGGAGCACTGTATAAACTAAACTATTCACAAAACCATATAGTAGTGAACGGTAAATCATGAAAATGCTCGCAGTGAACCGTGTAACATGATAACGATTCACTAATATTGGCGTGGCTGTCTGAGGCCGGGCGTAGCCGGGGCGTAGCCGGGGCGTAGCCGGGGCGTACACTATGCCCCGGCTATAGGGGCCTGGACCGTACGCCGTCGTACACTTTGTCCCGGCTATGGAGGGCTGGGAACGTACACTGGCATACACTCTGTAGTGGGGCATACAAAAAGTGGTGCCCGGCGGGGACCGTACACGACTGTAGTCGGGACGTCACATCAGCAATTTGTACGTCCCGGCCCTAATCCCCGCTATCCCTGGGTCCCCGAGGGCCGGGGCTGCAATTGATAAGTGCATTATGGTACAGATCTGGGAGAGTAAATGATAGCAAGACCTGTAATAACGCTAACAATAACAAAGATAAAATCTCACCCTCCCACACAAATAAATAATGTACAATAGTACAAAACATAAGGAGTCACCTGCACTAATGATATAAATAAACCCAACTCCGGAATTGAAACATAGATTACAATCAGTGGTGAAACTGTTGATACGTGAGGGCGTATTGTACAAAAGCTTATGCATGCAAGCTTGACGACAATGTCCCTGTATAATTTGTCTAATGATTTTGTATTAAACATGATTGTCACACATTTACCACAAACAATTCTGAATATATTAAACTTACATTTTTGTCATTCTAAACTATTCGCCATAGAAGTATTCAACCTGGAATCATGTGGTTACTTGGCTTCCAGTACCTGTAGAGGTATTAGATGGTATGCTTAGTGCTTACTAATACCTCTGCAGGTACTGGAAGCCATGACTCAGGGTTGAATACTTCTATGGGAATTGAACCTATGCGGTACAAAGAATAGCCACACAATAGCAGAGCAGATACTGGTACTGTGTTACTTTAGTGCATGAAAGTAACAGTGGTACCGGCCGTACTTCACCAGTACTTTAACAGTACCCATTTAGGTGATAGACATAGTACCCACACAGGGCCTGGTAGCAAAGTAACCATGGTGCCTATCATAAGAAAATGGCTGTGTAATGATATGATGTAACTGTGCAGAACATGCATCGTTGCCCCAGCAATATGTCCACATAAACCCACCTTCTCCCAAGTGTGGCGGTCCCAACTGGGGAGTTTCACACACACCCCCACACATTCATTGAAATACGTGTAAAAGTGCCATATTTCAAGACACCTTTTCTACCCTCCGGTTACATTTATGGCATACAGTGCACAGCGTCCTCCCCTTTTCACGTTTTCAAGCATGCCTGTTCACCATTTAGGCAGGTGCTTACGCCTTGGGCACTATTTAGGTCGATAAATTAAAAATATCGTATTTTATCATTGTAGGTGCAACGAATAGGTCCCATTCGTTCATTTAAATACAAACATACCATCCCCGGAGAAACAAATTGCCCGAAAACCTCACATTTACAAGCCTAGTCTTTGTGCTTTTCCGGAACTACTACAGGATTACACGAATTGCGCATTGATTTGGTGCAGTGCTCCCCTAACCTCCATACTGTGGAGTTGCTCTAAAAACAAAATGGAGGATGTTATACCCTCTATGGGTCAAACGCCCCATTTTCACTGCAATTAAATCATTTTAAGTTGGGGAGCTCAGCAGTGTGAAGCAACTCCACATTTAGATAGTGTGTAAACATATGCACCTCCACAGTTGTGGGCATTTATAAACGTCACATGGGAGCACCACACCAAATATCTTTCTCATTGAAATACGTGTAAAAGTGCCATATTTCAAGACACCTTTTCTACCCTCCGGTTACATTTATGGCATACTTGTCACCTATGACCATTTTCAGTAACATCTCAACTTTAATTTAAGCCTTGTTTCATGAGGGGTTATTAACCTAAATTTCCCGCTACGGACCTGCACACAGCACCCTCACTTTTTCACGTTTTCTGGCATGCCTGTTCACCATTTAGGCAGGTGCTTACGCCCTGGGCACTATTTAGGTCGATAAATTAAAAATATTGTATTTTATCATTGTAGGTGCAACGGATAGGTCCCATTCGTTCATTTAAATACAAACATACCATCCCCGGAGAAACAAATTGCCCGAAAACCTCACATTTACAAGCCTAGTCTTCGTGCTTTTCCGGAACTACTACAGGATTACACAAATTGCGCATTGATTTGGTGCAGTGCTCCCACATGGCACACGCTAAACACAGCCCTCAAAGTTTGCATTTCCCGCACTGTAAGCTCTTTTGATTTGTTTGGACACGTTGCTCTGGCAACAAATCCTATTATGTGACACCGTATAGACTCTGACAAGCAACTTGGCAAGGGGTTGGTGTTGAGGTTGGGGTTCAGGGTTCAGGGTATACATGTTCCATCTGCACCCTGAGCTCACAATACTAAATTTCTCAGTGCATCAATTTTGCACCCAAAAATCTATGCTCGGTGCCATTAAATTCTATCCACATGCTCTTCAACACACTGTCTTATGGGCTTGTCAATGTGGTCCAATAATTGTGACAAAACCATCAGATGGAAACCATACATGTCTGTGCAGTGTCTGCAAGGATGTGAGAGGTAGAGGTAGGCCTTTAGCTGCTCTTAGCTCCAAAAATGAAGACAAATAGTTCCTAATGCCACTATTTAGCACCAAATGTTTTTGTTTTTTATCCTATATTAGGCACAAAAAAATTTTTGTATCCGATAGGTGGTCTGAAACCCAAGATGCGAGATGCGTTTTTTAAAATTATTATTATTATTTTTTTGAGGGGGGAGAAGTGCGGTGGGATGACTTTCCAAAGATTTGTTTTGCACATTTACCATACGCCACACACCCTGAAGATACAAATAATCACAGCCATCATCCTACTGTGCCCCATATCTTAGTTACTGGGCTTCCCAGAGCAGTCAGATTCAATTGTTTGTGCAAAATGTTAATCTTTTCTACAGTAATCTGTTTTTAAATCGCTGTAGCGATTTTATTTTTTCAAAAATGGGAATAAAAAAATAAAATGAGGTAATTTTCATCGCCAACACGAAATGTGCGCAAAACTTGTTTTGTTTTTACGCCTTAGGCAGCAAACATGTGCTCAAATGTTACTGATGTACAGTTTCAGTCCCCAAACAGGATAAAGTTTCAGTCCTTGCTCCGTATGCACTTATCAATTACAACCCCAGCCCCGGGACCCGGGACATAGCGGGGGCCATGGGGGGACAAAAACTTTGCCCGACTATGCGGGGGAGTGTACAGGATGTACAAAGTGTGCCCCGCTAGCTGGGGCGTGTGTGTAGCGGTGACGTACATCACTGAGAAAATGATCCGGGGAAGTATAACCTGGCGACTTAATTGAGAGTTAGCACTAGATTATTATGTTCAAATGAGTACAAAGGATAACACTGGTTAATCTAAAGATCTAAGACTTTGTTCTTTCCAATTTCTAAAATGTTCTTCACCTAAGTGGCTGTAGTCGGGCGTGACACACTATGTCCCGGCTATTGGGGGCCGGGAATGTTGCCGGGCATACACGTTGTCCCGGCTAAGGGGGCCGGAACTGTATCAGGGACGTACAATAAATGGTGCCCCGCCCTGCTGGGACCGTACACGAATGTACGGAATGTACCGGGAACGTCACATTGGCAATTTGTACGTCCCGGCCCAAGCCCCCGCTAGTCCCAGGTCCCACAGGGCCTGGCTTGCAATTGATAAGTGCATTATTAAAACACTCACCCCTACTTAAGTGTTGTGTCATTTAGGAAATATTTTTTCCTCAAAAATCAAAATTAATTGGGATCCTATTACTAGTATTATCCAAAAGTCAAGTCCACACTTGACTCTTTTGCATCAGTCTTAATGGGGCACTGAGAGATTGCCCAGAAAATGAAATTTGGAAAAAATGAATTGTTTCAATAGACAAGATAGTAGGGACTACTATTATGAAATAATATTATGGGAAAAAGGTTGAATGATGGGGCTAGATAGAAATTTGGTTGAAGCAATTTATGTGGTCTAGGTGCCAAAAAAAAACCTGATTTCCCGGCAAATTGAGGGTGCACTCCCATACGTTGCACTCAAAGTTAAAGGGACTATTCCCAGATTGGTATTATACATACAAGATCTAATATAAAGAAAATCATAGCTTAAGCCGAAAACAGATTTGATTTGTTTGCCCCAGATGTTTGTATTCTTTTATAAAGCCTATGTCACATTGATGCAGGCACTTTTCACTCAGTTAACTTTTTATTCAAATTAATAAGGCTTTGTTCACTTTTTTGATTGGCAGATCTCCTTTTTGTCAATATGCCACATTTATTTAAAAGTCCAGATGTTTATAAAGCATTAAATGTGTTATCATTGTGCAGGTCTTTTTGCACGCAATATATATGCAAATTAACATGGAAAAGGTGTTTATTTAAAATAGATTTTTGAAATCTAAGCATTACTATTTTTGCTGTTTTCCAGATGTTTCTCAAGCATATTGTCAGGCACGCTTCTGGAACAATCTTCACATACATTTTAAATATTTCCAATTTATTTTTATGTGTAAACAGGTGTTGTGAATGATATTTTGGTATTGTTTTATGCTGGTTGAGCATCAAACTGGCCAAGCGGAGCATGTAAAGTAACGCATTCATACACATAAATATGACTAATTATTGTTATATTTATTATTATTATTATCACCATAGATTCAGTTTTTGTCATCATACTATCATTATACTGCCCTCATACTTCCTGGCCACAGGTGTTCCCATACCATTACAACCTGTTTACCAAGTATCTAAACAGGTGTATCTATCTCTGTTGGTTTTAACTGACCTTAAAGATGACATTAAAACAATGGTATAATGGAGAGCACTAAAAGCGGACAGGACATCCACCTGCTATGAGTGCGGCTATGTCCATCTCGTTTGTCCGTAAGATAAAAAAGACTCATATTTTCACCATTCAGCCCTACTCTATCATGATGGTAGATAAAGATCATTGGCGCCATAGAACGTCTAGTATCATTAATCTTTGCTCTGAGTGTATAATGTCCATCTTGATGTCCACTATTAGAATAATAGGCTTCAGTTTCTTACAGTAGCCGTAATCTATCATTATCATAGATTGGAATCGGACACACCATTTAACGCCTACTCTTGCCTTGAGTATAGATGTCCATCTGATTCATCCTTAGAATAATGCAATTCCGTTTTTACGGTGGCCGTTCTCAATCATGATCATAGATTAAAGGTGTATGTTCCGATCACTTTCTTTTGGCTATGATCTTTTTTCACATCGTGATATTTTGATACCAGAAGAATCCCCATATTTTTTTCTCATTATGTCTGTAAAATCTTAGGGGCCAGAATGTTCCATTTAGAAATTATAGGCTAAAATTTGGTGAATTACTGCCAAAGGTGGTTAACCACCAGCCAGTTTGTATACTACTCAATGAGCAAAATTCTTGTGACCTTGTGTTTCTAAAATTAGAACTATTGCAGTTATGCAACTCAAACCTTGGAATGTGACAGTTTTAAGGAGGACCTTTCATGTAAAATAGAAAACATCAAGTTGAAAATCGAGCCAGCAATCAGAACATCTACCTTTAACATTTTTGGCCACATTTAACCTATGCATATGTGATCATGAGAAGAAAGTAAGTGTCACGCACGAAAGAGGTTCATGTCCCGTGTTGAATTTCAACTTGCAGTGTAAACAAAAGTTAGATTTTATAGTAAGTTTGATAAGTTCCAAATTGGCAAAAATTGTGACGCTAATAATTATCCGTGGGCCCTAATGGAATACCCACTTGCCCACCGCTCGCTGATCTGCTTATGATGCACAAATGCATGCTTTCACCAATAACATGGATTCTTTTTGCGGACAGACAAATACAAGCCTCAATATTCTCGCCAATTTGGAACTGATTAAACTATAGTACCACGCCACACCTTGACCAGCAATTCCCTTGCTGTCGCAATTAGTCGCTATGCGGGATTGCTTGGTCGGTCTTAGGTCATCTATTTCCTCCTTTATGTCACTGTATTTGTTGTAATTGTCATCAAAATAGTTTAAAATCTACAATCTGACCCGGGGGAGGGGGGTATTCGGATTTGGTTTGGTCGGGGTGTGCTGCTGGAGATTCAAAACCCCTACCCATTTTGTTGTGTGATTTTGGAAAACACGGTACCCATTTTTAAGGATTTTGCTTCATTTTAGACCCAATTTTTGCAAATTATCAGGAAAATAGCTGGAATTTTTGCGAAAATAACCAACATTTTCACAAAAATAGACCCATTTGTAAAAAGTGACCCTATTATTAGAGATTTTCCAGCACAAATCATACCCCATGTTTAGGGATTTTTGGCAAAAAAGTGACCCATTAGAGCGGCATCCTGTCATAATTTTTGAACACGATGGAAATAATTCAAAGACATACAGGGTGAGTAAAAAACCTGTACTCAACTTTTGGATTTATATCTAAACATCTGTGCAATCATTTTTCATATTATTTATTTTGGTAGAAAGGCCGTGTTTTATTAACTTTCAAAGGAATTTTAGTTTGTTAAAATTGATTGAGGAAAACATGTTTTATGCCCATTTAGATAAAAGTGCACATTTTGAAAATCGAACAAGATTTGTGATATTTCTCTGATAAGCTTTTTTAAAATTCACTATTGAATAACTGCGCACACTCTAATCCGATCACCATAAAAGCCCAATTTTATCTTTGCTCTGTTGAATTCACGAAATAATTACATTGTTTTTTCATTATTTTGCATTTAATGTATGAAATTAATATCTGAGCATGTTTGTTTTGTCTTATTAATAAGCTATTGTGTCTCATGCATGTATCCATTTATTCATAAATATCATGAGTCATTGGGAGTTCCCTGTTCCTTTTTTGTTTCATTATAATATGTTCAGGGAAGACACTGCTGTTAACACTTTTTTGTGTGTCTGCCAGGGGAGGGGGGGGGGGGTGCTGTATGCATAAATGATCCCTCATTTCTAAAGGTTTTGGTTAAGGTTGAAATTGATTAAAAAACTGCCTTTTCGAACTATTTATTTAAATTTTGTAAATTAAAGTCAAATGGACGAGTTGCTACTTGATTGAGATTTCATGCTACTGCATTCATCAGGCAACTGATTTTTGTAATTCCGTGCTGATGTAAACAAACAAAATATGCGGACGTTGGAAGGTCGGCGAAGTTTACGGTAGGCTGCGTGCGCCTTACCCTACGCTTCTGGAGCGTGGTGCTCATAGTTATAGGCGTTGTGGTAGTCAGGAGTGGTTTGACAGATAAAATTTATTCTTATGACGAGACACAAGTTCTGATCTTTTGTTAAGGTCATATTTGAAATATGTTTATTCATAATTGATAGAACACAACTAATTTTTTGTTTTCAAATAATAATCAGAGAAAACTCACTTTTTTGTACAAAATTTCCCCCCTCCTTGGTAGTCTTCCAACAGCCTACAGGCCTTCCACGTTTATTTGTTTGTTGTTTTTCCCCTTTTTTGAAATCGGGAAGTAATTTTATGATCTCCCTTTTAAAACTTGAAGGTGTCATTTCATCTTTCTTCAGTTTTGCGTAATACAACATCACCTTCCCGCAAGTACTAACATTCCTGATTACTGATTGGAATTCACACACTGTCGTTAAAGCCTTTTATAAAGATAAATCATTTTATAATAAATCACATATTTTTGTCATCATTCATGATGATCAAAATTTCATTATATCAGCTGAAATATGCAAACCATTCAAATTATATTAAAAGGCTGTAGTCGAGGAGAGACAGGTGCTAACGTATTCCTATGCACAGAAAGGTTGGAATGAATGTGAAAAGAATGATTCATGGTCATATATTATATTATGTATAAATCATAAAAGCTTTCCACTTTCATAACCTGGAAATACACAGCCCCTCGAATGATGGATTACTTTTTACTATGTTATATCATGGGCGCTGTTAAGGAAATGGATAATTGGCCCATTTTTTAAACAATTGATAAATGGAATACTAATTATGATGACAGGTTTTTTTCTATGTGACTATTAATACTGACCTATATATAGTAGTAAGAGCTAATGTGAAATTTCATCCATAGTAAGTAATTGTTAACCCTTACCATGCTTAGTATATACCATTAGCATAGATCATCACACAGAATCCAGCCCAAAATTGAGGATGACTAGAGGAAGTCCATGGGCCCTGTCTCTGCCCAAAATATGTATATAGAACCCAAACTAGGCTAGATGGAAGGGGTTCGCTGCGATATTTTGGGTCACTTTTCGCCTTGCAGAAAAATTGTCTGACAAAATTGGGGTGGTGGTTGGGGGGGGGGGTAGAGTTAGGGTTAAGGGTATCAGATACCATCAAGTAGTCAAATCAATTCAAAGCTGTTCCATCAATATGAATCACCCATCAACCTTTTTATCCAAGACTTTGTACATAGGGATTTAAAGTGCACCCTCTAAAGCGGAATCAGCAAGCTATAAGATGCACCTGCCCTCTAAAAAAAATGATAGCGGTCACATATGGATACACAAGCACATATATTTAATATGTCTGTTACGCACCAATTACAATCATGTTGCAAACATCTGTTATGTTAGTATCATCAAATGTGCGAGTTGGTCTGTACAACTTGGTGCCATACACAAAAGCTTTGTTCATACTAGATTCTGTAGTTCTCCTGTAATCTGGAAAAACTCCAGATTACAGGAGAGTTGTCCATGACAACTAATTTTTATGGGTGTGTTAACACGTTACGGGGTCTAATTTGAACATTTACAAGAAAACAGGTGGTGGTTTTTTTTCAAAATCCTGTCGATTTGTACGCGTTTAGGGGTCAAATTGGGGGAGGAAAACACCCCAAATCCTCATTTTATCGCAAATACTGTCTTCAGAAGTACGCGTTTAGGGTGTATTTGGAACATGTTGGTCACGCATGCTTACAGCATAAATGTTTGACTACTGTGTTCACGGGTTCATGTCCTAAACATGTGAAACGTGTAACCCTTTGAGATGGCCGTTTCCATCAAATGCTGACAGCTTACATTTTTCCTAACTAATTGGGAGGTCAGTAGGTCATTGCAATTGCATACATAATTACCTACCTGTCATTTATTTTTGTGGCATACCTTATATTATTCCGTTTTAATTCATCTTAAAAATAGATTCAATTTGTCAACAGATAGTGATTTACACAACCATATCATGATTGATATGGCAGAAGTGATGCCCATGATCGACTCGGTTAATAATCAACCACAGACAGCATGCTATTCATCATAATGTCAGCAGTCTGTAGGTGTTTTCATATTCAAGTTTAATTAACATGTTCCGATCTTAAATTAAAACATTGTTCAGGATTGGAATTTGACCGAAACTTCTCTTTCATGTCTTTCCAAACTGGTAGAGTCATCAATTTTGCTTGGATTTTTAATTGCCTAGTGAAAGGTGATATCTTGTGTTGGTTTTATAGACTATAATTGAAATTATTTTACGGATAAAGCTTGTTATGTCAAAAGAATACCAGCCTACGGTGAATCTGTCAGGCATAAAATCATCGGTGTTTTGGCAGTTTTCAGGTGTTATTTTCTGTCATTCTGCACAGAGTGACATAAATGATATGAAGCCATCAGTTTATTTGTTCAAATCTTGATTTTAAAAGTTATTTCAGGTTAAACAAATTACAACTGTGCAGCAAACTTTCATTCACAGTAAAATCAACTTGTATATTTTATAATGAAGATAGGTTTGCGTATACAATCTACTGAAGATAGCAATAGATGGCTTGACACATACCAATTAGGCCAACAACAAAAAAAGGTTTGTCTCAAATGATCCACGCGCATTCCCGAAACTGCCAGCGTTAGCTTTTTATTTAAGTTGGTTTTTGTGGGTTTTTTTTAATTTCTTTTTCTTTCTTTTTTCATTTTTTTTTTTCAATTTTTTTTCTTCTTTTCAATTTTCTCAAAAAAATCTTACAAAATCCAACTTTTTTGCCAAACAAATGACGATCAGGTCTAAATTGAAGAAGAAAAAATTGAAGAAAAAAATCCGCAGACCGCATTAGATTTTCAGTCTCTCATGTCATTTGAGACAAACTTCTTCTTTTTTGGCCTTAGTGTGTTATTTATTTACAATGTTTTGCTATCTTCTGATGATAGCATAGATGGGTGAACATATACCAATGTCTGTGTTGTGTCTATCAATGCGAAGGCAAGGTCTTTGCTATCTACTGAAGATAGCAATTGGTTGAGGGATATAAACTGGGTTTTACGTATGACTTATACCCCTTAGTGTGTGTTGTAGATCCAATGGATTTGCTATCTACTGAAGATAGCAATGGATGGGGGATACGTATCATTCACTGTCTTTTGCATATTTATTGTATTTACTATCTACTGAAGATAGCAATTGGTTGATGGATTTATAACTGGGTTTTATGTATGTTAAGTATTTGCTATCTCGTTTTTACTGTGACCAATTACATTGTTTTGTGTAACCAAGTGTATTTGCTATCTACTGAAGATAGCAATGAATGGGTGGACACATACCATATCAGAAACTGTGTTTTGTGTTTATGATGTATATCCTAACAAGTATCTACTGTATTTGACTCATACCATTTAGTGTGTGTTGAGAAGATCCTATGAATTTGCTATCTACTGAAGATAGCAATGGATGGGGGATACATACCATTCACTGTCTTTTGCATATTTATTTCATTTACTATCTTCTGAAAATAGCAATAAATTGGTGGTTATGCCACCGTCCAGTATTCTATATGTATCAATGTGTAAAAGAAATCTGTGGGTGGACATAGATCAATCATTGTGCAGAATGTAAAACCATAAAGCCATGCCAAACATTTTCCGTAAAGCAACACTCACAGAACTTAACTAAATAATAATGGAAATCTGCTTGCAATTTAAGGAATTTTTTAACATATTTGTTTCAATTTTCATCATAAAGAATTCGGTATAGGGGTGTGTTCACTTGTGTACAGTTGCGGTTGTAACTGGAAACACTGTAAACGATGTTAACACAGTGTCAAACCATGGAATTCTATTCATGAACAACAAACCAATCTCGGAAAATAGATTTTACTGTCCTGGTACCAGGACAACTTATTTCAATTAGGCAACGTATTGCCCTGTAACTTTTATACAATATTTTAGTTTCATGGTTATAAATGTAATTTGACCAAACAAATCATTTCTAGGAAAAAATCACAGACAGATGGCGTTCCATGAAAATAGATCGCATAAAATGCCTTTAATGTAGCACAAATAATATCAAATCCAATCAAAAATATCTGTGAAAATTAGTTTTGCGTTACAATCAACACAAGGCAGCTATTTAGGCGCCCTCTAGGGGTCTACCCGCTAGTCAAAAGGAACGCTAGTCATAAGGTAGGGTAAGGGGTAGGTTTAGGGTTAGGGTACGGGTTAGGGTTAGGGCAGATTAGGAATAATGAGCCTTATGACTAGCGACCATTATGACTAGCGAGTTTGACCTGCCCTCTACACATTCAAGGTTGACAGATCAAATTTACCTGCAACTACTGGTATAAGTTTTTATTTTCACTTGCTGAAATGTTTGCACTCTATCAAATAAAACAATTTTTGTGTGTAATTTGCATTTTTATGCCAGGACCTTAACGCTTTCCACACGGCTATTAGTTTTACCAAATACAAAACATATATTTCGGAAACCTTTCCCAAATTTCAAAGTCTATCTCATAGATTACTGAACCAATACTAGGTATATTTGAACTTATTTTAATGCATTTCTCATGATGATTCCAAATATGGTGATGTAATTCAATAATGTTGACATTTTTGAAACATGTTGTGACATTTTGGAACTGTCATCTGCAGCCGTGTGGAAAGCGTTAATACCAAAGACAACGTTTTGTTGACTCTCTTTGTTAATATATCTATATAATTTAAAACATATTATGACCATTTTTATCATCACAAAAGCTATGGTGAAAGCAATGTCCAGATATTAATGTAGCATAAACCTGCTCACGTTGACGGTAAAATATAGATGGGTTTTTGAGTGATAGATCAGCCGATATTATGTGAGATATATAATGCCTGTCACATAAAGTGCAGTGCCCTGTACATCCGTTAATAACAACACAGCACCTTGAGAAATAATGTATAGATACCTGTGACATATCTATAGTTTCATCAGTTTCAAATTGGCAATGTGGTTGATATCTCTCCGCGCGCAATAAGTAATCCAAGAGAATATGCACAATTTTTGCGTACACAAGCATCACATACAGTGCGCCCTGCATTGCTTGACACAAGTCTCATGTGTGCCCTTTGGGGTACTGTATTAACGCTTTCCACGCGGCAGGCGTCTGCAGACGACATTGCAAAATTTCACAAAATGTTTCAAAAATGTCAACATTTTTAAATTTAATTACCATATTTGAAATCACCATGCAAAATGCATTGAAATAAGTATAAACATGCCTAGTATTGGTTCAGTTATCCTTGAGATAGACATCGAAAATTGGGAAAGGTTTCTGAAAAATCTGTTTTGTGTATGGTAAAACTAATAGCCGCATGGAAAGTGTTAATTCACTGCTGTAAGACGGCTTGGCAATTTTGTACCGACTAGACTATAACATATATCAGGCAACTAGTTAATTATTTAGTATTTCCAATCTTTCATATTTTGCAATTAATGGTAGGTAAATGTGTTGAACATATTTGACCAGTCACATTAAAAAGGACATGTTGTCAGCAAATACAGTTTTGAGATAGAGACCAATATATTTGGTGAAATACAGAGAAAAATTATAGACAGAAATATGCTTCTTCAATTCATATCTTGTGATTACAAAGTCCAATTACCTTCAACATGGTATCATTTCAAAGCTTAAAATGTGCTTTTTCAAGTCATACCAATCATTCAGATTTGATTCGGGCTTCCACATGTCCATTTTGATGTGATGGGTCAAAATATACACTTCCAAAACTTATCAAATTTGCAAATGTTCAAAGCATCCTTGTAAGAAGTATATTACGGCCAAGGATTAATCTGCATGCCCTTTTTTGAGTTGATTCTATTTGTTGAGACTGAGTACTGTAGCTGCAACACTCGAGTGCCATACCACATCGACGTACTCAAAAATTGGTCTGACATCTACTATATACAACACTGAGCTTATCTTTGGTGAAACCGAATCGTTTTAAAGTCCGAAGCATAAACAAACGAGAATTAGCTTTTTTCAACGTACTATCCACCTGGACATCCCATTTAAGGTTGTTTTGGATGCGCAAACCAAGAACTTTAGCTTCAGTGACATATGCAAGTGGTTCAGTTCCAATTCTTAAGTCGCGTAGTGGTGGTGGTTGTTTTGAATGAAAAGGCAATTTGGAGTCCTTGGCACTTAGTGGGATTTAATTTCAAGTCTATCGCAAGGGTTACTGAACCAATACTAGGAATGTTTATACTTATTTTAATGCATTTCTCAAGGTGATTCTAATTATGGTGATGACATTCAATAATGTTGACATATTTGAAACATTTTGTGGAATTTTGGAATGTCGTCTGCAGCCGCCTGCCATGTGGAAAGTGTAAATTCACTGCTGTAAGACGGCTTGGCAATTTTGTATTGACTAGACTCTAACATTATCAGGCAACTATTGTATTATTTAGTATTTCCAATCTTTCATATTTTGCAATTAATGGTAGGTAAATGTGTTGAACATATTTGACCAGTCACATTAAAAAGGACATGTTGTACAGTTTTGAGATATAGACCAATATATTTGGTGAAATACAGAGAAAAATTATAGACAGAAATATGCTTCTTCAATTCATATTGTATGATTATACAAAGTCCATTTACCTTCAACATGGTATCATTTCAAAGCTTAAAGTGTGCTCTTTCAAGTCATACCAATTATTCAGATTTGATTCGGGCCTCCACATGTCCATTATGATGTGATGGATCAAAATAATACACTTCCAAAACTTTGATTGATTGATTGATTGATTGATTGATTGATTGATTGATTGATTGATTGATTGATTGATTGATTGATTGATTGATTGATTGATTGATTGATTGATTGATTGATTGATTGATTGATTGATTGATTGATTGATTGATTGATTGATTGATTGATTGATTGATTGATTGATTGATTGATTGATTGATTGATTGATTGATTGATCGATTGATTGATCAACAGCCCTTTTCAAGCAAATTAGGGTCTGATCTCCAAACATTATTGTTCATTGATTGTCTAGCTATTGATAAACCTTTAGGGTTCATGTCCTGAAAATATGACATTTATTTAAAACATTTATTAGATGTAGTACCCATAAGATGGCTGTTTTGAGGACACACTAATTGCCTCTATTTGTATGATCCATTAAAGGTAGATGACCCGATCACATTTTCGTAACACAGAATTATTTCAAACATACGGAGATTTTCATATCATATGAAAGCTCGTATTTTTCTCATCATCATACTGAAATTTGACAGCCTAAATCGGTATAATTACGGAGAAATCGATGAAATAACGGCGAATTACCGCGAATGGTGGTATACCACCGATATAGTTTGTGTACAACTCAATGGGTACAGTTCACAGCATCTTGTGCGTCTAAAATAAGAACCATTAGAGCTATGCAACTCAAACTTTGGAACACGACTTTTTTAAGGATGACCTTTCATGTAGAATAGAAAACTTCAAGTTGAAAATCGGAATGTGATCGGGTCATCTACCTTTAATAAATGGAACATCAATTAGAATAACATACTAACCTAATAATGAAATTGCTTTTTGATCAACTAAAAGCTATAACATATGCACAAAAATATAAGGTTCACAATCATCAATCTTCGGTTTCTATGCAATTAACCTAAGCTATCTTCTAATGATACCAATATCCATTATCTCTATTCACTGTAATTAAAAGGTCATCTAGTGCACTTTGCTGTTTATTGATATGATAGACATCACATTATTTATCAAATTCAATAACTTGCATAAAATATGGCTAGTTTGGGTTGGGGTGGGGGGGGGGGGGGGGGGGACTGGCATCAATAAGCTCTATCGTTATCAAATTGGCAAATTATCAACATTTTAGTTTCAAAATATGGCAACATTTGTTTTTCTGAACGTTGTTGATATAATTTAATCCCTACCACCAGTAGAAATATATCAATAGTTTTAAGTATAAACAATGGGTGTTTAATAGAGTGTAACCAATGTATTTACAATGTTAAGTAGCCATGCATGCATGTCTTATTCATGGAATTTTGTTGTATGTACAATCATATGGAGCAGGGCTATTTTTATTGGTTAAGAACTGTATAACCATCTGATAACTGCTTATGATAATGTAAACTTTAAAAATAACAATACCGTATTATCCCTATTAAGCGCCCAGGGCGGTTAGCAAAGTTATTTTGGGTGGGCACTTATTATGTTAACTTTTTTAAACTCATTTATCGTACTAAATAAAATGAACAAGTGGCCATTTGAAGATGCTGACCATTTGATGGTCATTTGAAGATGCTGACCATTTGATAGTCATTTGAAGATGCTGACCATTTGATGGTCATTTGAAGATGCTGACCATTTGATGTACTAAATACAATGTACAAGTGGTAATTTGAGAAGGCTGACCACTTGACGTACTTATGAAAATGTACAATTGGTCATTTGAGGAGGCTGACCATTTCATGTACTAAATGAAATATATGTACAAGTGGTCATTTGAGGATGCTTACCATTTGAAAAGGTGGGCGCTTATAAGGGATTGTTTGTTGGTATACTTCTATATACATTTGAGTCATAGTTCGAAAATTACAGCTAATTTACATCGTACTCCTGAAACCTCATGAAAAGTCACCTCTTATACTACTTATGCCAAATTCATGTTTCATAATAATAATAATAATAATAAATAACATTCATACCGCGCCTTTGCCTAGGGATACAAAGCGCAAAAGCATGAAATCATTCATCTTCATACTCTGAAGAATCTAATTGGAATGGCAGCATAGACCTTGAATAGCAGGACAATCAAGTCTATTGAAATCCCATTGAAATGTTGTGTTGAGCTGATACCACCTGTATGACTGTCATGTTTGAAAAGCCAGGTAATGAATGTGGGTATTGCTACATGTAGTGTATTGCAGCTACAGCTCATCTCATAGTAGCTGGTGGGATATGTATATAAGAAGAAACCAAAGTGAAGATTCAAATATTTCTAATATTTTAAATATATTAAATTAATATGCACTGCTGTGAATGATATATCACTCTTTAGGCCAAGTACAAAAATTATGCGTTTCACGTCCCCGCCCGCACCGATTTTTGACGCCGCTCCAATATTGTTATTTGTTATTTTCAAAAATTCCAAAAAAATTCCAAAAAATTCCAAAATCATACCCGTCTTTGTTGTGTGTGAGTGTGTTCATCATTTTCAACTATATTTCAATGAAAAAGACGCGAGAAACACTCCTTGGCATAGATAGTGATACGAATATCGAAACAATTCTTGCAAAAAGCTTGTAATTTGGCTTCTGAAAAATAACAAAAAATCCAAAAATAACAAATAGTAAGGGGCGCCCTCGATAATTTTTAAAAAGTCCAGACAAGAAACACATTATTTTTGTTACTTGGCCTTATGAAGTTTTATAGACATCTACTTTACCCAGTTTTAACTAACACCTAAACTTGAATCCATGAGTTCAATGGACAACAAACACATCTTTTTTCAAATCAATACTTAATGCATCTTGCAATGAGAGTGATGTTTTATTCATGAATTATGAGAAGTTGATTCATGACAGTGCGAAAGACTATATGGGCATTTGTGTTGCACGATCTTAATCTAAGACAAGCATAGTTTCAATGGTAAGCATTCACTTCGCCATCCATGCCTTCATAATCTATGATGGCAGTGATCTACATCCGTAGGAAATGTGTATGATTAAAAATGTCTCCTCAACAGAAATGCATCAGAACATGAATAACTTAAACATGCCAAAATCCGACTATACAGTGAGGGCTTATCGTTTGATGGATTGGGAGGAGGAGAAAATCATCAATAAACGATGTGACAGGTGATCAAGAGAGGCACATGAGGAATCGAAAATAAGAAAATGGATCAACAAGACTATCAAGGAGGGAGGGGATTTTTCTCGCTGAGGCTTTTATGCTCCATTACTCAAATCAACTAGCAACACTGTCAAGTTTCTTGCCAAAATGGATCAATTGTAAAATCTCTACTGTATGATGATGAAATATTTAAAAAAAATTGAGAACATAGCACACAGTCTGAAGATAATAAATGTGTCTTTTAAAGTATGAGGAATTGCTTTCTTCTGAAGGTAGCATGCAAGATGATAAGTTCTGTCTTTCGAATTTGGAGAACTGCTATCTTAGAAAGATATAATCAGCGTCAGAATGCTATGGACATAATACCACCAATGTGTGCATACGTAAACCCGAAAGTGTGTAACCGGACGAGAATGAGTGTCCTGATTGGTCAATCGTCGCGCACACTGGCATAATTGTATGCGCATTTCATGCATCTGGACGCAGCTCCGCAAACAACAACAAAACAAGCACATGTGAAATAGCTTGAATTTTGTCCATAGCATTATGACAGTGACTATAGCACACAAGGAGTGTTTAGATATAATAAATACATATGTCTTTTCAAATATGAGTTATTGCTGTCTTCTGAAGATAGCACACGGTTAAAGTAAATTTGGACACATTTAGATTTAAAAATATACCTGCAAAAGTAAAGCAAAAATACTTGTAAAAATAGTGAATTTACATCCTAAAAATTGTGACATTGAGAGCTTTGTTATACCATTGTCGATTGTATTGACACAGTTTGATCACCTATTTAATGTTTATTGCTATTTTTTATATTTATTTTTTTAATAATCCATTGTAAAATAAGACAAGTGTCTTTTCAAACATGACTGCATTCTTCTTAGTACACAAAATGACAAATACTGTCTTCAAACTGTCTTCAAATTCATGAAACTGCTATCTTATGTAGATAGCAAGAGTCTTTAGATATAATAAATGCATGTGTCTTTTCAAATGTGAGTAATTGCTATCTTCTGAAGATAGCATAGTCTGATTTAGATTTACATTTACATTTGAAGATTGCATTGACACAGTTTGATCACCTATTTAATGTTTATTGTTATTTGTTTTTAATATTTTTGAATAATCCATTGTAGAGACTTGATCACAACATGTTATAGGCCCTCATGCCAAGTTGGTAAAATCCAGTTTCTACTATTATTTTTTCTTTAATATGTACTGTTGCCTCGAGTCACTAGACAGGGTGAACCAACTGGGTGAACCAACGAAATCCAGTCTTAAAGGGGCATTAAGAGATGTGGTGGAGGCAGTGCCCTCAATTACAAAAATGTATGATCAAAACCGGGATTTGCATGTTTTTACAATTGTATTACATGTATGAACTTACACCTATAAGGATTAAGACAAATTAGCCCTCTTTGTACAAGAAAACGTCGATTCAAAAATGCTGGTAGAGCCGCAACCAGCATTTTACATGGTTAGGGATGGTATTCCAACATATTTAAAACATTGTTGCTGGGTGTTTCTTTAGTAGAAACAACAATAATGGCAATTTTTAATGTTCATCTTGAATTCTGAAGTAAATTAATTAAAATTAAAAAAATTCAACATGACATTGTGTCCCTTTAAATGCCACAGGAAACGGTATTAACACACCTAGGGTGATTTGAGAGACCCGACTAACTGACACTTACTTAAAACTTTAATGAATTTATGGATTTCTAATTCTGAAAGCAATACAGATACCCCTGACATTTTGCTAGTTTATACACAATTGTATTTGGTTTCCTTCTATTTTGGGACATTAAAGCCATTTTCTCTTGGCTTTAAAGGGGCATTGAGAGATGTATCGATATACTAAATGAGCAAATAACGTAAAGGTAATCATCAACATAGCTCAAATTCAAAATGTCATACAATTCCGACATCGCCTTCATGCCAAATAAGCAAATAACGGCACTTACGGGTTGAGATTTGCCGCGAAAGTCGGCAGGTGAAATGATAGCATAACTTCCGAATTCAGCACCTAGTTTCGATATGATTATAACGAAACTAAGAAAATCATGAAATTTTATATGATAAACGGCGAATGTTGGTAAACTGTTTCAGATGGTAGTTAGTATATGCCTAAGTATTACTTTGATGCAAAAAAACTGATTTCCAGGATAATTGAGGGCGCACTCCCATACGTATCTCTCAATGCCCCTTTAATGATTAATAACAAATGTTCTGTGAAGATATCCACTCATGCCTGTCAGGCATCCGCCAAGAAAAAGCAATTGCCTGTCACGTCTGTTATTGCCAATTTGCTATTGCTGATGCTCAATATATGTTATCTTTATTGTCAGTTTAGTATTTATATCTGTGCAGAGACCTTAGGGGGAATTCCCTGTTAAGCCCCGCCCCTCAAATTACGCAATCAATTGTTATATGCTTTATACATTTGCACAAGCCAATTAGGTTGTTTTGGACTACTATGAGCAATCAAGCAATTAATTGCTTCTTTAAAGCGTACAATTACTTGGCTCATTATTATTTTGTCAACATAAAGACTCATCTGCTTAATAAAAAATGTATCCGAAGGTTATTTTCTATATTCAGTATACTTAAGGCCAAGGACACCTATAGGTGATGATGATTCCAGTCATTGACTGACTAATGTACACGGGTAGACGGCTATTCCATTTGAAATACATCACCCCTTAACACTTCCCATACGGCAGGCAGCTGCAGACGACATGCCAAATTTCACAAAATGTTTTAAAAACGTCAAAATTGTTGGCTATTATACATTTGAAAATCCATCACCCCTTAACACTTCCCATACGGCATAGCCTTTCATCAAGGCCCTGTATTCTGTATAGGTGTGAGCGCCCTCTATCAAAATTGTGGAATACAAGGCCTTTCCTCATATAATCTTTGTGTTATGTTCTACTTTGTTTTACCGAAGATTTCAGCTGAAAAAATCGTGCTTGTTGATTGGTTAATAATGATGTCATAATGATGTCATACCTATATAAAAATAGATCTCCTTTCTTGTCGATTGTAAAAATGATCGACTCCAATCGATATCTATTCATTTTCACTCTCAAATTCATATCGATGTATTGGCTCGCGGATTAATAGTGAATCGGTCTGCGCAAGGATTGGTTCGTGAACGCTATGTCAAAAGGTCATTTTTCTATCTGATGATCGGCGCCATATTTGATTTCCGCTAAGCGACAAAAATTGCACTGTGAATTAACGAATTTTCAACCTAGGTGGACAAGTGTCAAAAGGATGAGAAGACTCGATATTGATTTTGTTGACTTTTGTGGAAGTCGGCAAGAGGATCACTAGTGTGTTGTTTCTGAAAGAAAATCACCGAGTCGTTATGTGAGCGATATGTGGTAAAGTTTACTATGGGGAAAAAAAGAAGAAAAAAATATCATAATTTAAAATTAAAAAAATTCCAATGTTTATTAATTTATACGAGAAAAACGTAATTTATGACAAATTCAAAAGTGCAACAAAATAACTTGGTTTTCCCAGGGCGCCAGGATAATTATTATTAATACTATAAATAGTCAATCGTTATGTAAAAATAAATCACGAACATCACATTCACAACACAACACAACACAACAGCCGAATCAAAAAAAAAAAAATGTGATTTAAATAAAGTGCTCACTCGTACCCCCAAAAAGAGTCTCGTTAATAAACAAACTAATGATATTGTAATTAATTAATATAATGGAACATCAAAAAGTACCAATGTTTATACAAAACAAGTTGTCTGAAAAGTGAAAGCAACGTATGCAACGCAAATGGTTTATCCACTCAATACAATAGTATGTATTGTAGGCCTACTGCTAAATCGAAAATTAAAACCATTTGATCCAAAAAAATATTTTTAAATGATCTGTATTGAAAAAAATAATATAAAATGTGCAAAATAGAGTGCTATTAATATGTCTATTTAATTTGAGAGTAAAAAAAGTTAATTTTAGATGACACAAAAAACATCATCCCCGCCGGGACTCGAACACTCGAATCTTAGAAATGTCATCTGCGATAAAACAGTACATCGTCCAGCGCCCTAGACCGCTGCACCACTGAGTCATTCTGAAGATGGCGACGGTTTTTAATAATATATAGGCCCCTAGTGTCGTTACAGCGTTATGATATCCACTCAACTCAATAAACTAAATCGAAAACTAAAAAGTGATATTTATTTATTATTTAAAGCTACATTGTAAATTAGAGAACCATTTTATTTACGGTAATAGACACATTTAATATAAAATAAAATAAAAATATTAGTTTCGCACTATATATGGGACTATTTTGTATGCTATTTATCATGTGACGTCATCTTGGTCGTCGATATAAATTCGTATCTTTAAACATTGTCATCGATAGAATTGGGCGGAGTTAATAGTGTCCTACGATGATGTCATAATTTGATTGACACGTTATGCTTACACAGTGGAATAGCTAAATGCACAAAGACGTCTCGCTTCGCTCGACTCTCGTGTCTGCGGCGCTCGCTACTCGCGTCTGCGGCGCTCGCGCCTCGCTGCGCTCGGCTCAAGAGGCGTCTTTGACAAAGACTACATACGGCAGGCAGCTGCAGACGACATTCCAAAATGTTTCAAAAATGTCAAAATTGTTGAATATCCTTACCATATTTAGAATCACCATGAGAAATGCATTAAAATAAGTATAAACATGCCTAGTATTGATCCAGTAATCCTTGAGATAGAACCTGAAAGTTGGGAAAAGTTTCTGAAAATTCGGTTTTGTATGGTAAAACTTAGAGCCGCGTGGAAAGTGTTAAGCAAGGCATTCCCTTAATCTAGTGGATAGATCGCAGGTCTCACAATACAAAGGTTGTGAGTTCGAGCCCCGCTACGGCCAACATGTTTGTATCCTTAGGCAAGGTAACGTAGTCTCAATTGCCTCGTGGTTCGGAGTCAGAAGTCACATAGAAATGGTGGTCTCGTGCATCGAAAGAGCAAAATCCGAGCACGTTAAAAGGTCACAGACTCCTTTGTAAAGAGTAGGGGATCATCCCGGTCTGTGTACACAAAAACTCATGTCCCTAGGTTTCAAGGGCACTGTACCGTTAATGCCCGATATAGGGCGCTGTGTACAGAATAACAGTATGTAGTATGTAGTATGTAATCATCCACACAGGGAGTGTGACTTTCAACTGGGGTTACCTGCATGGGTGACTTCATTTGAAATGTACACTCCCTGTGTGGAAGATTACTGTCATGTCAGCCATAAGGGGTGTATGGATTTTAAATGGAATAGCCCAATAAAAATGGTTAAATAAATTTCACAAGAAACCATTAATTAATTCTTGCCAACATATTTGCATCAAGAATCAATCACAAAGGTTTTGCATTGATGAATGTTCATTATGTGTAAATATTATTTCTACATGTAACTCCTTTGTGAGAATAAATCGGCAAGTCTTCTTTGTGAGAATAAATTTGATTCTCACACTGTGCAACAAAACTCTACCATTTTTTGCACTTTAGGCCAAGTAAAAATATAAAGCAGTTTCTCGTCACCTCGCTCATCATCTTTCAGGAATTCTATAATTTTCTTTTTTAGGGGTATTTTTTCTATAACTTTTTTGTTAAAGTATTTAAAACGCTGACATCTTGGTAATATATTTACTATAGTCCAATGAGCATTTTAAAGCAGTTTTGTGTTCACAACCCCCCCCCCCCCCCCCCCCCCCCCCAGAACCATGAAATAAAAAGATTTTACAAAGGCCTCGTCCTCTTCAAGTTATGAAATCAATCATGCAATACCACGCTGGTAATGGTGATTTTGCATTGTGTACTAAAAAAAAAGTTTAAAAAAAGTGCCCTCATCCTCCTTTTTCAAAAGTTAGGACAAGAAACTAGTTTTATTTTTATTTGGCCTTATATACATGTATCTATGTGTTATTAATTGTTCACTTGACATGAATACAACTTGCAAGTCACATAGTACTGCATGTTGTCAAGTTTGTTTACATAAATATACAAATACAAAAGATGTTTAAAGTCAAGTCTCCAAATCATGACTTTAAAGTTATAAATTGATTTAATTGACTTTAGGTGAGCCCCTTAGAGCAATCACACCAGTGGCGTGCGTGTCCACTTGCATAATATGAAATAAAATTAATGGGAACATTAACCAGGTTAGCCCCCTGAGAACTACCGGCCGATTGGTCAGAAAGATGGATACATCATTTATTGCACCAATGAGAGACATTGTTAGAATAATTGTATCCCTGATAAAGATCGGGGTGAAATAGTTTAAAAGCTGTATCATAATTGGTTATTCAAATGAGTATATCTTGTAATTAACCAATCAGAAGCCCTGTTAGATAGACAGGTAGTGCCCAGGGGGTTAAGGGGTGCACTCAAGAATAACAATTGAAGCAATGAGTATAAATTTGTCTTCTCTTTTCAACTAAGCTTCAAATAGTTTACTGATTCTAATTTATCGTTCAACATCTGACAGTTCCAAGCATTCGCGAGCACCGCGAAGTGGCGAAATTGTCTCATTCATCAACTCCCCTTCAAATATTATTCAGATAGTGTAGCGTTAATTTTTGACAGAAGCGTGACTGTCGCAACATAAAACAGTCTACCGCAATATATTGTTTGTCTATTGGCTTTCCTGTTCTACTATTTCATCAACGTTCATCATACCTACCATCACATTGAAATTGAAATAAACCATGCAATATTCTCACCAATCCATCAATTGACATTATTTTATATGTGATGACAAAAACATTAACTCTCCACCGACTAAATATGGACATTATATGATAGTCTCATCTCAAGATTGATTATATGTGCTCTATTAAATCTTACTCTTCACCAAATCTGTAAGGGATATTTGAACTCATTTTCAATCAATACAATTTTTTTTAGTTAATGAACGCAGTATACGGTTTGACCCAGTTTAAAATGATTCAACATTTCCTGAATCTGCTTCTGAACTTTGAAGGGTTAACCTATTCACATATGATGATTTAACTAGCGCTTTGCGAGATGGGCTCGTCCTTGCCTATACGTGTAAACAATAGACAATGATTGATCTATGAAACAGAGATTATCTGACACATTAGGCTTAGCAAGTATGAGCTATAATCAAACCCGTAATGAGGAACATCAATCTTACCACTGAGAAAAGTGGTGAAAATCAAAAATTAATAAAAAATACTCTTGGCTGTGTTGGCTGGGCGTTGTATTATGATTAGACTAACAAATGTGTGGAGAGTGTGAATACTAAATAGTGGTGCTTATTTTTGTGAGCTTTATTTTTTGTGTCCTGTGTTGAATTTTTTCTAGGCTTTTTATTTCTCTATTCCTTTATTTAGTCAGTCGGTCGGTCAGTCAGTTTGTTTAATAGAAAAATCGGCGGAAGATATTGTAAGGGCGCCATCTTTTATTGAAATTGTGTCCAACATGTTTCAAGATGGCGATTGGCCACATACGGCAAACACAAAAGTGAAAATCCACGGCGAATATCACATTTTAGCGAGCATAAGAGTAACAAAAATGTACAGATTCGACTAAATCAAACCATTTCAAGTGAATCTCCACTATGAATTTGTGCAACAACAAAAAAGAAAAGAAAAAGGCATTTCGCATTTGACTTTCAGGCAGGCTTGCTACTGGAAACAAACTTCTCTTTTTTTGTTGTGCCTTAGGGGTAGCCCAAAGGGATGATTATGTTTATAGTTTTGGGAGGTTGTTTTGCAGGAGTTTGCGTACACGATTGCGCCAGTTATAGTATGTCTGTGACTTTCGGATATGACTAGATTTCTCATTGTATATCTATTTAATGATATTAAACAAAATAATCCGCTAAAATCCATAATTTCAAAGATAATTTGTTTTGTAAAAAATAATAGTTTGCGACCCTTTTGGAATACCATACTTTATGGTGTAGCCACTTTACATGTTGCTATAGTGCACGGAAAAGATGCTCTATTTAGGAGCTTATGCTGCCCATTACTAGAGCCACATCATGTTTTTGGTCTCACTGCGTCATTGTTACTAGGCTGCGAAAAACCTAAAACATTACTACTGCGACGCATAATCGCACAGACCACAATGGCCTAAATCTCGGTCACAACAATGTGGATGTGATCTTGTTCCAAATTGGATGGCTGTCTTTACGGGATAGAGTTATGGCTTATGCCACAGAATGGAGTGTGAAAGTTAGTTTTAGATGGGGAATTAGGCTACTGAATACAAGGTACAGGCCAGTAGGCAGCCCTCTCAGTTAGGAGATCAATTTATAATCAGGAAAGCAAAACGAGTGGAGCGTTTTGCAGCGTGGGGTCCTAAAGAGATTCTGAGGCCATTTCCAGTCTATTTTGTAAAAGAAATGGTGAATTTTTCAGCTGAATTTTATTAATAATAATGAAATTCTATCTTGGAAAGCGGAGCTCGCATAGCAAACGGAGCCTCTTACTGCATGGGGTCCAGGGCCCGCTTGCGCTATTTTGTTTTGTAACGTAGTGAGGGATTATAACATGTGTATGGTATGGTTAGGGTTCAAATCAGGGTTAGGGTTTAGGGGTTAGGGTTAGGTTTATGAAAAATATCGCTGTCTGCTTGGCCCGAGAAATTTTCGATGCATTCTGATGCCATTTCTGGTCTATTTTGTAAGGAAAATAATGATTTTTTTTAACCCGATGCTCTATACCAACGAACTAGCTAGAAGTGTAGATTGCAAATCCATTTATAAACTGTTTTAATTGATTGTTAAAAGTGATAAAATATTTAAGTAGCGGTGAATTGAAGCTTTAATTCCATTTGGAAAATCAATAGATAGAGTCTGACAATTATGGCCTAAAATTAAAATGTAGCAAAATGTTTCAAATTGCAACTGCCATTTTATTTCACATACCGTAATAAGCATTTTGATGTATGGTATAAGAGTCATTCATCATAGAAAGGCAGAAGAGTGATATACCAATTTGTCAAATGTGTGTGAATTTTCATCAAAATACTCAAATGTTATAATCAAATATTAACCAACAAATGTAAAATACCATCTTGACAATCTTCATAAGAGTCAATCAAAAAATGTGTTCATAATATTTGGTCACTGAAAATAAAAAGCGAGTCGTCATCGTAAAACTGAGTCAATTTGTCTCCACAGTGACACTTTATTGATCAAAATGAGTCATTTTGTCTCCACAGTAACCCCATTTATGAAAAGTGAGTCACTTGACTCAGAAAATATTTTGTATGTATAGCCTTTGGCTTAACCTCAATCATCTCAAATTGTAATTGTTTGAAACAAAGCATTATTTAATTTAGGCCCATTAGATTGGTAACGTGTTATAAGTGAATGGTGTTGTATAGTGAAAGTGTTGGTAGTCTGGTGTGGATCGTTAGAGATACTGATGATGCTCTTATGAGTGCTTCGTAATACGGATAATGTAACTGAAGGTAAGATTTAACAAATGTAATGTTTTATATCAGATATGCTTTGTATTGGTAAAGGAAATTAGATTGTTTTGGGCGTAATATTAGTTTAGCGTTGTATCCAAAACATCTAGGGATAGATGCGGACGGTTTTTGATGACGTATCAACAGTTGAGCGCAGTATAATGCGGGAGCGAGTAGCTGATGTCCGGAGGGTCCCAGGTCGATTCCCGGCTGGTCCCCGGCAATTTAGTTTATTTTTTCTCTTTCCCTAAATCGGGGTTAAGGTTATGGCCCTATTTTTCGTCAAATGTCAGCTCCGAAGCCCCCATTTTTGAGACCCTGATGGGCACACCCCTACCCATAATAAGTTGAGTGCCCCCCCCCCCCACCCCCACCCTGATATTGTTTGTTGGAAGGGTTTCAGTCTGGAGGGCAATCAAGCCTGCAAATTCACATTTTAATGGCCCACAATGCTGTATTATAAGGGTTAATACTTAGTGCTTGAATATGCTCTTCATAAATTTAATATTAAATAAATATAAGATTATGTCAATAATTAAGTGTTCAACATAGCAAAAATAAAACCAGCGCTTTTGTTATGATCTTGGGCCAGGCAAGAGTACAGTGGACTTGAGCTGTTCCTGAATAATGAAACCGAGTCAAAGCTTAATAATGGGATATAACAAAACTTAATTGGATTTTGAAATAGACTCATTTATATATAAATGAGCGTAAATATATTCTCCTCAACACATTTTAACTAGCCAATAAATTCCACTGAAAGCTAATGAAATTACTCTTTAACCAGGATAATTAATCTGAGAAAAATATGTACAGGAATTTAAAAACAAAATGTCAAAGTATAGCAATTCTTGTTTACTGACCTTGTTGGAAGATCATTTTTTCATGTTTTTTACATAATTGCGTTTGTTTCATTAAATATGTGACGAACCATGACGATCCCAGTGTAAAGTCGCCAGTACATATTTGGAGTTATGGGCCAACAATAAACCAACCAAACACAAATCAATAAAAAGCATTTTTCAGTACCATATTTAGATTTTTCAGTTCTCAAATGAAAATTTGGTCTGAAAAATCTTGTGTTTTTATTGATTTCTGTCTGAGTTTTTTGCCCATATATCTAAATATGAACTGGTGACTTGACACTGGGTTCGTCGAGGATGGTCACATATATGCACCATATATCTCTTTGAAAAGCTTCTGAAACAGAAGGGACCATCAAACTAAAATGCAGAATTGGAAAATAATGTGGAATTAAGGAAGCTCCTTCCCAGGAAATGTTGGTATTTTTAGGGCATTTTTTCCCCGGTGACATTCTGTTTGCTTCCCGGGAAACAAACACTTTTCCAGCTCTGCTAAAATGAGCATATTTAAATAGCAGGATATGGACTATGGAGGGTAAACTATATACCTTGATTAATAAGAATATCTTACCATTCTATTCCAAAAACATCACCACTATTATACTTTCCCGCTCCTTAAAGGTGTACTAAGAGATGTTTAAGGTGGTTTTTTTTACAAAATTTGCATAAAATAAAGATAATCATTATAATTGGCCATTATTGTTGTTTCTACTCACAAAAAAGCAGCAACACTTGATTAAAACAATGTTTAAATAATATGTTGAAATATCATCGCTATTTATTGAAACTTTTTTTTTAAAACGCCCTCTATGTAATATCGTTAGTAATTTGATTCGAAAAGGAAAAAAGCGTAACGCTGTTTACCATAAAATGCTGTCCGAACCGGGATGGAATATTTTGAAACAACATTTTATTGCACAAAGACGGCTGATTTGTATTAATCCTTACAGCTGTAAGTTTGTGTATGTAATACAATTGTAAAAATGTAGAATTTATAATTATCCTAATTGAGGGCGCAGCGGCAACACACCTCTTAGTACCCCTTTAAGTAGATAATGAGCACAATGATAGCACAATACAGGAACTCGTCTTCACCATTTACACCCGCCTACCCTGTACTAGGCAGTCATTGTACTTTGTGTACTACAAGTTGCTTTCCTGGATAGTCTCTGATTTCAGGATGTATAACTTGTGTTTGTTTCCTAAGTCCTGAGGATAAACCAAGTCAACCCATTCTTTTGCCATTGGACTATGTATGAACTTCCTTCATTATGCAATTATGCTATTATGATATCCTTGCCTAGATGTCTACTGGACGTTGCTCTTTATAAAGTGCAGATGGGGTGAACCAATGGTGTAAGAGGGATGAATATTATCTCAAAAATCTTTGACCTGAAATAACATCAGTTGTTTGGTCAAGTAATAAAAAATAATCTGTTTCTCTTTCCTGCTTTTGATTTCAGTTTATGCCCTAGAAATGTCATTTTATCTTGAAACTTCAGTAATATTTCATTAACAAAATAAGATAGGTCTTAGATTCCTCAGCATTGCTCAGCAGCCACTGCTTTTATAAAGATGCAAAGACATTTTATTAAAGTAAAGTAACCCAGTAAACACGTAATGTTATCACAACCTTCATGTTAGGCTAGTTTGGTTAGGTAATGGAAAAAGTTGATGCAACATTGAGACAACATTTTAAGAACAAATTAATTTAGCACTTTCATGCAATGTTCAAACATAATGTTGCATTTACGTTTTCAACACTGTCTAACGTGTTTACAACATTGTAGGAACCTTACTAAGAAAAACATTTGTTGTTGTGTTGCCCACGGCAATGGACTCTTAAATCTCAAAAAATTAGGGTCACAATGTGTGTGTTTTTAAAGATTTAAATTTTGCACAAATTGACAAAATATTACTATTTTCTGCTCGAAATGAAGAATGTTGCTTGAATAAATTATTTAAAACTGTATCACACTAGTAACATTAGTCAAATTGACATTTACTAATTTTGTTTTGACATGAACCACGGTCTGTCAGTAATATTTGTCAGCAAAACAATCAAAAAAAGAGGAAAAAATTAACCGACCGACCCGACTTCAAGATTTTTGGCACTTGAGGGCAACAACAACAAAAAGTTGTTGGCCTAACCAAACATTGTTATAAACGTTGGGGTACACCGTACATCCACAAAATGTTGTTTTTATAACTTTGTATTAAAACGTTTTCGAAACAACTCTATTACAACTTAAATTGTAAGCAGGAAAGTAATTGAACGTGGCTGTCAAGAATGGGTAAACCTTTTTTGAACCACCCTGTAGGGGCTTCTTAATGCATGGGCATTACCTGTTTCATCCACATAATTTTGCACCAAAGTCTGTTAGCATATGAATAACCTATATGCAAGACATTGAACTCTGTTCAGAGGATATTTCTAATTCGGTATATATTTAGCTTAGTTATTTGTAACTGTCAAATTACAAAGGTAGCCATTTCCATTGTTTTCATACTATATCAATCACAGACTTATACTCTCTTTTTTATGTCAAATTGATGTATTAACTAATTTTAGTCTAACTTTTAAAGCTTCTTTATGTTTACTAGTTGTAAAGTGTGTTTTGATTGAATTAGAATTCCAACTTTTTCAATTATAAGAATATATGAAAGGCTATTTCTATTTTGAATAGATAAGTAACTGTCATGGATATCAAACGTTGATGGCATGTGTGTTATAGTATACCTTAAAAAAATTTAAAAATGATGTCATATAGAGGTGTAAAAGAAAGTCTAGTCTTTCCATACTGGTTTTAAAGGATTTCCAATTATAGCTATGTTGACAAATCATAAATAAATCAGCATATCAGTGGGCATGTGTGGTCCAGTGGAATGAGCACCGCGCTCATAATCGGAAGGTTGTGAGTTCAAGTCCCACTGGGGCCAACATGTTGTGTCCTTGGGCAAGACACCGTACATTGACTCTCTCCACCCAGGTGTTAAAATGGGTAGCTGTTTGGGGGTAATCACAAGCTGAGTGTCTAATATAGGAATACGCGCAATATTGATATGCAGCAAAACCTAAGTGAAGCGAACTGATTCTGATGTATCTTATAGTGGCAGCGGATTAAATGTACACGCGTGTAGCATAATTGGAAAAGCGCTATGTAAAAACTTACATTTAATTGTGTTTGTTTTTGTTTCATTGAAATGTGTGTCTTCTATAGACATTCATATACTGGATCTGAACATCTGATAGCTCCTGAATTACTGATACTGATTACTATGAAATACCAGTAGTGACTCACAGTGGGACAGCCAGATTTGTTTGAAAAGAGAGAGTGGGGGTGGGGGCACAACGGTGCAGGGTTCGGGGCCTTTCAGCGGGCTCCAAACTTGGAATTTATTATATCTAAGAACATTTCTAAGCTGTTTAAAGGCATTTGCCCCCCCAAGACAAATTCTTCCCCCCCCCCCACATTTTTTTAATTTGGTTAAAATAAGAAAAAAATAGACAATTTTAGCATAAAAGGACAATTTTTTTCGCGTTGCGCGCACATTTTCTTACTAAATTAGATTCAATTAGACCAAATTTTGACAATGTTAGCATAAAACAGCTAAATTTTGAGCGCAAGCGCACATTTTCATACCAAATTAGTTAGTATTAGACCAAATTTGACCATTTTAAGCGTAAAATGGTACAAAAAATGTGGGCGCTTTGCGCGCATCATTTTTTTCATGCCCCCCCTAAAAAATTCTGTCCCCCCCCCAAATGCCCCCCCAAAATTATGAGGCTGGTGCCGCCACTGCACATTTTGTAGTATAGGCCTAACACTAAATGACATCAAACTATTTATTTTGATGTCAGTAGATTGACCTAGTGAGTGATGATGCGGCACGCTGAATACCCTCTTTATGCGTTTATGTGTAATTACAAACCCAAGCTGGTGTAATATCTTCAAAAGATAGTACCGTTAATAAGGCTATATTAAAAAAAATCTTTTGTCTCAAAGCTCTTCAGTTTTTCAAAACCTAATGTGGAATGCGTTTTTTTTAAAAAGTTTTTTTTAAAGTTTTTTAAATATAAAATATTGAAATCCTTGTAAAAGTGACCTTTTGTATTTAAAATGATGTGATGGATTTTTTTTTTTTCTTCTTTTTTTTTTTTCTTTCTTCTAATACGCATCAATAAACTAACGCACGCAGGAGCATTGAGACAAATGATTTTTTTTTATTTAGCCTAATTTGTGTGGGGAAATTAGTCAGTTACATAATGTTATGGAATAGTCTCATTCAATGGGATACCAGTTCAAGGCTCTCCTCGCAAATGGCAGATCCGTTCAAAGAGCGAAATATTTTAACAAAATTACTTGTATAATTGAATTTTACTTTGTTCCTCAAAGTTCGACAACCAACAAAGCCCCCCTTTTGGCACCTGCTATCAAATAGGCTACATGTTTATAAATCATATTATTAACAAAAGTATCTAATCATAGACTGGGTATGCTATAACACTATATTGTTCCCTCACAGGTGGCGATGGGTATTGTCAAGTTCACAAAAGTGACATTAACTTCATTATCTTTGTGTATTATGCCTCAAAAGGACCAGATCATGATGTATTTGCTTCAATTATGCTTCAATAGGACAAGATAATGATGTGTGCTTGTTAACAACACTTTTCATTTCACACATCGCTGAGTTTTTGACAGAACCTTTTAACAATTTGCACAGATGTGTCAGGGCTAGGGTTCTGGTTTTGCCATTTTACCGCTATAAATGGGATTATATTATAGATTGGCAGTAAACCCTTTTCAACCAGGAACCAGGGGTAGTGTCGTAATAATGATAATAATAATAATAGACAGTTCTTAGCACTTTCCACCGAAGTCCCAAATCGCTTTTTTTGTTTGTTAATTATTATTGCTGTCATTTTTAATGATCAGAACCCTTTTGTCGCTATACTTCGGAGGCTAATACCGGCCAACAGCTTGTTGAACAGCCTGTTGAACGGCGCTCACCCTATCAGCACTACTTGGATTATGATATAACAGCTCCCCAAATATCGCATGGGTCGACGAGGCAATCAAGACTAAGTATCTTGCCCAAGGATACAAACACATTAGCCGTAGCTGGGCTAGAACTCGCAACCTTTGTATCATGAATCCCATACATTATCCACTAGACCACATGTACTCTCAACTACATAATGCTTTGATCAGATAGAGCTGGAGGCTATTTTTAATTTTTTAATCAACATTTTCAATTAGAACATCATATAAGTGCCTGGTTTATTACATATATGTAACAAATTGGCTTGATTCCGTAAAGTTTATCTGATTGAGTGGTTAGAGGATCGCTTTTCATAGCCGAAAGACACCTGGTTCGAATCTCTGTATAGAAGAATTTGTACAACAACTTTGTTTGACTTTTTTTTTCAAAGTTGAAAAAGTGTCTAAATCCATGATTGCATGGCAACCTAAGCTTGGTTCCAACAAAATATGCTCACCACAACACTCTTGATGTTCAAATAGAAAATAAATAATGATAAGAATTATAAAATTGTCAGCTGGAGGCCCTCAACCAAAATGAGTAACTTTCCCTCAGGTTTTATAATATACATGTACCCAGGAAGCTCTCTCAAAATCTTTAACAAGATCCAAAGCTGCAGGGTTGGCTTCCACCTTTGCCCTAGCCAAAAGTTGCTCCTGAACCCTGCCAAGGGTCCTTAACAGTCTGTGCTGAATACCCATTTTCGTAATACGACTGGTCTACTAAGTTTGTAGATCTGATTTTAGGTTATAGTACATTTTCGATAGCGCCCTCTATAATCATACATATTAAGAGCCCATGCCTCATAAACGCCCACCCCCAAAAAGAACAAATGATAAGCGCCCATCTTTTTAGCCACTGTAGCTAAATATATAAAGTAGCATTTGAAGGTCTCAGCACCAACAACAAGTCTATGTTATAGTGATCATTTGATTTTCATTTTTTTACCAAGAACACGGATTCCATGACTAGTTGTGAAAGACAAATCGCTAATTTGTTCAAAAATGTAAAGAAAACTTCAAAACTTTGAATATGCCATCAATTTCCACAGGTTTTTGCTGGTGTGAGCCGTCATCTTTGGTTTTCATTCATGGCTAAAATACAACACTATGCATGCTCAGGGAGAATACGGTACTGCAATTATTCTAATAATGCTGCCAAGTTCTAGTTCTCAACCAGCTATAACCATGAAACAATAACAACAACAACAACAATAATAACAAAATATTTGATGGTATTCAGGTAATTGCCAACCAAGATAATAGGCCTACATTATGATGATAAAGCATTACTATAATTAGTCTAATATTTCTACATGGTTCTACTGGTACTCGGCCAGCTATGAAAACAACAATAACGATAGAACGGAAAGAATCATAAAATATTGATAAATTTCAAACAAATTGTCAAGGGACGGCGGACCTTTTAGGTAGAATTGTTCAGTCTGGCTTTGGCTGTTGTTGTTTTTTCCTACTAATCTTGATTCTTTTTTGGAACAATTTTCAAGCATTTTCGTTTACTTGATTTTTTTTTACAATTAAAAACAAATCAGAACATTTTGGAATATTTTCCACAAAATTATAAAGGAAAAAAAATCAATAAAAAAGAATCTTAGCTTAAAAAATAGGAGTTTGGTCGGGCCGTAGAACAGGTATTTCCTTGGCCAAGGGTTTGTAAGCAAATGGATATTTGTTTATTTAAAAAGCCAATTTATTTTTGTATCATAAAGAGGTCAAAAAAAGTAAGTCCCCCCCCCCCCTAAAATGTGATCGCGTTTGTTTGCATAACTCCACACACAAATGTACCTTTTAAAAAAATGACACGTTTATCAATAGAAAAAAACGCTTGGCTACTACCCATTGCAAGGTGTGTTTTTTCAATAGCATATTTACAACTTCCAAAACATTCACATTTCCCAAAAATGATGTTTTCAGGAAAAAGTGGCACTTTTCAAAATCTTATGCAAGAAAGTTACAAAAAGGTTTCCAGTGCTTTTTAAAATTAATTTGACATGTCGTTATTTCCAATTAAAAGAGAGTCTTTTCTTTCTTTAGCTGGTCCTTATTTGAAATTAAAAATAAAATGATTTTTATTTTATTCATGACTAGCTAAATCAATAACTTCGCTGTATCGTTGAAAAGTACCACTTTTCGGAAAACATCATTTTGGGGAAATGTGACTTGTTTTGGGAAAAGTAGAAATGGTATTGAAAAGAAGAAACTTTGTGTGGGTAACCAAGGGTTTTCCGTTTCATAAATGTTTCAATCTTTCAAAACACCTAATTTTGTGTGGATTTATGCACACAAACTCGTATAGAATCTTGAAAAGTGCCACTTTTTTTGAAAACATCATTTTTTGGAAAGGTAATAATGATATTGCAATGGAGAAAGTGTGTATGGGTAGCCAAGTGTTTTGGCTTTTCATAAGTGTTTCACTCTCTCAAAACATCTAATTATGTGTAGATTTATGCAAACAAACGTGACCAAATTTTATGGGGACTTTCTTTTTTTGACCCCTTTATTACAATTTATATTGATTTGACTAAGCTTCAGTGTCATACCTTTTCTATATTTGAAAACTCAAGAGTGCTTGCATAATTCGTCCATGATAATAAACATTACGGGTAACACTGCTTGACAAAATATAACAAAGTAAGAAGAAGGTTGCAAATATTGTTTTGAGCCTGCGAACAACCAAATGTCAAATTGAAATACAAATTCCAGTTTGGTCTGTAATTTGGACATGTAGGTATTACAATATCAATTAGAGCAAATTATATTTCATAAATACTTTGGTGGGGGGTTGGAAAATATGAGGGGGGGGGCCAACCAAAAAAAGGTTCTTAAAAGGGGGGGTCAGGGAAAAAAGTGCTTGTATAGGGAGGGGGGGGGGTCCAAAAAAAAAGGTTGGTATTTTTGACAAAGCAGCAAAAAAGTGCTTGTATAGGGGGGGGGGGGTCCAAAAAAAAAAGGTTCTTGAAAGGGGGGGGGGGGTCAAGAAAAAACCCACCCTATTTGGGGGGGGGGTCCAAAAAAAAAATGTCCATGGCTCAATTGTTTCCAACCCCCCCCCCCACCAAAGTATTTATGAACACTCCCTATAGCATGATTAGTGCTGTCCTGAATAAGAACCATTTTAGTTATTCTTTGAATTCCACTTGAACTCAAATAAAACACTTACCGTCACCGTAAAAACCCTTAGAAAGATTACATCTTTCCCTTTTTTCTGAAATAAAGTTAAAGTCTATGAGTCGTCAACAAAATGTCTCCTCAATTTGAACAGACAATTGTTGGCATCTATACAAATTGATGAAAACCAGAGACCAGGGTATAGATGAGGTGACTGTCGTTTACATCCTATGTTTATCAACAAATGCAACAGTGGAAGGGACTGGACTGCTTTGTCGCGAGTTTTAAAAGCATGGGTCCTAAACAAAACAATAATTCTAGAACTCAAGTTGATCCCCCTATGGTCTGCTGTTCCTTCTGGTTATCTTCATCCATCCTCTCTCTCTGTCCTGGAAAGTGTTATAGCTCCCTCTATAGACCATACCAGCCAAAGTGAGCACTCATGAGATGATTATGCTTGAACTTGATAAGAGGTAGAGCTGTAAATCAGTCAACAATCAACAACATTTTATTTCATAATCAGTATGTATTCATGATCAATTGAGGATCTCTTTTTAAGGTCTAAAGGTATATTATGTGATCTTTTTCAGGGAACGCCATCAATCCTCGAGAAAAAAAATGAAAGCAGATTTTCTTGCAGATTTACATTTCTGATCATAAATCGTACAAACATTCCAAGTTACAGGGCGATACGACTTCAAAATCATGGTTTAAAGAGTGAAAATAAACTGTCCTGCTACTTTTCACCCTAAATTCACTTTAAAACCATGATTGTGAAGTAATTAGGAATTGTATCGCTCTGTTAGTCAGAAGACATTTATGATTTTTTGATCAGAAATGTAAATATGCAAGAAAATCTACTTTCTAAAAAAAAATCATGAATAGAGAGGTATTTTGAGGTAATTAGGAACGGTATCACTCTGTAACTTATGATTTATGATCAGAAATATAAATCTGCAATAAAATCTGCTTCTCATTTTTTTCGAGGGTTGAGGGCGTCTGCTGGAAAAGATCACATAATAAACCAATACTATTCTCATATCAATGTATTACTATTAACAACTAACAAGCTTACTTGCAATTTTAAGACATTAGTTTGGTTGAAAAAATACTTGAGACTCAAGCAAAAGGTTACCATGCAAAATTATTAGTTTACTGATCCGATATAAAATCCTAAAGTTTTCAATTTGGACACAAGCTTATCATTTGTCAATACTTTATGAGCGTGTTTCTGCTGGGACACTACTGCAAGAAGTTAGCGCTAATAAACGCTAAGTTTCAATCGGTCAGTTTTTATTCCCCCCTGTTTCTACTCGCGAAAAAGTTACCGCTAAGTTTACCGATCCTAGTCGATGGGCCACGACATGTGACCTTTTGTAATCCAAAACAATGCCACTACACCTGAAAAAGATTGCTTCACAATAATGTGTATAACCCAGTGTGACACGGTTCACGGCGCAAACCGCTAAGAATCACCTTTCTGTTTCTGCTGGGTTTATTGCCGATTATTGCTGGTTCCAAACCTGCTTTGTGAAGGTTTTTGGGATTAACAAAAATACCGATTATTGCCCGGTTCTGCCTGTTTCTACTGGGCAAACTTAGCGTTTATTAGCGGTAACTTGCCCAGCAGAAACACGCTCTATGTGTGGTGAACTTTGATGACTCAAGACATGGAATGTAAGGCTTCTTTGAGTTGCCAGTTGATTTGTTACCACCTGGGAATTTTTTTCCCGGTATAATAAATAGATAATCTGAAATGAGTTCAGAATTAGAATTGTCCCTTGTCTTTAAAATTGTTGCGCTCCATTTCTTCCCGATATCTGAACAAACATCCCCAGATCACCAAAATTAAACTAGCGACTCCAAGTCTGTTTCTGACATCTTAACACTCTCCACACGGCTATTAGTTTTTCCATATAACAGATTTTTCAGAAACCTTTCCGAACTTTTAAGCCTATCTCAAGGATTACTGATCAAACTAGGCATGTTTGTACTTATTTTAATGCATTTCTCAAGTTGATTCCAAATATGGTAATGAAATTCAATAATTTTGAAATTTTGAAACATTTTGTGCAATTTTGGAATGTTGTCTGCAGATGCCTGCCGCATGGAAAGTGTTAAGTTGTCAAGTTGACAAGGATGCGCCCAAAAGGTGTATGTACATATTTGACTTTGGATCAGTAATGAATTATGAGTTTCTATGATTCTTACCAACCTTGTGAACCTATTGGTAAAAGAAAAAAATCAAGAGGGTTAGAAAGTTTGAGGGTTAAGTCGGCAAAGTGGGCCGTTTTCATGTGACTTGACAAGTTAACATTGAAAAGTATGATTTAAGTAATAGTCTTTGAAATAAATCATGACAGGGTTGTTCAAATAATTAAAAAAGTTGTATGAAACTGAAATGTCTAATTATTTAAGTTGGGGGGGGGGGGGCAAATGTTTATTGGCTTCTCCGTCACGTCATTTGTCTATGGTATTATTTATAACCGTTGTATTTCTTTGTTTTTTATCTTTTAGGATGAAATGCATGCATTGGAAGAGCACATGTCCTCATTTTGAATTCTGTAGTTCATCTTAGCGGTCAAACATCAATATTCTACACATTCAGGTATGGATTACTGATATCGTTGTTATGGTTATTTTGATCAATTCAGAATCATTTGGAATTTAAATTGATCTAACTTAATTTACAGAAATTGTCACAGGAAGTGAGCAGTCAGGGATATATTAATTTTTTCAAATATTACCAATATATCTTTTCTAAATAATTGAGCAGTCCTATAAACAGCAATAAAAAGCTAAAATTGTATAGGCCCCTAGATCAAAATATAGGTCTATATGAATTGCAAACATTTACAGAGATTTCCAAGAAATGATTCTGTTTATTCTAAGAAAGAAAGAAATGGGTGTTATGGCAACGCCAAAGGATAAACCCTGTAAGGCGAAGCCGAAGAAAAAAACCCTGTTCTACGAGCAAAGAGACCTCTCAGGTTCAAAGAGACTTCTCAGGTCGGGTCGGTCGGTCAGGCTTTATCTCTTTTTCCCCTTCTTTTTGCCCCCTTCAAATGTTGCCGTAATTTGACATGCCCAAAAATCAATTTGCATGTGAAAAAATGGTTCGCCAATTTTTAAACTTTTAAATGGGTCGGTCCAGCCCTTGAACAGGGTTTATTTTTTTCGTCGCCTATTTGATACTTTGTTTTGCCCAGAGCTAAAGATGTGATTTTTAATGTGCATGTGAATTGTATGGGCTTAGATGGTATTGTTTTGCGATATGGTAATGAATGTAATTCTCAAGCCATCTCAGTCATAGCCTGACTCCTCTGAAAAACTCGCCTGTAATCTTCCTTAATAGTACCCCCTCTATTGAAACACTTGTAAGGGTACTGAACTCTCGTCAATGAGGAACCTATCTTCAGACTGCGGCATAATCAATCATAACAAAAAAGACTGCCACCTAACATCAAAGACATTCATGTAAACCCCCATGTAAAGGTCATGACTTCTAAAAGAGTTACAATAGTACACAGGGCCATTTGGGAATAACGCTGAAACTTGAGCTTGATTTTGAAATGGGTGAATAGAAAAAAATAGTACAAATAGTAACATTGTAGATGCCTGCATGTCTCAATAGCACTTGGATATATATAATAAGAGTCTAGGGGATATGGGAGGGGGAAAGCTGATTATGTTTTGTAAATCACTCAAAACATATCAGAATTGAGGGTAGTAAAGGGGGCATTTGGTATAATTATACTGGAATGGTAAATCCAAGTCTCTCTTTCTCGCTCTCGCTTTAGGGTCTTTTATGCTTTATGAGCCTTCCTATAGCTGCGTATATCTAAGTGAGTGTTGGTGGCCTCAAATGTTTTAGTAAACCAATAACATTTTTAATCCCTTTTCCATTTTGTGATATTGATACTGATATGTCCAATTGGTATTTTTTCAGAAATGATTGCATAGTTTTAGTTCAGAAATGAAATTTGTCTTTAAAATTATGTTAGTCCAAGTGCAATATCCCCTGATGAGTTTTTAGAGATTAAAGATATTAAAACAAGAATTATTGAATGAAATTCTAAATGTTTCTCTTCAGATAGGAGATTTTCTTCCCCTAAAGAATTTTAAGAGGATTATAGATTTATAATTTTTGGTCACGGGTCAAATCTTAATCAAGTAATCTTGCACCAAAAAAAAATCAGATTTTTATTATTTATTGATGCAATTATTATACAAAATATTTCTACAGACTAATCGAATAATCATAGTTACATCATTAAACCAGTAATCTTTAAAAAGGTTGTAGCACAACACCAATTATAATTAGCTAAAACATGAACAAGTGAATATATTAGTTCTACCTTTTTAAAAGAAAACCGCACACAGTGACTCATCATTTTTCTCAAGAAATTATTCATTTTTGATTTTTAAGAATATTACACTATCACTCTGGGGATAATATCACTTTATGTTATCTCAATATACTCATCTCTAAGGAGAAATGTCATAATGTGTATTAGATTTAGAACTTAGCCCTTAATAACTGTGCTATAATAATACCCATCTAGTGCTGGGGTTGGACTGTCATTATAAATGGGTACAGTGGTCATTGAACATCGCCTTAAGTGATGAGGCTATTTTGAACATCGTAGAGCTATGAATTTAAGATGACCAAGTCTAATACTAATAATAGTATAACAAGTCCTCAGGGGACAGAGAAACTCCTCTTCCATGCTTTCTGATTAGATATGGTTTGGATGCAATTTGTTTGGATATAAGGCCAAATAAAAAAAAATCATGTTTAGCGTCCCCGACCGCTTCCTTTTTAGGAGCCGCCACCTCCTTTTTTTAATTTTAAAATTTTTTTTTAAAATTTTAATAATTTAAAAAAAAAAAAACTTATTTTTTTACTTTAGCACACCTTGTATCAAGCTGTTTGCCCTGTGAAATAAACTGGTTCTCTACGTCTCAGAACTCAGGACAAGACATCATTTTCTGTTTCATCTTGCCCTTAAGAAGCCAATAATGTAATTTCTTGAGTCCAAGTGGCGGTCATTTTGAAAAAAAGCAGGCAACCATCTTGAAAAATAGCCCGGCAAGCTATCTTGACAAAATGTGTGTGGAAAAGAAAAAGAGGGCCTCCTCTTTCCTTTTTTTCAAAAAGGCAGGACGCTAAACATGTTTTATTTTTTATTTTGCCTTATACCAACAAAGTTTTGTTTCATTATTATTTCTTCTGTTATGAATGAGCAATGGCTCTCTGTCATATCTTTATCCAGGTTATTAAATTAAGATAACTTTTTTATTAATTAGATGAACATTACATTAAACACTAATGATAATATTGGTGTTAACAACAATAGAAGATACCTTTCAGAGTTGATAGCAGTGATTAAATATTTTCATGGAAACCCACAGAAGATAGATTATTTAAATAGTGATAGAGATTTTACATGGAAATGTACCAAATATTTATAAATGTTGCTAATTTTGTAGAAAATCATTAATATTCATACAGTTCACAAGCTAATATAGCAAGGCAAAGATCATTTGCATATGCTGCACAATGCACATAGGCCTATCATTTGTACGCTAAATTGAATAGGCTAAGCACAACATTGTGCATTATATGTTAGAAAAATTATTATATCATAAAAACAAATATGAACCACCATCTCTCAACATACCATATTTAAAATTTGCGGTAATTGAAAGTCCCGGTATCAATGATGTCATGATTATTGGTACTCAAATTTGCGCAAATGCATTGTATAATAATGACTTCATCGGGACTTTCGATCACCGCAAAATTTTTTAAATTGCATGTTGAAAGATGACAGTTTTTATGATAAGTACGATACTTTGCTCTATATATCTACACGAATTGGGCCCAAAAATTATCTTTCTAACAAATAATGCACAATGATGTGGTTGCTGGACACCTCCTTTAATGCAACCTAGAAACATCACTGCATTATTTGGTAACTGGACCATATGTGACGATAGTCTGCTCTCATTTTCTCTGTCATTTTGAGGGAAAAAAAGGCAAAATGAGATCATCCGAATTAGAGCATATGAATTGGGGATGAGTCACGAAGGTCCATCATCCATTCTATACTGAGAAGGGTGACATTACAATTAGCGGTGTACTATTAACACCCCGGGGGGGGGGGGGGGGTACTCACCCAAGACGGTATACGGGGGTGTGCCGCTCTAATAGGTAGATTTTGGGCACAAAATCCCTAAACATGGGGTATGATTTTGTGCTGGAAATCCCTAATAATGGGGCCTCTTTTAACAAATGGGTCTATTTTCGCGAAATTTGTGTCTATTTTCGTGAAAATTTGCAAAAATTAGGTCTATTTTCCCGATAATTTGCGAAAATTTGGTCTAAAATGAAGCAAAACCCCTATAAATGGGTACCGATTTTTCCAAAATCACCCCTAAAAATGGGTAGGGGTTTTGAATCTCCAGCGGCACACCCCAGACCAAACCAAATCCGAGTACCCCCCCCCCCCCCCCCCCCCCCCCCGGGTGTACTATAAACACCCGTATCATTCAATTGCCCTAAAGTGACACATCTGCTGATTAGAACATAACCAGAAGGAAAGGGGATCATTCATCATTACTGGGTTCAATAAGGAGTGAAATTACGTGCCATATATGGCATATTCATCACATAGCAGGGGCTTTTAGGCATATTGATTAGTAGAGCTCTGCCAGTCTTTTCTTCCGCTGATAGCAAGTTTTAGCCGCCTCGTTCCAAGATTGGATTGATTTTGAATTCTATAGCCAAGTATTTCATGCTCTTTTTTACACAACCTCATTTTGAATCATGGGCGCATTTTGCTTGATTATAAGGCAAAAAAGAATTTGGTGTGTTGCCCTCAAGTGCCAAAAATCTTGAAGTCGGGTCGGTCGGTTAGTGTTAGTGTGACCTCCCCATGTTCTCAAGCAAGTAGCTGAGCACTGGAGCAAGGGATTGCTTCAAATTTAGTATCATTGTAAAGATGAACACATCAACTTTACATGGATAATATAACACTCAATCAACATATCCCGCGATATTTGAAAATCTTGTGCTAGAAAAATTATCCAAACTTTTTTTGAGCAGTTTAGTTTAAAATAGTAATATTTTGACAAAAAGGGTAATATTTAAATCAAAAACAATATCAGAAAGTGTCAACGGTTGCAAAAAGTAAGAGTAAAAATTAAACCACAAATTAATAAAAATGTACAAAAAGAAAAATTGAAGACAAAAAAATTCGTGCGTTGCCCGATTTTGAAGCCTTCGCAAGCTTTGAGACAAACCTTTTATCTATTGTTGCCTAATGTAGAAGTTGATGCTTAGCATACTTACCTGCACATACCGCATAACAACCATCCAGACAACTTAGCCATCCAGAGGTTATTAAGAAAGTCTAGAAGAAATCGATAAATTCATACACACACAAAAAGTCTATCAATTCATGAGACCCATTTTTATCTTTAAAGGGACATGTTCCAATCACTTTAGCTTCTTTTTTTGGCCTATATTCCAACCAGTTTCTTCTGGTTACAGAGGGGTGAGATTGCAGAATAAGGGGCTTGTTCCGATCACTTTAGCCCATCAAGATATTTTGATGTCAGAAGAACCTCCATATTTTTCTCAATATTTCTGTAAAATGTTTGGCGCAAGAGTATGTTCCATTTAGACGTTATAGGCCAAAATGCAGTGAATTTCTGCCAAAGGTGGTTAACCACCCGGCTAGTTTGTGTACTACTCAATGAGCAAAATTTCAAGTCACCTTGCATGCCTTGTGTTTCTAAAATAAGAATCATTGGAGTTATGCAACTCAAACTTTGGAATACGACTGACTATTTTAAGGATGACCCTTCGTGTATATTTACATTGAAAACTACGCGTTTCATATACTTCCCTGTCATGAGAACTTAGAGATAAGATTTATCAGCTTGCTGTTTCTACTGGGCAAGTTAGCGGTAATTACCATTACCAAACCTGGGTTTTGCAGGTTTTTGCCATTAGAAAACTTAACATTTAATAATTAGCGACTTTTTAGCATTATTTGACCGATTCTACTGGGCGAAAAGGCCAGTTGGTACCGTTGCCCCGTAGGAACACTCTCTATGTTGCGTGGAAATGTTTGAAAACATGATATTTGAATGGGTAGGTGATGTGATGGCTTAAGATGCCTTGGAATCCATCAAAGTGCCTATTCTTATGTGTATGATAGTTGAATTGGTATCCTCTTATCTTGTTCAAAGAGGGATCTGATCTGTATAATAGCTTCTTTCACTCACACTACTCATCTTCCTGATCATGATCAAGGATTATTACATCCCTAAACTCAAAAGTTATGGCCAAAGTCCTTTAGCAAGTTCTGGGCCTTGGTCATTATGAGCTCAGCCTTAGTTATTGATTTGCGAAAGTTTTGAGGAATTGTTTCCAAGCCGGCTTTATCCAATGAAATGTGAAATTTGATAGTTTTACGAGTAACACAATAATAATTCAAATTTATTTCTCATTATCATCTTATCTGTTGTATGAACAGAATGCCTACTTTTATCTTTGAACACTCTGGCCCCAAAAGACCTGAATTTACTCATTGACTTACTTTCTAGGTCAAGTTCAACCAGTCTGAGTGATGTTATTCTATGGTATTGTATCCCTCATAAATTAAGATTCATTGGCATTTACAACAATTTGTTTAGACTATACTTGTCATAACATACTAAATTGTAATTCATCCAAAATAATAGGTGTTGAAAGTAATAAATTGTTTCCTTGGTGAGTTTCCATGCTGGTTTCCTTGAGATAAGCCAGGTCCATAAAATCAAAATAGTGTAAATAAAACAAGATATTTACAAAAAGATTGGTCAAAGTTAGAGAAAGAAATTAACAGAGGACACAGGTAAATAAGAATAAGGAGATTTTTAGAGAGTGTATGATGAATTTCAATGATTTTGCGGCAAGTTTCTCTCAGGTGCATGTTAAATAAGTTGACATTCAGCAAAGTAGGACTAATTGGAGGATTATAATTATATATAATTTGTCTTTTTCTTCTTTTTTTCTTCTTCTTTTTTTATAAGAAAAGAATCGTATATAGGCTGCGCCAAAAAAGTTAATCTGAAAAAGAAAATGTTTGAATTAATGATTTTCTTTTCAAGATATCGACGATTGTGTAAATTTTTCTCCATAGAGCTCTGTATAAAAGCTCATTTTCTCCACCCGCTGTCTTTTAATGCAAGACCCTGTGACATTAAGACTTTTCGGACACGTGCCATAGACGTAAATGATTGCTTTAAACGATTTAAACTTTTAACATGTATATTTATCGAAATGGCAGAAATATGAGTGTTTAATTTTGGCTAGTAGTATAGGAACAAAATTCGGGATTAATTTTAAACGATTGAAGGTTTAATTTAAAAAAAAATCAAGTTCTGCCTACTTACTTAACTTAAACACACAGAAAAATGTTTACATAATTATGTTAAATATAGAACTCCATAATTATTATGTAAACCTTTCACACAGTATTTATGTACAAAATACACAAGTTATGTAAACATAACTTGTGTATTTTGTACATACTTTAGTTGTGTACAAAATAAACAAGTTATGTTTACATAACTTGTGTTTATTGTACACAAATACTGTGTGAAAGGTTTACATAATAATTATGGAGTTCTATATTAACATAACTTATGTAAACTTATGTAAATTCTTTTCTGTGTGAAGGGGCATTAAGAGATGTGGTGGGGGCAGCGCCCTCAATTACAAATATATATGATAAAATCTGGGATTTGTTTATTTTTACAATTGTATTACATGTATGAACTTGATAAGGATTAAGAAAAATCAGCCCTCTTTGTACAACAAAACGTCAATTCAAATATGCTTTTAATCAAGTTTTGCTGTGTTTTTGTTAGTAGAAACAACAATAATGGCAATTTTTAATGTTCATCTGAAGTAAATTTTTAAACATTCAAAATTGTCAACACCACTTAATGTCCCTTTAATTAAGACAAAGTAATTTTGTTGTTTAAAAATGCACCTCTCAATACTCATCCTCATTCATACAGACAACTTATACATATTTGAGTGGCCTCCATTGAATTATATTTAAAATGTTATCAGAAACAAAACAATTGCCTTTTAATCCCATCGTAGTGTCTCGTATTCCAACCAGTTTCTTTTGGTTATAAAGTGGTGAGTAACGCCAAATAGCTCTCAAGCCCTAGGCTTGAAAGCTATTTGGCGTTAAGTAACTCAAAACAATTGTTATTCATTATTATTAAGAAAACAGACAAATTCAGGCAAATTTAACAACAAATATTTTAAAACGAGAGCCCTTGCCATCTGATATTTCAGTGTAGGGCCCCCACAGACTGTCAGCTGACCTTGGCTGCAATTGGTAAGTTAATCCTCCAAACACAACCAAGGCGAGAATTTATACAGGTATTGCTTATCAACATGGTGCACTGTCTGATTGTTTTTGACATGTTCGTTTGGGGCACATAGGAGCGCAGACTGCACGCGCCAACTATACTAGGTAATTTCCCATAATGCATTGGGAATCATTTTTGCTGGTTTCAATACATGTTTTTTGGGGTTTTTTAAGATTTGTCTGTTGTAAAGGATGATAGATTGATGTTATTCACCTCCTAGCAAACTTTGAGTCTTTCCTAAGCCTGTGATCAAATCTTGTGATGTAGTTATTGTATTAAGGATACCCACAAAAAGTGAGAATTGCTATGGTCCCCTATTTCTCACCTCTGATAACAAATGATGCATCTTCTTCAATGTTTTAATAAATTATTGCGTCTCATTTCTAAACGTCAACACATTACCAAGAATTCAAGCAATTTGTAATAATATTTTCAATTAAATGTTTGCATATTTAGAATAGATGTTGAATTGAAGTGGACTTTCTTTATGCAAGCTTCATATCCACACTGAAACATAATTTTGTTTTTAAAACTTCTGTTCTTTTGAACACAGCTATAGAACATTCACTGAAAGATAGGAAATGGTCATAACTATATAGTAGATTCATAAATATTGGCTGATCGGTTATTGATTTGGACCTATTCCATTTCACGTTAGAGGAACCACAATGGACCAATCATATAAAATCAGCATTGTGTAGATGCTATTGGTTTCGCTGCTATATAAGGCAACAAAAAAAAAGTTGACTTGCCCTTTCTGGAATTTTCGGAAATCTAGGGTCGAAACAAATCTTTAAAACGTGTTTTTGTGTAGTATCTCCCTGTTTAGATTTCCAAAAATTATTATTATTATTATTTTTTTTAATTTAAAAATCCGACCGTCCGACCCACACTCTGGCCCTTTTCTGGCCCTGAAAGGGCAAGTCAACTTTTTTTTGTTGTTGGCCAATTGAGAAAGTCCCTCAATGCTCCATCTTTCACAAGCCCAGTTCACAAGTCCCTCCATGCTCCATCTGTCACTGAACAGACTACAAATCACGCCCATAAAACAAAAAGAGTTACGATGATAGATATATAGTATTTTGATGAGTGTGTGCCTTACAATCTTACTAAAAGGTCATGCCATTGAAGTTGACATCATACACAGTGTTTGATGGGGATATAATTGGCCCTGCTAGATCTGATGTTTGAACTTGAATTACCCTTTAGCAAATGAGGTGTGCCTGTCTATGCATGGAAGTTCTTCCATGGTCTATGTAATGCCGTCTGCTCATTTGAATCGGTCGGTCCCCCATTTGAATCTGTTCTGCCCCTTGCGCCAAAAGACAATATTTTCAATAGCTACCATATGTTATATGGTATTTGATCCGGGGGGGGGGGGCACTGACATTGGAAAAGGGTATAGGTATGTGCTGCGCTGAAGACCCCCTTTTCACCCTCTTCTGCTAGCTCTTATGACCCCCCTTTTGAGCCTGCATCAGTTCTTAAGACCCCCAATTTTATTGAAAATTTAAAACTCACAAAATTTTGTGCGTTCTTGCTAATCAAAATTGAACTATAGGCCAGTTCTCAAGACCTAATTTTTTGAAAAAATCAGTTCCTAAGACCCTATTTTTCGTCATAAAATCCACTCAGTTCAGTTCTGTAGCCCCCCTTTTTGAGACCCTGGGCGGCACACCCCTACCAAAAAGAAAGTTGCCCCCCCCCCCACCGGCGGTCGGTTCCCACCTTGAATCTGTTCTGCCCCTTGCGCCAAAAGACAATATTTCCAATAGCTACCATATGTTATATGGTATTTGATACCTACTGAATGATTTATAGAGCAGCTATTGCAGCTATGGTTATTTTGCACACAAATGTTGCAATATCAAAAGGAGCTATATATAATGGCTGCCCTGTATTATTTCAAGTGTATACATTCTGGACTTGAAAAAGCTTAACACATTTTAACTCTTGAGAAAAGGGTGTATCTCACATATGGTTGCAAGTTTGATGTACTTTCAATATCATGTACAGTAGGACTACATCGTTGTCATTATTCATGTGGGAGTATAAGGTGCTATTTTTTCAATGAGTATGTAATTCAGTCTTAAGTGGGTACAGTTTATAATTATTTTTTATAATTATTTTCATAATCAAATACATTTTCTTTTTGCTATTAGTTGTTTGCAAAGTATAAAACAGTGATGATCCAATCTATTATTGGAAGTGATATATTGTGAGAGTGTCACAAATCTATCATTTTTCAAATCACTATGCTTTATTACCCAAATGACTAACATTCAATCTACAATCCTTGTTTCATTTTGATCATTTAACACCTAAAGTTGTGATAGAAATATCACAGTGACAACAAATTGAGAATCAGAGTAGCGGCGCTTTCTTGCTGAGCTCCTTACCCAACCTCCCCATGGAAACAGATTTCACACTAAAGGTTCGTTCGCACTAGGCGATATTTGCCATGCGGTGCGGTAGCCTTACTTCCGCCACAGTGTACGGCAATTCATCGCAAGGTCATGCTAGATCATCGCAGGTCACTGCATGTGATGGCAGCCAGCGCCGTGTGGCAAAATACAAGAACGTCATCATTAACGCAATGCGTCGCAGCCTACCGCAATAGTAGTTGAATACTTTAAAAAACTCATTACAATAACGCACCGCAACACACGATAAATAACGTGTAGTGTGAACGGAGCTAACACTTTCCATTAGCAAAATGTTTCAAAAATGTCAAAATTATTGAATTTCATCACCATATTTGGAATCACCATGAGAATTGCATTAAAATAAGTACAAACATGCCTAGTATTGATTCAGTAATTTGTGAGTTTAACGTTGAAAGTTGGGAAAGATTCCTTAAAAATCTGTTTTGTCTGGTAAAACTAATAACCGCGTGGAAAGTGTTAAGATTCCCCTCCTCACAACATCCCTACCTGCCAACCATATTGTTTTCTCTTACATGTAGTATTTTATTACCACCCAGTGAAATATTACAACCAACTATTAATGTCACCTCCGAAATAGTTTATATTGTAAAATCTCATAAATCAACCGTGACACCAATAATATTTACAATCAACTCTGAACTTGACCGTGTAGTAGCTTGTAGCTCATTACAACATGTAATTGTTGCTAGGTTATGCAGGGAGCACACCCAGAGAAACACAGGTTGTACTAGGTTATTTGGGGCCATGGAGTTGGGGAAGGGATTGGCTTTGAGCAAGACTTTGGTGCAGAGCAGCAATGATATGACATACCCAATCCCTTGAAAAGTTTTCCCCTGGCGTAGTGTTTTAAAGAGTCTGGAGCTCATCAGCCACAAAAAAAGAATGATTTGATAAAAAAAACTAGCCTAAATGAAGCAAAAACAGAAAAGAGAAAAAGAAGTCACAATCACCTCTTGTTTCCACACCTTGCAGCAAATCTCAAATCCCATATAGGCGGACTTTCTCAACGACATATTATGCATAATTCCTTAGTTTAAGGTTTGGATAGGCCTTAGGATAAGGGTAATAGTTAGGGTTATGATTGTAAGGTTGAGGTTAGGGTTGTAAGGTTGAGGTTAGGATATCTGTAGGAACCACACAGACTCACAAAACATGTAGGCTTTAGGTTCATTTGTCAACGCTACACCATATCATTAGTCTAGGAGAATATTGTACTTCATATAAGTCTACTGCCCTCTGTTGTTGAGTCTTCAAACTTTTACGTTGGCATAATCAACATGATCAATGCACACATTTTAGTGGAGGCCGGTTGGTGGAAGAGTGTGTGTGTAAGTCTATCATTGATTTGATTGGTTGAATGGAAGTAACAAACAGTACTCTGATTGGTGGAAAGTTTAGGCCTGTATTGATAACAGAGATGAGGTAAAAAGGCTGTCATATTTGTATATATTATTAAATATCTTGTATACTTTATTATTGTATTATAGTTTATTATCCACAAACAGGCGTATAGAGATTATCCATGTAGCCAGGTGGAAAGGACAACGAAAGGGATTCGCACCTGGCCTATTCTACATTCAATAGAGTTGGTGCATGACATCCAGTTCATAGCATGAATTGTGCTATCAAATACATATTGTGAAAATGGGTGTATCTTTTAAAAATCTTAAACACAGTTTAATATTCCCACCAAGGTGGCTAATCCATAACATGGGTAATTAATTACCTCTACATGTTTATCTCTTATCTCTGCACATCGTATGTCACAAAATAGACAACGATGGCGCTCCATCATCAATAGGGTCACAAAGAATCCGGGGGTGGGGGGCACTCAACTTTTTTTCTTTTTTTGGGGTAGGTGTGCCGCCCAGGATAAAAGGGGGGGCTACAGAGATGAACTGAGTGGATTTTTTGACAAAAAATAGGGTCTTAGGAACTTTTTTTTCTTCAAAAAAGTGGGTCTTGAGAACTGGCCTTTAGTTCAATTTTCAATTTTTTTTGAAAAATTGGTGCTTGGTAATGCAAAATTTCACAATTTTTGAATTTCCAATTAAATTGGGGTCTCTTAAGAGCTAGCAGCAGAGGGTGAAAATGGGGTCTTCAGCGCGGCACATACCTATACCCTTTTCCAATGTCAGTGCCCCCGGCAAAGAATCAGCCATGATTCATAGAACGACGACGACGATTGGTAGAAAGATACTCGTTTTGTTTTGGCTTATATGAAAAGTAGGCCTATAACAAACCATTTCTTCAATACATTCACCTTATATATGTACTATGTCAAATAGGATCAGGTGTAGCTATTAAACTAAGTTAACCCCTAAAACGGGTAGAGACGAGTAATCTATACGAGCCAAACATGACACATAATTTTATCATAGCATCCTCTCTATATCGGGTACATGACCGGATGCATATCACACCTGCCGGTGTGGGCTTGTTGACAGACCACCAACAATGCTGATTCAAAATATTATCTCCAAAATATTGGAAATATTATGGCTGAGATACATGACTGTCTGAACTGACAATGATGTATGATATGATATTACTGCTGAATTCTGTACCTCCATGCTTGCCTTGACAACCATGGTACATTTCACAATGATAATTCATAAATATGCGGCTAACAAGTCAGATATGTTTAGACCAATGCATGGTTTTGAAATAATATGATTATGCATGATACCATTTTTCTCCCCTGGTCAGAATGCAGTGGTCACCGAGTCCTGGTCAGTGCATGGTTTACCCTCTAGGACGTAGACCTATGAAAATGACCCACCTTCTAGCTATACCTCAAGCCTATAAGCATAGACCGTAGGCCAGGCTATCGTAACTGACCACTCGCTGTTTGGCCACCCCTTTGTGTTTGGCCTCTTTACTATAAGCCGGTCAACACCACCATCTTTTTGTATAGGTTGACCTTTATCCCCTTTAAGCAGAAAAACAAAAGCATGTTCTCAAACACAACAAAAGGGAATGTCGCATGTACTTTACTAACATTCTCCCTCAACGGCCAAATTTGCCCGGGGATAAAATAGCGTAAATATAACCCTCGGGCATGGTAGCATACAGCCTGTCACTCAGAAGCAATGATCAGGTGGCAAACAAAATTAAGTCAGATATGATGAGTGTTGACATGTTTCTTTCGAGTACCTTTCAAATTCTTTTTTTTCTTCTTCACTTATGCACAAAATGATGCAAATAGCTTTAGCAAATTTGGTTTATTATATTTGTGCCGTTTTCACACAATTATGCTTTAACCCTAACACGTCCATGACGTAATTGACCGAGCCTATATAGTGAGCGCAATATACTGCGCGAACGTGAAGCTGATAGCCATGGCTTGTCTATGCGGGCCGGTTTGATGTGTCCCTGGATCGAATCGATTCCCGGTCTTGGGAGCAGCAATTTATTTGTTCAAACTTCTCAGAAATCCTCTTTATTGTTAAAAAAAACCAAACAGGCTAGTCAGGTTAGGGTTAATGCTCAAGATGCAAAATCGGATAAAGTTGTATGATTCTAGCCTTCTAGGAGTGCAAATGTGGTCCACAGTGCAACCTCACCCAGGCTTGTTCAAGGGCACGGACAAATCACCAGTTTCTGTGCTTCTTTCATATAGGCCTAACTGCACCTAGTGAATTACTGTAAATTTCAATATAGGTTAGCAGCTATTACCAGCCATCTTGTCAGGAATACTAAAAGGGGTTTAAGATTTTTTCAGAAAGACGACACAACTCTTTTATGATATGCATTTGATGGATGCATCAACTCTATTAAATGAAAAATAGGCCGGGTGCGAATCCCTTTTGTTGTCCGACCATTCTGCCTGTGCTACATGGATAACCTCCATGCTGTCTTCACAATTGTTACCCCACAGAACATTATATCATTCATTAGGCAATCGTGTGAGAACATTTGTAGCCAAGGCTCAAGATAACAATTTATTTACCGGGAGCTACTTTTTTTTCAAAAGTAGCGCCCGGATCAGGGGGATTTATTGAGAACCGGGAGCTACTTTTAGTCTACCGGGAGCTAACCTTTTATTAAACCAAATAAGCCTAAGTGAAATTCAATGTTTTGGGAAAGCTTCGCAGGCGCTGGTTTGGACAAAATGTCAGCGCTCGGTTGTTTATTTTTCAGCATTACTGGGCGCTTTGGCAGAACGACCGAGGGGTAAAAATCGCCCAGCGCCCGCTTATCTTGAGCCTTGTTTGTAGCATCAATTCAAAACAGGATAACAAGTATGATATGATTGATATGTTATTTGAAAATAAAAATATTATTGAGAACATTGTTTGGGGAAAATAAATGCAATCAGTTGTTGTTGTGACAAGGTTAACATATAACATGTAACAATTAAAGTATATGTTTCAAATGATAGGGCAAGTGATAAGAATGATGTTTATGCGAGGATAAAAACCTGTTCTATGGGCAAACAGACCTCTCAGGTAGGGTCAGTCGGTTGGTCAGGCATCTTTTCTCTTCTTTTTTTCCCCTCTTTTTTTCCCCTCTTTTTTCCCCAACAATTTCAGGAAATTTACTGGTGAATTTTCAGCAATTTTCCAAATTTTCAACAACAAAATTTATAATCAAAAAACAAATTAACAACAAAAAACACAAATTTTCAAAAAATACATTTATTTTTGTTTTGTTTTTTAAACATTCTAAAAAATTGGTCGGTCCACAGATAGTTGACTATCTGTGGTGTGGTCGGTCGGACCCATCAAACAGGGTTGGTTTTTTCGTCCGCTTATCATGGACATGTTATTGCAAAAAGTTCTATTACTTCTCAAGTGGTGTGCTCCACCAAAAACAAAAACAGTATAGCAACGGTGTGCTAAACATAAACAATACAGCAATGACCAGTCAGAGTATTCATCTGTGGATTTCTTCTTAGAACACTTTGCTGAACGAAAATCTAAAATATCAAGAGCCATCAAACTAGTTTAAAAATACCGCCAAGTTTATAGCATCATCGAGGCTGCTGTGGAATAGAACAAAATTCCATGCAAATAGCCGGGAATAGTCATACCGTCAGGCCTGAAAATAACACCCCCCCCCCCCCCCACCTGCCCATAGCGGGTAACTTTTGCGTCGGGCGGGTGAAGATGCAAAAGTACCCGCCCAACTGGCAGGTAACATTTTTCAAACTCACAGTGTAAGTGAGTTACAGGGGTTGGCGGAATTTCCGTCAGGCAGGTATTTTTTGTGAGTTACTCACTCGACTGGCTGGTTGACAAAAATCTGAAGTTCCAGCCCTGCATACCTTTGAAGTTAGTCAAGGTATCACTATTTCATGCGCCCGTAATTTATTTGGATTCCTTGCATTGATTTGAGGCATAGCATCTGTCACATTCCAGGTATGCTGATATCAATGTACAATTTGCCCCTATGGTGGTTTAAGATTTGTGATATTCACTTTGTTAAGAATTCATAGGTGCGTAAGAAACAAAATATTGCATTGTTCTTGTCATTATAATGAATAGTGACATTTAGAGAAAAACAGAAAATTGAAAAATGTTTTTTACCTTTCAAAAGGTAATTAAAGTCTGCAAGTATGACATTTTTCTTGTCACTAAATGAAAAGTGACATTAAAGTAAATGGGAAAATTGTTTATACATGTTTATACCTCGTTAAAGAATGAGCGGTATATGTGGGAGGTTGTTAGTGATTCGTATAAATTGCACGTATGCAGTTGTGGTTGATGCTTATTTTATTGTCACATAAAAAGAGGAACATCTTTGTGCATTAACCTGAGATAGAAGATAGGCGCCACAAGTTCTCATAGGAAATGTCATTCACCCAAGCTGGATTGGAAGGACTGAGGATGCAACTTTAAAAAGAAATTTGGGGATGTGCCAAATTGGGCTATTACAGTTGAAAACCATACTATGCCTACCCAGGCACGTACGCAGGGGGGGTCTGTCAAAAAAATGAAATGGGGGAATGAAGCACATTGCCCCTCCACGCAGCACATTGCCCCTCCCCAATTTTTTGAGTTGGGGCATGCCCCTCCCCTTTTTCTGGCAACCTTAAACACTTATATTTTATAAGATGACGTCGTAATAACTGTGTGCTATCTGAACCAGCCACCTAGGTATCTGGATGAATGGGTCTGGAGTGATTGCGGTATAAAGGGGGGTGTTAGCTGTGAAGATTAACGCTGTGAGTCTTTACACACACATTTACACTGCGTAATCACACACAAATCAATGATATCCCATAGAAAACCATTTCTAGTGCAGGTTTGCTGTTGTTATGCGTTGTCATTGAAATCGCCATAACTTTATAAGTATCCATTCGATTTTTTGGAGTGAGGTATCAAACTGCGGAGAAGAAATTTACTCATTTAATGTATATCTCAGATGTTTGGTACCGATTATCTATTTTGAATTAGCCAACATCAAAGCACCTGGTCAGGAACTTTTTGTGCTAGGTGTAGTTAAACCGCATTTGAAATGCACACTCCCTGTTGCTGAAGATTAAGGTAATGTCTTCTATAGTGGTATGCTGGTTCCCTGCACCCTGGATCCCCGGCAACTTATCCATAGGTGCAGGTACAGGGTTCTCAATTGCCGTCCGTCCGTAACAGTAAGTTCAACACAATGCCCCGGGGGGGGGGGGGGGGGGGGGGGGGGGGGAACTCAATTTTTGGGGGGTATGGGTGTGCCGCACAGGGTCTCAAAAAGGGGGGCTACAGAACTGAACTGATGGCATTTTATGACGAGACGAGCAAGAACGCACATTTTTTTTTTTTGGTTTTGGTTTTAGAGCGCAAAATTTTCGAAGAATTGGGGCTTTAGAACGAAAAATTTCGTGATTTTTTTAATTTTCAATAAAATAAGGGTCTTAAGAACTGATGCAGGCTCTAAAGGGGGGTCATAAGAACTAGCAGCAGAGGGTGAAAAAGGGGGTCTTCAGCGCGGCACATACCTATACCCTTTTTCAATGTCAGTGCCCCCCCCCCCCCCCGGGCACATTGCATTGTCGCTCTGTTGTGGCATAAGGTAAATAACGATCAACACACCGTAGCTGAGATAGCTCATCGAACGCTGAATGCATTGTTGCGCTGCCATAGCTACGGCGCAGTGGGGAACGCGCTGTGACATGCGCGCATGTGCGTATGAAGTTCGGCGCTGTGGTTAGCGCAGGTACACATGTAGTTTGTGCCAATCAGCAAATTTTTTTCTATCATTCTAAGATTGACGCTGGCTTGATTGAATTTATTTGTGGATCTATTTTTTGTCAATCATGAATATGCATGACTTTTATGCCAGCAAATCAGCGTACCTGCATCTAATGGATAAGTTGTGTGGTATCAGCCCATTGATGCAGGGAACCAGCATACTATAGTGGGTGTAAGGATTACAAATAGAATAGCCCAATTTGATATCTTTCTTTAAGATACTGCGCTAATTTCAATCACAATCCTAAATGTATTGTAAACATTCATTCCAAAACCTGAACCAAATCAAATCAAAGCTTCTCCCATCCCCTTCCCTGAGGCAGTCAGGCGTGATAAGAAAGGGGCAATTTAATAATTATTTTTGGAAAGGGGATCTCCCCTCGTCACAACCAATTATGTTGGCCAATTAGATTATTGATATGTCCCCTAACCGACTCAGTGTTGAAAACTTGCAAACATAGATTTGTTCACCAAATCATTGTTCATAGTTTTTTTTTGCAATTTACATTTATGGGAAAATAAAAACATAGGATTATGTTACTAAATCAAGTTAAGTTTCATAGTCCTATGCGAAGAAACCCCAAACCCGATATTCCACAGAGCTAAAAATAATTTAAAACCCTGCAGACCAGCAAAAAATAAATGCACAAAAATAAAACATTAACAGTAGTAGCAACATTGAACTTGACAGACACCCAAATGTGAGGGACGTGTGATCATGTACGGTGTCCGACACAGGAGGTAGGGGTCAGATGCGTTAGTTATGTCACTTTGCATATCATGGGAATATGGACATATCAGCAGGTGGTCTCTCCAAAGCTTGTTTCTTATTCCATGTGGTGGGCATTAAGCGCATTATGGATGTAATGCGTAGCCTCAACCTTATGCCCTCTTGTTTTCACTTTTCTGATGGTGGCGTACAACGGCCTGCTACCGTATGCAGACTCAGGCCTAAAAAAAAAGGTGTTTGATTGGCCTAACATGACATAAACAAATAGGGTAGGTCGGTCAGGATTTTTTGTTTTGTTTTTTGAAATCACCTGCTTTGTGGACTTAAAATAGCCGAAAATGAAAGCAAACAGTCAAAAACTGTAATACTTTCTATTTTTTTATTTTTTTTCCTCCCTCAAAATAATAAAAAATATTCAGGGTCTGCGATGTATTTAGGGACGGTTGGGTTAGGCCAATCAAACTTCTTTTTTTTTAGGCCTCATTGATATGGATGGACTCCACGGCTGTGGATTAGATCAGATCAGAAGAAATTACCGTTTGCATGGTTTGAGGAAGTTGAAAGTGTTATATTCAGAGTTGTTGAAAGTTGTATTTATTATAAGATTGGACATGGTGTGACTGTGAGTTCCGTTTACCTAAACTTTGCCGTAGGAATCCTACATGTATTGCCAGGGATGCATGGTTATTTTTAGATCTAAACTAGATCCTCTGTTTACCCCAATCTCTGACTACCCCAATCCAGTGTCCATCAGAGGCAGCTTGCTGTGACCAACTAACTCTTCGCCCAATGCATGTTCATGATGCAATAACACAGTGGTGTACTAGTATACAAATAATGAATGTTTATGAGTGCAATGGTAAGAATATTTTCATGAGGTGAAAGATGCAATGTTCCATTCAACGAGGTGGAGCTGAGTTGAATGGAACATTGCATCTTTCACCGAATGAAAATATTCTTTCCATTGCACGAATGAAAAAACATTCATGTTTTATACAACGTATAAGAAAATTATTGTCATTTGAAACAATATTATTCAAAGATTTATTTATAGTCGTGGGCTTACGTGTAGGCCTAATTGCGTTACGGCCGCCGAGCGTCTTACTGTGCAATGTATCGTAGGGGTCAATGCACGGCAAATGAAGCAATGGAGCGGATATTGAATCACACGTGGCCTATAATCCTCCAATGAAATAACAATGATTTTCTTAGGTGTTGTATAATACAGCAGGCCCGTAAGAAGGGGAGGCGATGGTGGCGATCAAAAATGCTGGTAGAGCCGCAACCAGCATTTTACATGGTTCGGGTGGTATTCCAACATATTTAAAACATTGTTTTAATCAAGTTTTGCTGGTGTTTTTTAGTAGAAACATCAATATGGCAATTTTTAATGTTCATCTTGAATTCTGAAGTAAATTAATTAAAATTAAAAAAATTCAACATGACATTGTGTCCCTTTAATTTACAGAATTGAAAACTTAATTTACAGAATTGAAATAAAACTTATTGTTGGTTTACAGAATTGAAATAAACTTCAATACGGTAACTGTCAATATCTGGTGCTTTGACCTAATTCTTAGATATAGGTATGCACAGGTGTTGATGTGGTTATGGTCAGGTTCCCCAACTATTGGCACTATACCTCTGGTCATCTACCTCTGTGCAGTGTCGGCAGAGTGTATTTCAGTGATGGCAGTATTAGAGCCTCATTGTGTGTTAAATAAATTCCAGGACATGTGTTGTGTGAACATAAAAGCTCTGTTGACCCTAACTCCCGGGCATTTTTACAATTAAACTATCAGGGGAGAAAAATGGGTCACATTTTTTGGGGATCAGGCCTCGTCAGCCCTTGAGATCGAACCCAGGCCGCCGGTGTGCAAGGCGGACACCTAACTGATTGCTCTAATGGGTCAGCTCAAAAACGTTACATTTTTCGAGACCATTTAATATAATAGCCCGCCAGATCGTGGCACGAGATAGGCCTGTAGTTAAAATAGCAACTACAATCAAGGAAAAAAAGGTTGGCACACTTTGTCCTAATTACGGAAAAAAACCTCCCCTCTCCCCGGAGGCAATGTTGATCCGAGTCATATTATCAGAAGCCTTGGTAGTTCCCCCAACATTGATTGATGGGGGGGTGGGGAAGGATATAAGAAAGGGGAGACTTTTGCTTTCTATTAAACAGTGCTATGTCCCAAGTCTGATCTCAATTGCGAGCACAGGGATAGTTGTAATAAGTTGCGTCAAGTGTGCCAACTATTATTTTCCTTGATTGTCTGAGCGAAATCCTAAATTCACCATCTGGGATTGGTTTTTTGGCTATAACTTTAGAACCAAATGCCCAATACTAATGAGGTTTTGCACGATTATTGTAGGGTATATTGCCAACATCCCCTAAAATTTACAAGTGTCAATTACGTCATTTAGTGATTGGTCAGTCAATACTTAGGCAACATATACGTCAAAACATGTTAGTTTATAATTTATTTTCATGGATGTGAAACAAAATGTTGAAGAACAATTAGAGTTCGTATATGTATTAATTGATTTCTAATCAACATTTGATAGACGGCATATAAAGTCAGACAAAAGTGTAATAGGGACTGGCCATTAATTACTAAGGCTGTCACTGTATATTAAATGTGTGCGACTATAGGTGTATAATAGGCCTTGCCATTTTTATAGTTCATGCAAACATTACTCTCTTCAGAAGATAGCAATTAATGACACAATGCCATGTTATGTTCCTAGCATTAAAATATATAATCATGGAAAATAATCATAATAACATTTATTTACAAAATAAATAAAGCCACATAAACAGAATGGCTAATACAAACAAAGATAGAAGAACGAAAAGTCACTTTGTGTATTAGGGACTGGTCATTAATTACTAACGCTGTCTCTGTATGTTAATTGTGTGCGACTATAGGTGTATAATAGGCCTTGCCATTGTTATAGTTCATATGCAATCATTACTATCTCCAGAAGATGACACGTTATGTTCTTAGCATTTAAATATGAAATTATGGAAAATAAATAAAGTCACATATATCAAATAATGCGCCATGAAGACAAAACTCTAAGATAACGTGCCGATTATTTAAAAAATGGACTTTATGATCGTTTAGAAATAAGCTTAGAAGCACACACAAGAAGAAGAAAATTAGAAGCTTGGGCAAGGATTCGAACCTGGGGCCGCGGCGTGGAAGTCTCATATGTTAACCACTACACCAACCGGGCGTGTGTGCATGTTGTAATTGAATTATACGCTATCAATACACGTGCATTGTTATTGCAGCGGAGAATCATTGCAACGGTACACCATTACATCTCATCAAATATCTCATTATTATGAAATGCAAAACTTTTTTTCTCTCAATGGATTAGTGTTTAGTGGACAATTTGAAACTCATATGCTATCTTTTAGAAGAAATGAGTCGCATCTTCGGTATGTTTTAACGGTTCACCCCTGCTGAAATAAAACATATGACTATAGATTTATTTCATTTCAGTAACGGTGAACCGTTGAAAGGTAGGTATGCGGTGCTTAATCTTTGCTTAAAAAGGGTCTATACGAACGGTATTTGTCCTCTAATCCCTTATCCATTGAAAAAATAGTTCTGTATTTCGTAACAATGACACATTTGATGATTTCTTATGGTGAACCGATGATAATTTGATTCACCAATACACGAGCATTGATAGCGTATAATTCAGTTATAATATGCACACACGCCCGGTTGGTGTAGTGGTTAACATATGAGACTTGCACCCCACTGCCCCGGGTTCGAATCCTTGTCTAAGCTTCTATTCGATAATTATTTATTTGTTGCTTCTTTTTTCTAACAATCATGATTTGCATTATTTGTTTTAATTAGCACTATCATTGTGTCTTCTATTTCTTGAAAAATCATAATGTCATTGATTTTGGTACCGAAAGAGTGCAGATATGTACTCATTCTTATATATGGGCGTAATGGCTTGACAACTTTGATTTATTGTCAAAACAAAACAGGCATATTTCATGTTGGGTTTATATTTTTAAGTTATATAGACACTGGTATTAAGACATATAGATATAGATACTGGTCTTGAGATATATATAAACGACAGAAAGATGTTTTCTCAACGTTTAGCTGATGATATATGAGGTCGAGCATCCATCTGAATTTAAATAACTGGTCATGTCTATTATAGTTTCACTGCCATTTTAAGTGAAAAATCTACCTCCGTATTTAAAAGTGACCGGTCCCTAAACGTACGTTGATGCATAATGTTTGAACACGTGACCAATGTTATAACCTATCTGTCCTCCAAATCTGGTGAAGAAATCTTTGTTTAATCTCATGTTATAGCCAAAAGACTTAACACAGATGATTTTTTTAGCAAATGACTCAGACAATCAAGGAAAAAAAGGTTGGCACACTTTGTCCTAATTACGGAAAAAAACCCCTCCCCTCTCCCCGGAGGCAATGTTGATCCGAGTCATATTATCAGAAGCCTTGGTAGTTCCCCCAACATTGATTGATGGGGGTGGGGAAGGATATAAGAAAGGGGAGACTTTTGCTTTCTATTAAACAGTGCTATGTCCCAAGTCTGATCTCAATTGCGAGCACAGGGATAGTTGTAATAAGTTGCGTCAAGTGTGCCAACTATTATTTTCCTTGATTGTAGATTTCCGCCACCTGAAAGCATCTTTGTGATGATCCTCCCGTCGTCTCATTGGCCACCTTAAATTGTGTTCCATTTGTTATAAATAAATAACAAATATCAAAGACCAGGCATGGTAGATAAAATCAAAGATTTACAGGGGTGTTGAAGAAACCCTTTAAATAGACTCCATATTGAGTGTGGACTTTTCCTTTTAAAAGGAAATGTTTACTTTATGATACATTTAGCCCAGTTTAAAAGGTAAACAGCACCTCATCTCCACACCCTTCTTGAGACAGATAACACACATTGCAAAAATAAACATTGAAAGAAACTACATGTATAACATATGTTTTGTTATGTTGTTACGATGGAAAATAAAATAAAATATTGGAAGTTCGTTGATAAAACTTTTTCCAAACAAAATGGTGAGCATTAGACAAAACATATAAAGCTGACATCAAAATGTATCTCGAAATAGAAATGAGATACATTAGCTCAAGTGGACTTTAAGTGATTCCATCTGAAAGAGATGATAACACTGTAGGACAACGACTGAAAGTCAAACTATAATTATAGGTGTCACAGTATGTATATGGATGTGAACATTTCTAGAGCCTATGTAAAATTCTGAGCAATTTTAGTCTTTTACTTTGTGGCATATTCTCATTATCCTTCTCAAGGATCTATGATTTGACTGAGTGTACCCTCCCCCAGCACTCATTGGTTGATTGCAAATATCACTTTCCCAGTTTGCTATTTAAATTTATATCAACTTCAAAAACATTATCATTATTTGCTATTTACTACGCAATTACAAATCAATGAAAACTTGACATTGAACTTGTAGACACCATAAAGGAGAAAAACACCAAACAATCACTATTCATTCATTCAGTTTTGGACATGTCAGTTTGACAGTTCTTTCTCAGTATGAGCACCAGTCAATACTTGAAAGTGTTATTGACTTATAATAGGTGAAAATCTCAAAACGATACTGCCCGCTCTAGGCATTGTTCTAATGCATTCCATAGCTAGATCCATAGGGTCAATGTCATTACTTGCCATGTAACCCCAGGATGACAGCAAACTACCCCCTCACTGGCTGTCAATTAATGTCAGACCGTTAAAATATGACATATTTGTCCGTATTGTTGACATGTTGTGTACAAACTTGTGAGTTTTGTTTTGTTTTCATCGGATCCGTCCCTTTAGGACAAAGAAATAATTGTTTGGTTGTCTTCCCATGGTCCTACACACCTCTCTAACACATTTCCACGCAGCTATTGTATTACCATTACAAAACAGATTTTTAAAAAATCTTTCCCATCAACTTTATTTTGAATGGTAATTTTGAAGAAGAACAAAAGAAAAGAAGAAAAAAGCCCACCGACCGACCCAACCTGAGAGGTCCGTTTCCCGTACTAGAACAGAGATTTATTTTTTGTCGCATAAAGCAAAAATAGAATATGGATGATCTTTGCATGGGGATTATATCCTCTCTTGGAATTAAAATATGCTTTTAATCCTTAATTAATTACTGATGATGTAAAATGGTGATCTCATCAACATAAATAGCATCGGGCACATTTAGTTTAACTTTGTCAGCTCAGATTAAATTATCAAATTATTATCTGCAACTAATTCATATTTTAAGCAATTATTTGATTGCTGATTCCTATCATTCAAAAATGAACTCAACTGTCAAAACATAAAGTGCACTTTAAAGAAAAAGTCAAGCTGATTGTGAATCAGCTTGACTGTTTACATAGTTTTGGTTTCGCTTTATATTTAATGTTATATACTTTTCAAGGTGTTAATTAGACTATCAAAGCTTGTTTCAGTGAACCATCCAATCAAATCATGGAATGTAGAAAGCGCTGCTAGTTTAGAAAGAGGAAAATGTCCAATGTTTTCTCTTCGTATTCAGAGGGTAACACATGATCGTTCTAGGAGGATGAAATACCCCCTATTTAATGGCGTTTCAAGAACAATTCTGCTCATTTGACCCCCTTTTTCGTGCAAAAATTAGGATATTTTGCCTGGAAAAAACACCCCTTATCTTACCATTTTAAGAACATTTTCTAAATAGTCCTCCTTTTTTAGTAAAAATGAGGACACATTTGGTTCAAAATACTCTCTTTTAAAATTCATGCACAGAGGAGAGGACATGGGGTCTTCAAGTTTTATAGGCTTACCGTTTTTTTCACAGAAATTGCATCAAAAAACAATAAATTAATGGCCAGAATGAATTGATTTGTGTATAAAATGCCCGGTGTTCTCACTTCGTATTCAGAGGGGTAACACATGATCGTTCCAGGATCTTAAAATACCCCCCTATTTGACGGCGTTTCGCGGACAATTTTGCTAATTTGACCCCCTTTTCGCACAAAAACGAGGACATTTTGACTGAAAATAACCCCCCTTTTTTCACTATTTCAAGGACATTTTCTATATAGTCCCCCTATTTGCACAAAAACAAGGACACATCTGGTTCAAAATACCCCTTTTTCCTTCTTCGCGGACATAGCCTCTCCAAAATCACCCCTAATTTTTTGAAATCGCGGACAAAGCTTTCAAAATGACCCCTTATTTTTAGAAATCGCGAACATAGCTTCAAAAAACACCCCTAATTTGGGGAAATTGCGGACACTAAAAATGTCCGCGGACATGGCACAGAAAACCCCCCTTTTCCGCGATTTTTGGAACGATCATGCGTACCCAAAGTTAATGTTGACTGAAACCACCGGGATAAAATGTATCAGTTGATTATGCTATCTAGCTTTCGAAATCCAGGCACGGTTCTGAGACTTTTTTCCCTGAGTGAGAGTGTAGGATGCGCCACAGCACTGCTGCGTAAGTGAAGTGTTAATGCCATCGTAGAAAATATGAATGGACACAAATCCCCCTGGGGCCTATGGCGACCAATTACCGGCTCATTGTGAGCTAATTAATACCATATACCGGAAAATATAATAACTTATATGGGGCCTATATATCATTTAATTTGAATAATTATTTTTCTGACTTTTTTTCTTCTTTAAAGTGCACCTTATGTTTTGACAGTTGAGTTCATTTTTGAATGATAGGAATATCAATGTGTGGTTATGAAATTGGAACATAATCGTGACTTAATATCCAAACCATTAATAGCCGCCAAGAATAGCAATAGCCTTTGGGAGGAAAATCTATTAATATATTTGATATGATCAGTTTGATGGTTTGATAGTGGTGTGAATTGAGAGACTGTGATATTGCTAATGCTACTGGTTTTGTAAGATGTCAGGATAAAAATGCGTAACATTGGTTGGAAAATAGTGACATGTTCTGGGGTTTAAATTTGAGATTGATATCGTATCATCTTGATATTAAGGCCCCAAAAAAGAAGGTTGGATTGCCCTTTCTGGACTGACCGTAAAAATCAGGAAAACTCAGTCGAGTTTTTTTGTTTTTGTTTTTTTTCTTCAAAAAAATATATATAAAAATTAAAAAAAACCACTTTTTTTATTATTTTTATTTTTAGAAATTACAAATTCGTCACCTAAATGACCTCAATTGACCCCTATGTAGCCCACTCTGAAATATTTATCCATGCCACCAGACTTTTGTCTTTTTTATATCAAACTTTAGTTAAATTATAAACCTCAGTGTATTCCAGTGTGATTTGTTCATTCTTTGGAATCGAAAAAGATATCAAAAAATCAACCTACCGACCCAAAAATGAAATTGAGGTGATCCAACCTTTTTTGTTTAGGCCTAAGATGATTAAACAGTGCATGTTGTGAGCAAAATATGAAAACAAAAATGTTGTACTATCTTATTTATGCGAAATGAACTACGCACTCACTTTATGTCCGTCTGGATTCAAACAAAACATAGCTTAGATTTTTCTTCTTCTTATTTGTACCTTTTTGTTATTATTTTAAAAGAAATTTGAGGGGCTTTGTATTCATTTTAAAGGTATATTATGTGATCTTTTCCAGAGGACGCCCTCAATCCTCGAAAAAAAATTGGAAGCAGATTTTCTTGCAGAGATTTACTTTTCTGATCATCGAAGTTACAGAGCGATACGATTCCTAATTACCTCAAAATCATGGTTTTAGAGTGAATTTAGAGTAAAATTTGAAAAATACAATCTATTTTCAAACCATGATTTTGAAGTAATTAGAAATTGTATCGAACTGTAATTTGGAAGATCTTTATGATTTATGATCAAAAATGCAAATCTGCAAGAAAATCTGCTTTCATTGTAAAAATCAATGATAGAGGGTGCTACTTGGAAAAGATCACATAATCATGGCTATACATGTACGTCGCAAAATCTTCCTTTTCATTTAAGTGGATGAGCTTCTTTGTTGAAATCCCAGTATCTTCATACTATGAACCTTATCCCACCTCCCCTCGCTGTAGCGAATGTTATCCACATTGCGTGTAGCTCGGAACTTTTGATCTTTGTTTAAAAACATTTAACCTTTCAACACGATGAAACTTAGTACATTTCACCTTGGTAAATCCGCAAACAAGAGGGCAGCGCTCAGCACCAATACATGATTGGTGGATTAACCTTGTCGAGATATGTTAGGGAATGACATCAGCTCACATACTTTCTCTTCCACTGCAGCAGTCCAAATGATGGAGATATGGTTCAACCAGGGGCGTAACAGAGGTTGGTTGTCAGGGGGGGGCACAGCCAAAAAAAATCCTGGTTAGAATAATTCCGTCCCGGAATTTTTCGTAAAAGGTTGCCCCAATTTTTTTCACAGTCAGTCACCTCGTCAATTTCACGTAAGTGGGGGTGGGGGGGGGGGGGGGGGGGGGGGGGCGGTAGGGTAATTTTTTTTCGCGCGGTCACAAAATTTCGCAGTACAAAAATCACAACAGTCAAACAAATTCTTTCTTTCCCTTTCTTCTTTTCTTTCTTTCCCCTTTTTTTCTCCTTTTTCTTTTTCTTTTTCCTCCCTTTTTCCTTTCTCTCTCTCTTTTCTTTCCCTTTCCCCCTTCTTTTCCTCTTTTCCCTTCCCCCTATTTTTCCTGGTGGGTAGGTTTGAATTTCCTGCTGAGCACCTTCAGCCCCCCCCCCCCCCATAAACATAGCATGGTTAAACTCCTTTTCCAAACTTCATGGCCATTAATGCATCAATTAATCCCTAGGGGTAAGGGGTATTTCAGTTCTGAAACATGCCCCTCCTTTCAGATTTGTTCAAGTTCAAATTTGGATTAGACATGGGATGAGAGGATGGTTACACTCTTAAAAATGCCTAGTCAATTTTAATGAGATACCCAAGTAAAATAAGATCTCACTAGATTTTCTATATTAGGCCAAAAAAAAAGAAAGTTGACTTGCCCTTTCAGGGTCAAAGTCAAGGTCGGACGGTCGGATTTTTTTTTTTTTTTGAAAATTTTTGAAAATTTACTGCACAAAAACACGTTTGAAAGATTTTTTTTTTTTTTTAATTTTGATTTTGATTTTTTTTTTTTGATTTTTAAACAAGCAGATACTACTTAAAAACACGTTTTGATTTTTCTTTTTTTTCAATTTTTTTTCAATCTTTTTTTTGTTGAAAAAAATAAAAATAAAAATAAAAATAGCGACCCTAGATTTCCGAAAATTAGGGTCGGTCGAAAAGGGCAAGTCAACTTTTTTTTTTTTTTGGCCTTATAGTAAAAAATTACATCAAATGTGCAATATTTTGAGGTAATTTTTGACTAGAAAATCTAGTGAGATCTTATTTTACTTGGAATTTAGTCAAAAACGACTAGGCATTATAAGAGTAGAGTCAAGTCAGAAATTATATCTTGGTAGTTCAAACAAAAACTTGAATGCTGCCTCCCTCCCCCTCTGGCAAGACTCCAAGTTGTAGAACAGAAAGTGATATCATCCTGGACTGTTGGTCATTAGGCCTATATAGCTTAAAGCTTATTGTCTACAAGCGTGGGAGTGTCCGCCGCCAAATCTTGATCCAGATCTTTCAACTCGTCCAGCTTTCAACAAACTTCAACAAATGTTTCAAGTTGGGGGGATGGAAAGGTACTCTGTTGATCAAATTGGTCATGCAAGTGTTCATTTCAGGTCAACTGGTAGCACATGCAAACAACAAAACATACAAAACATGCAACAATCCGGGGGTTCTCAACATTATTTTTGAACAGGATGTGCCATCAGATTTTCAAACTCTGAACTGATATAAAGTTTTCCAACCTGAAAGAAGTGGCTGATTTTGACAATTTTGACAATGTTCTTGTATGGGATTCATTTTAATGATTTTGACCCAAAAGATGGCTAATTTTACTATTTTATCATGATTTTGTAATTTGGAACTGCTAGCAAGTACAGTGGAGCACCACACTCCCTGAATATCTGAGGAAGAAGTAAGTGACTTGATCATTTGGCAATATGGATCAAGATCATCATAATCATCAACATTATCACTTTCTATTGAATCGCCAGATGTTTTGGATGGTTCAAAAGTCAATAATTTAATGACTAACTATTCACATTTTCTGTATTCACATTTCAGAAAATGTTCATCTCAGAATACATAAACAGGGTGTGTCAAAAAGTGTCAAAAATTATTAAAATTACATCCCATGTTTTTATAGTTTTGAAAAATAGATTGATTGTTAATAGCCCAATTCTCTAATATCAAATAGAGTTTATACAATTAAATTTGACCACCTAACTCCTGAGATATGACCAATTCAGTAAAATAAGAGTGTGAATACCACTTAAAGGCCACTTTCAAACTAGAACTGGAATCTCAACCACAAAAGTTGCTAATTGAGATTCTGTTGATGATTTACATAATGCATCAATGTATCTATTTTGTTTCTTATGGGTTAATATGATTTGAAATGCGTTTTTCTGGTCATTTTATACTTAATTATCAAATTTAGCGTGTTTAGTAGGTAGATAATTATTGATTTTATTGATTACCTTCAATTACACAATGAATGACAATTCTATTTTCAGACAAAATGTCCGCGCTTTTGTGCGAAAAAGGGGGTCAAATTAGCCAAATTGTCCGCGAAACGGGGGGTATTTCAAGGTCCTGGAACGATCATGGGTTACCCCTCTGAATACGAAGAGAGAACACCGGGTGACACACATGACAGATTACTGAATATGATTATTACTATTCCAGGTACAATTTACATTTTTCATTTTTACATGCCCTGTATGTACCTACTAATCACTCATCAATGCTACCTAATAGACAACGAGTTTGTCAGAAATTGATAAACAATTCCATATTGTGCAAAATCGTCACATAATGTTGAAAATTGATTTACCATAAATTTCATTTCAGCATATCTAACTTTACACAATTTTCCTATACAACTAACACTAGTTAGTAACAGGCACAAATTTGTCAGAGATAAGTACCTTATCTTGTGAAAATTTGTCAAAAATTGATTTACCATAAATTTCATTTCGGAATATGAAACTACTGTTCATTTCTCAATACAACTAACAGACATAAATTTGTCAAAGATCATCAGAGAATTTGTGAAATAATTCTGGAAATTGATTTAACAAATGTCACCAGTCATGTCGAAAGAGGACATGATGTCGGCAAACAGTGTTTTGAGATAGAAGCCAATATATCTGGTGAAATATAAAGAAAATAATAGAAAAACTATGCTTCTTCAAGTCATATCTTGTGATTACGAGGTCTGATTACCTTCAACATGGTGTCATTTCAAAGCTTAAAATGTGCTCTTTCAAGTCATACCAAGAACTCAGATTTGACTCGGACCTCTAACATATCCATTTTGACATAACAGGTCACAAATGTCTTCCCATGTGCGCAAATGGGTGTTAGGTGTGTCATTCCGTGTCAAGTGAATTCAGGTTCCGATATATCAGTGACAGTTGATATATCAGCTTCTGCTGAAAGACGAGTAATCCTGTTCGGATAGACGCAAATTGACAGGCTGTTATCTAACGAAGAATGGTTTCATTGTCAACTTTGAAAGTTAGTAATAATCAATTTCACCTGTAAGAACATCTATAGGAAGAAACCTGTTAAAGGTAGATGCAGATCAGCTCTGGATGCAGATTTGGGTTCTCTAAGCTGACTCATAATTAAATGTTACTTCATAATGATAAATACTTTCTGCAAGAAATCCTTAGAAACAAATAAAAAAGGGGGTTTTCATTAAAAAAAAAGACTAAAAAAAGAAGAGAAAAATCATTAAAAAAAAACCCCCAACATGCAACCAAACCAGTTAAATCAGGTTGGTTTCTCTTCATTTTTTATCATTGAAGATTGCTCTTAATTTGAGGCATATTAGACCCTGGGTACAGAGGGAAACATTTGGTTTGTAATATATGATGTGATCAACTTATCAAGCAAAAAGTGAGTCGGAAGTTGGGAATATTTTATTTTCCATTGTTTTGAAATCCCAATAGAAATTGGAGTTGGAATTAAGTGGCCATTTTGTAATGGAATTTTCTGCAAAATGTAGCCCTATATATGAATAACCTATAGATGTACAATCAAACAGGCCTGGAAATAGCACCCGCCCACCTGTCCATAGCGGGTAACTTTTGCATTGGGCGGATGTGAAGCTACATGAAAAGTACCCGCCCAACTGGTGGGTAGAGTTTTTCAAACTCACAATTTAAAGGGAGTTACACTGGCTGGTGGATTTTCTTGTCGGGCAAGTATTTTTGTGAGTTACCTGCACAACTGGCTGGTTGAAAAAACCCTGAAGTTCCAGCCCTGCAATCAAGTAATAAATTCAAAATAAGACATGTTTGACTTCAGACTCATTTTGCTTGATCACATTTGCTTGATCGCATCACATTGATATGTACTATTGCTCCAAACAACATCAACTTTAACATGTTTAAGGGGCAATGAAAGATTGCAGAGAAAAAATGAAATATTGAAAAAAATGAATTGTTTAAATAGATTAAAGTACTTAGGAACCCTAAAGTGTAATAATTTATGGGAAAAGGGTTGAATGATGGCTGAAGCAATTTTTGTGGCAAGTGGTGCTGATAATTTTGATGTGATCTATATCGAAATGACCAACTTTGTGAAATGTTACACGATAGACCACGAATTAAAGGGACACTAAGAGATGTGTTGGAGGCTGCGCCCTCAATTATGATAAAAACTGGGATTAGTATATTTTTATAATTGTATTATATGTATGAACTTACACCTATAAGGATTAAGAAAAATCAGCCCTCTTTGTACAAGAAAACGTCGATTCAAAAATGCTCGTACAGCCGGGACGAACATTTTACGTCCGACAGTATCCCCCTGCAGTACGCGTGATACATAACGCGAACCACATTTGCATAGAGGGTGTTTTTCAATAAATAGCGATGATATTGTTTTAATCAAGTTTTGCTGTGTTTTTGTTAGTAGAAACAACAATAATGGCAATTTTTAATGTTCATCTTGAATTCTGAAGTAAATTTTTAAACATTTAAAATTTTCAACACCACTTAAACAGTTTCAGATGGTAGTTAGTATATGCCTAAGTATTACATAGATGCAAAAAACCTTATTTCCAAGAAAATTGAGACGCACTCCCATACATATCTCTCAGTGCCTCTTTAAACTAAATTTAGGGGTAGTGGACCCCCATGACCCCTCAATATATTTATCACTCTTATGCTCACCACTCAAACTAAAATAAGATGTTGAAATGTTTTGGCATCCTCTACAGAACCCTGACAAACGTCATGTGTTGTAGCACGACTGAACTATGATCGTAATAATATAAACATCATGCACCTATTCAACAGTACAAATGATACTGTGATGTCGCAGCTAGTCAATCATCGCAGACTTATTAGTTCAAAACAAAGATGGATAATTAGATAATAAGCCATGCACTCCAGTGCTGCTCAAGGCGCTAATCTTAATCCAGGGGGTGGGGGTAGAATTCCAATATTTCTTTTGGTAGGGATGCATCAAGTGTAAATTGAGAATATTTTTAAGTGAACATTTAAACATAACCCTAATTTTGGATCAAAATGAATATGGTATTGTCAAGAAAGACCAAATATGTCCTTGAATTTCAGCAAAGTTACCATATGATGACGGGGTGGGGACTCTATTTTTATGGCACATTCATGTAACCGTCTTCCTCCCTGTGTACCCACCCCCTGGATATAAACAAACCAATGGAATTCGCTCTGCTCTTTGCGTCTTTCCTCATTGTCATATCAAGAGAGTGATGGACAGACAGACGCATTGGTCGCCGAGTAAGAGTACAACCTCCGGCCTATCTTACCTGAGCAGGGGAGTGTTGCCTTATATGGACATAAAGAGGCAGGAGGGATGATGGGAAGTTTTCCCAGGTGTGAAAAAGGTTGTGTTGATTTTAGGCAGGATTGAATAGAGAAAGCAGAGATGGCTTAGAATGGATGGATGTGAGGGATTATAATATTAATATTGTCTGCGCTGTGAAGACCAAAATGTGTATCTCGTTTAACCAGGGGAAGGTGACACACAGGTTTTTTGTAGTTGTTGCCAATATGGTTTTTAATTTCTTATACAACATTTTTTTGCAACATTTGGAATTAAGATCTTATTTTTGTAGGCAGTATAAACTGTACAACTAAATGTAAATCAAAATTAAACATTTAACAACAATTAGTGCACAATTTTTCCCAACCAAATGGGGGCATCAGAACTACAGCAGGCTGTGAAGTGGTGACGGTGGAAAGAACGAAAAGGGTGCTAAAAATGGGGCCCTCAATTCTGGTAACAAATATACTTGATAACTTTGCTGTACAAGTGATGTACTTTCTAACTTACAGAATTTGCCATGTTTTGATAAATTGATATATTCCATGCGTGTATGCTTACTATTTAACTTAATAACGTATTTAGTGTACCTTCTGGCAAGAAATTTAAGGTTGGTGTCAACCCTGTTTGGCGCCAAATTTATCAAGCACCGTAACTTTTAAATTATAAATGTGATGTACATAAAAGTATACATTTTTTGTAATGAAATGAGTCAGAGAATCCATTTTTGGTATCAAGTTTTACTAAAATTAGTGATTTTTACATTTTTTGCCCAGAAATCACTTTTTGGCGTCAAAAATGTGATTTTTGGGCAAAAATGTAAAAAACACTAATTTTAGTCAAATTTGATACCAAAAATGAATTCTCTGACTCATTTCATCACAAAAAATGTATACTTTTATGTACATCACATTTATAAATTAAAAGTTACAGTGCTTGATAATTTGGCGCCAAACAGGGTTGACACCAACCTTAAGAAAGCCAGGTCTCCAACCTAGCAATGTCTCGTATTGATCAAGTCTGTGTAATTAGTTGGTGCCCTGTGTGTTATTTCATTTCAGTTCATTATTGAGAATATTCCAAATAGCAATGTGTCCTTTAGGCTATGGAGAACAAATCTAATTAAATTCTTATTTAAAATGTGAGATTGTAACTGTTGCTCTCGATTGTACATGTAGGACATTTTGAAGTAAATTTATTGTCATACTTGTAAGCTTGAAGTAATTTCATCCATTCTGCTTGGCCAATGGGGTTAAATGCATGTTATGCGATCTTTTTCATGGAACGCCCTTTTGAATTTTCCCCCTGTAACAGTGCATGAAACTAAAATATCTTTGAAGTTACAGAGCAATATTTTTCCTAATTACTTCAAAATAAATTTTGTATATAAGTTGTTGAGTTCAAAATATTATTATTTTAGTTCGTAAATGGAATTCCATGGGTTGACACTGTGTTAATGCAGTTTGCAACTTTCCGGATATGATCGCAACTGTACTAGTGAACATAATATGGAATGCTTTATGACAAAAATCTAAACAATATGTTGAAAAATTCATTAAATTGGAAGCAGATTTCCATTATGATGTAGTAAAGTTCTGTGAGATTTTTTTTAACAGAAAAATTAGTCAAATAGATTTATGAGTCCAAAAGCAAAATCTTTCCTAAAGTAATAGTTAAACTTCAATAAGAGAGCACAACAGGAATTTCAAGAAATATCCTTGAAAATGTTAACCCCCCCCCCCCCCCCTTATTGATGAATTTGGGCTCAGATATTGCCTGAAATTATTTGAAATTGGTGTGTGGAAAGGAATCATCTCATTTATACCATTAACATTTGTATTTGAAGTGTACTTTATAAAGGTCAGTGAAGTTTCATGTTCTTGCTCTACAATTATGATTCCAAATTGGTATCTACACTTTATGACGCATTATAGTCCAATATAAGTCTACATGCAACTTTAGGCCAAATTAAATTAATTGTTTGTCTCAAAGCTCCTCTCCTGTTGTAAAACTAATGCGGAATGCGGGTTTTTTTCAAGTTTTTAAAAATAAAAAAAAAAATAAAATATTGAAATCCTTGTAAAAGTGAACTTTTGTTTTTAAAGATGATGTGATCAATGAAAATCTGAAAAATCGGTGAAATGTTGGGATTTTTGATTTTTTTAAATTTAAAAAAAAAAAAACCTAAAAAAAGTTTTTTTCTTCAGATTTTTGTTTTTCTAATGCGCATCAATAAACTAACGCGCGCGGGAGCTTTGAGACAAACAATTAATTTAATTTGGCCTTATCAGTCAAGTTTATCTGCAAATGTATATTTTTCTTTTTGACTGCTATTATTCCCAGATAACTTCCATTGACATGTTGACTGACCTACATCATCAATACAAATTTGAAATAACCTTTTTCATGAAACCTAAGAATCTTTAATCATTTGATGAACTCTGCAGTTCATCAAAGTTGGTCTCTAACATGCCCCTTAATAACTTACATGTGAGATTCCACAAAACTGATCTAGCGATTCCACCACACTACGCCTCCAAATATCTCAAGCATACTGACACAGGACGAGCAATGGATACAGTATACTTCCCTTGCATATCATCATTGCCATGATGAATATATCCAGGCCCATGAAAACCCCAGGGTAGTGTTCAAGAGGAGTAAGGTTATCAATGTGATGCAAATGAGGATCACCTTTTAACTCATCTGAAATAGTTCAAAAATACTGGGTCCTTCTTGATTGACATTTACCCCAAATATCCACTAAATTCATCAACATTTTTCAACATGTCAGAGATTTAAAACATGTTACTTAAAACTTGTTCTGTGAAATCTTAATCTTGTAATTCCATTTTCACCATGTAATCTCACAGTGATGTAGCTCATTGGCGACTATTGGATCCATTCCTTGCGACGTGCCCATAAACTACTATAGATGTACCCGGGCTGGAACTTCAGATTTTGTTGAACTAGCCAGATCGGGCAGGTAACTCATAGAAATACATGCGCAACAGAAATTCCGCCTGCATGTAACTCACTTACACTGTGAGTTTGAAAAAATCTAGTCAGTCAGTCAGGTACTATTACATCTTCACCCGCCCAACGCCAAAGAGGTGGGCGGATGCTATTTAATTCCAGGCTTGGATGTAACCAAATTGTGATGTTAGTCTTGTTAATTCAGTTTTTGTCACAATCCAACACATTTCCAGTGTTGCAGTGACTGATTGATGTAACCACGCAGTGATGTTGCTCTTTAGTATGGTTTCATATAGTGACAAGCCAACCACTTGTCAACATTAAACATAAATGATGGAGATCTTTGATGGCAGCTATTTAGTTCAATTTTGGTGATAAGTCAACCAGTTCTCATTGGTAAAATCTCATAGTGTTAGTTCTTATGTGGCTATTTTTTTCTTCCAGCGCAGTTTTGAACAAATCAACCAGTTTTCAAGGTTTTTATTAGGAGGGAGATGAAACCTGGCTCCCTGTACCAAAGTAACATGACTGGCGGCTATGTGGTTCATTTTTTGTGACAAACAACCAGTTTTCAAGGGTCCTTTAGAGGGAGATTATTAAACAAGCAATTTGTACAAAATAAATATCAATGGTGGCTAACTGGTCCACTTTTTGTGACAAACTAACCAATGTTCTTAGATATAACGTGAAGTTGAAATAAAGTGTTTTTATCAAGGCATATTTGAAGATTATTATTACTGTAAAGAAGCTTACATGTATCTGGGGAAGCTTACTGGCAGCAACTCCATAACATGTAGAGGCACTGTTGACAGCAGAGCTATTGAGTGGTCGCCAGCATTCAAAATAGAGGTACTTTGTGCATCCCTGAAATGACCAAATTTCCTGGCGGATAACCATTTTTGTCTTGCTATTTATCCGACTGATAACTACAATTTTGACAGGCAGAACAACTGAAACAATTGCGGATAACAGGGCCCTGCCACTCTTCATGGCTGTTTGACTGTCCGCTTTATGATTAAAATTATGGGATAAAAAATATTATATAGTGGCCCTTTTATGGTTTGACCTGATTTGGGTAGTGCTAATGAAAAAGAGTATACGGTGAAAATTTAAAGAAAATTGTTCGAGCCCTTTTTAAATTATCGGCATTTTCTACTTGATACATATTTTACATATAACTCTATGGGAAATGTGGCCGATGAGGGCGCTATTTTAGTAAATAATAATATTCAAAGCTCTATTTCTCAGAACTGGCACCAACAAATGTTCTGACATTTGTACAAAAGATGGCCAGTATATTCAGGTAATTGAATCAGTTAAAAACAGAACTGGGCCAGCAAGTTACGGTGTTCTCAGAATAAAACGGACACATTATGTGGGATCAAACAGCTGTGTCTTACCATACCTCCAGTTTAGTGAGCTAATGTTGCTGTTCCCCTCCAGATTCTGTGTAACCCCTGGCCAGATTGTGAATGCTGATAATACAATTGTAGAAAAACATGACCCAATTCCATTCATGAAATAAGGTTAAGTGTTTTTCTAGTTGAATCATCCATCGTCGTCGTCGCTTCTACTTCATCTTCAATGGAGTCATCACAGATTTAGCATGCAACATACTAACATCCATTAAGTGTGTGTTTCACTGTGTCATCGACCAAAATAATGAGGTACTCGTGTTTAGCACTGATCAAACTGTAGAGTGTCTTATAATAGAGCCTGAATAGTACTGAGGCATTATGCGACAGGAAAAGAAACCTGTTCTACAGCCCGACTGACCCAATTTTGTTTCAAATTGTCAACAACAACAAATTAACAATTTGGGGGAAAATTTTGAAATCATGGAATTTAAACCCCAAAAAATGATAATTTTGAAAAAAATATTTTTTTAATTTTAAATTCACCTAAATGTCAGAAATGTTTGAAGAAAAACAGCAACAACTATCAAAAAAATGCCTGACCGACCAACCTACCCGAGAGGTCCATTTGCCCGTAGAACAGTGTGGGTTATTTTCATCGACTTAGGCCTATTTGTTTTGTTGAGTATCAATTCACAGATTCCCTTAATCATCATGATCATAATGTCCATCATGTCTGTTACCCGTGGCATTTCCTTTAATGTTGTTTGCACCACAGCTATCCCGTATTAATTTGCAACAATTTCGTACTGATTGTATCTCAAAGTACTTTTAACCCTTTTTAGACCCCTGGGTATTGCAACATTATTTAGAATTTCTTTTACAAAAAATTCAATAGATGTAAGTGCTCCCTCCAGGGCAGAGAACATTGAGTGTCCTGTATATCTCTAAACATATCCATAATCTTAATAATGAGGTTGATGTATATCTTACATCAATGTTACAAAAGATTGTCTAGTGTAATTCATAGCTATCCAATGCTTTACCTCATGATGTCATACAACATACTATAAAAGATTCAAAAGAAGTAAGTTTCCCCGCCCCCCTAAACATTAGATCCCGTTTGTTTGCATATCTCCACACACAATTTAGACGTTTTGAGAAATTAAAACACTTATGAAAAGGTCCACTATTTTGGAAAATATCATTATGGGGGAAATGTGGTGACTGTTTTGGGAAAAGTAACTGACATAATGCAATGAATGTACCTTGCATATGCTTACTTCACATAATTTACAGTGAAATCTGGCCTTCCTTGTGCGATGCCGATGACAAAAAGTTATACGAAGATACAGCAATCTGTCGTCCATGTTGACAACAGATTGACCCCACAAATGACCTCAGTCGATCTATTTGCCCCGGATCATATAACATCCGGGTAAGTGGACTCAATACCACATCAGTATTTTGGTGTATTTTATCGCACAATGAGAACGCGAAATCAATGTTAACCGAGTCCACTTGCTAGTTATAGTCCACATTCACACAATGAGAACGCGCCCTTAGCTGCCAATATTAGGCTACATTAATGTAGGGCATTGTCTGTTTTATAAAGACAAAGAGTGGAGTTTCTTAATCTTAGAAACTCAAGATTAGAGCGTTTCAGTTTAGGTTTCAATAATTCTTAAACAATGCTGGATCTTAAGCTTCACGTAAGTGATATGATTCTATAAATAAATCAAATGAAATACTGTATAGAACTTTAATAGCTTTGTTATATGTGATGATTTTCTAACGTATTCTGTCACAACCCTCTGCCAACCGAGTGAGTTATTCCCCTAAAATTCATGTTACAACATAATCATGGCAACTTGCTGACAGAAAGGCACCAGTTGAACTTTCAAAATATCTACCTGGTAGGGCATGGTGTGACAGAAGGAAGATAATACCAAATTAACCAATTAGGATTGAATTGTAGACACAATTAGCCAATGAATGCTGTCTATTGTAATTCAAACCCGTTGCTAACGGATATATTTCAAGGCAGCTGTGATCAGTGATACTGTGTGTATATATATACAGACTTTAACTAAGGTTTCGTCACCTTTACTTGGGAGCGGATAAAGATCCTGATTCAATTCAGGGTGTCCCAAAAGATAATCTTTTTTTATTTACATTACATATTATCTGATAAAATATTGCTATGGTGATAGAAAACACTTTGAAAAAAATGGTACCCAAGTAATAATTACTACTGCATATGTCACCAAGTAAAACATGAATGCCCATAACGGGTAACTTTTGTGTCGGGCTGTGAAGATACAATAGTACCCGCCCCACTGGCGGGTAACATTTTTCGAACTCACAGTGTAAGTGTGTTACACCATGGTTACACTGGCTGGTGGTTGACATTACGTTCCAGTTACCTGTATAGTTTGAGCACAAGTTTGAGATATTTGCTGTTGAACTGGGCGTGACTCTAGTATTTGCATGTGAACATGGTGTGAATGGTATGAACACCCTGGATCAACTGCCTGGATAACAACCCAAAAGGCAGTCAACACTCCGGGATGTGTATTGGCACATTATGTTGATCTTTAGCCCCATTTGGCTAACTAAAATCTGCTCTTAATCGTAACTTCTCTCGAGATTTGAACTTTTTATTTGACAAAATCTGAAATATCACTAGTTTATTAAACAAATTGAAGTTCAGGCATTGACTTTCTTAACACAAGAACTTAGAAAAGTTGTGTGTTGTGCTCTAAGTTTCACCCAAAAATTGGTCGATCCAACACCATTGACCACATGCTGGGGGGGGGGGGGGACCTTGAACATTACAATAAGTTGAGGACATCCTGCACGTATACGAGCATACACGCACATCATCACACTAACGTGGTATAGGGGCTTTGTACGTATGCCAGCGTTTGTGAACTCACAACTCATTCACGTTATACCTTTGCTGTAATCAACCTATATATTTACAAAGCTTAACATCTCTTCTTTCCAATCATACATACTTTTATCATAAATAGGGTAAAGTCGCCTATTTTCGGTCAGCGCCTATTTTCGGTCACTTCGACTTTACCCTACTAACTTTGCACTACCGTTAATATACACATCTTTGGCAGTTCTTTTCATACCACGGACTCAAAAATCGGTTGATTTCCCATTCATAACACCCGCTGCGATCAACTTCCGACAACCGAGAATTCCCGGTGCTAGATCATAGTGTATCTCCGCGGCAGTCCCCCCATTCATAAAATCAACCTAATTTTATTTGTTACAACGATCATAAGGCACAATATCATCTAAAGGTCATCGACCAAATGTTTCCTTGACCCTTAGTCATTTCTAATATTCATGATGTTTCCTACATGATCGAAAGCAGTTTGGTCGAAAACCATGAACGCCTGGCTTGAATGCGAAGTCCTATGCAAGTTAATTGAGGTCATGCACGAGTGTACAGGTCAGCGCGTGATTTCTGTGTGGCCCTTTCACGGTACGCTAACTTTGAATGGTTGGTCTGTATTGATATGCTAATGACGCATGGTAGTGGCACTACGTCACACCTAATTAATAAATGTCCGAGCTGTGCACAAAGTTGTTGTAATGAGCAGTCTATCTACAATCTTGCCACATGACTTGGCACCCGTGGTGACTTTCAGCCACAATTGGGCTAGTTTTAAAACTAAAATCTGCTTCAGGGATAATATATTGTGATTCTTTTTCGAATTTTGAACTTTTGCAAAATCTGAAATAGCCCAATTTAGTATGACAAATTGAAGTTAACAGTTTGAATTTCTTAACACAACAACTTTCAAAAGTAAGACTTTGGGCTTCTAGTTCCACCCAGAAAATTATCCAATTTTAATTAAATTAACTGTATGGGTAAAATGTTAACATTTACTTTTTACTTATAGCTAGCTTTGTTAATATCCAAATGTTTTCACTCGTTCGACACTCGTTCGACCTGCAAACAGTATGAACATTATTCATTTATGAACATTAAAAACTGTAATAATTTTGTTTTCTAAAGACTCCCACTACATGTAGTACCAAGTCCTTCCTACCATGGGCCAAACCAGGATACCACCCCTGGCGCCGCAGGGCCTTGGGCAGTGCTTGGCCAGCGATCCTAGTAGCCACGCTAGGAAATACACAGACGTGGTGCAATAAATCAAATAAATCGGCCAAATAAAGTCAAGATATATTACCACGAATAGAGCCTGGAATCGAGGGTAACAAGTAGGCTGGAAATATACAGGCAATGGAACCGTAATGAAAAAAATCCGAAGTTCCAGCCCTGATCTTAAAACGGTGACTCACTAAATTTGTGTCTAAATTAAATGTTTTAAACTCTGCGAATCTCGTCCCTAGAGTGGTCATGCTTTCACTGTATACAGGTATTCAATATATTGAGGCCCAAATGGGTTGCAATAGATATTGACCAAATTCCTCAAATGCATGTGTATTTTAAGACTACCGTACACGATCTGCACGTCAGCTTGCACCAGACATGGTTGAGTAATCATTCAATGCATACAATTGGTGCACAAGTTTAGTTAAACTACCCCCGTACTCATGTTTTAAGTTAGACACTTTTCAGTGAGTTAGAAGCGTGTGTTTAATGCAGGATCAATGTGCAGCTTGAACCTACCCTCCTGAAGCATTCACCTGTATTTACCTTTCTTCAAGATAGATTAGGTCAAGATTAGGTCTATCCTGCAATTTGTAGGGTGAAGATTCACCTTAGTGCACCATGTCCGTTCAATAGTAATATGTGGGAGAAATTGAAATATAGGTGAAGATTCACCATAGATTCACCTGTCCAATGTATTAATTAGTTCAAGATTCACCTCTACCAAAATATTACTAGGCAAAGATTAGGCGTCTTATCTTTGACTAACCTTGAGGAGGGTAGGTTCAAGATGCACATTGACGCCTGCATAAGTTAAACAAATATTTGAGAATTGCGTTTAGTTGAACAATGTGTTTAAAGTCAAAGTTAAACATGTGTTAGTTTAAAACCGTGTTTAAATACATACAGGAATGCGGGCCCTAAATCTATTGTATATGAAATAATAACTTTGTATTCAACAAACTATATATTAGGCCTACAGGATGTGACCACGGTCAATTATATCAAATTTGTTCAATTAAACATTTTTTTCTTCAAATAAGAAAAATGAATTGCCTATATTCAAACTGGTTTACATTACAATTGGCAGAGCTGAAAATCCATTGCATGAAAACACCTCTTTCCCTTTTTTTTCTATTCAAATTGTATTTATAAAGACACCTCTGCATGCCGCTTGAATACCATTCCAAAATCTAATACAAATTGTATTTTGGATCAGATTTATCATCATTATTTATTTTTTTACGATTCAAGAGGATTATGAAATAAGCCTAAGTGAAGATTTAGAGTTTATATTAAAATGGGAAGAATGGGTTGATGGAGTGGGTGATTTTCTGGTTGAACAGTCGTTGATTTTGATGAATAACTTTGGTTCTAGCCAATTTGTTGCAATCGGTTTATATAAGACAAACACAATAGTGAAAATCCACCTGTGAAATGAAACCGACAATTCGGGAATTCAATGTTTTTTGTGGATTTACACAAAGCAGGTTAAGGTGGTTAATGCATGCATTGTTAGTAATAAATATGATCAAGTATTCTCCTTTGTGATTTTGTTTTGAGAGTTTTATCCTTGAATTTATTAGGTTATAATGTTTTTAGGTGGAAATTTGGCAAAAAATGAGGTCTTAGCACGTTTTGTGTCGCATAGCTCCACTAGTGATTTTTTGGACTTTATTAAAACGCCCTCCAATATCTACTGAAACAAGGGGAGTGATATTGAGAGGTAATGATAGCCTATGAAAGTACCAATTGAAAGACAGCAAAAGAGTAAAGGTGATAACAATCAAGGTTGTTCTTATGCACTTGTCACTTGCTGTCCCGGCTCCTGGGGACCCGGACTCAGCAGGGGAAATTACTTTGCCGAAAGTGTATATCCCTGCTATCTCCAGGTACTGTCCCGGGGGTACAGGGCACTAAATATCAGAACATCCCTGGTTCAACCCCGGGTACAGTCCCGGCCCCTGACAGCCGGGCAAAATGTCACAGCCATGGCTCATAAAACGTGGGGTAACAGTCCCGGGTACATCTCGGTACGTCAGCCTGGGGGGCCAGGCTGCCTTATTGTACATTCCCGCTAAAACCCCAGCTATTTTCCCGGGTACCGGGGCACCAACCCCTTTGGCAACCCCCCTGGGTCCCCAGGAGCCAGGACAGCAAATGACAAGCGCATTATTTTAGTGCATGTTTTTACTGAAGCACGGGAACGTTAATGCTATTTATAATAACAGTATCTACTGTTAAATATTTTAATCACCCCGGTTTCTACTCATTAAAACTTGTGAAGTGATTCTGGTAAGTTTACCTGCCCGTTCATGCCATGCATACACAAATGCTGGTGCATCCACCTGTGCATACATTGGAAGATGACATGAGATGAGTGATGAAAAGCCCTGATTTTAGATATATTTTATGAAATAATGTAGAAGGAATCAAGCGGCTACACCAATCGACCTTGTAAACATAACATACAAATAAACTAAACTTGAATTTAAGTTGAATTCAAATTATGGAACTAGGTTTCACATCGCATTTGAATACAACGGTGAAAAGGGGAGAGATGAAATGGGTAATGGTCAGATCAGTTTTATTTACATGATAAGAAGTACATGTATACTTCCGGGTTATGAGAATTTAATGATAAGATTTATTTGCTTGTGTTTCTACTGGGCAAGTTAGCTGTAATTACCGTTAACAAACCTAGTTTTTGCTGTTAGAAAACTTATCGTTAATAAGCGTTATTTGACCGTTTTTACTGGGCGTAAAGGCCGGTTGGTACTGTTAATTACTGTTAAAGTTGCCTAGTAGAAACACACTCTTAGAGAGGCATTTTGGTCAATATTTTTTCATTCTAGGGATGAATGTCAGTTAAATACATGCTTTTTAAAGCCCTATCTTAAAAGATAGGGCAAGCTTTTGCTAGTACATATCCCATATGTCGATATAGATTTGGTTTCTATCAGCAATAGTTGAAAGAAAGCGACGGTTGATGTTTCTATGAGAGTAAACATGTGATGGAAGTTATTCCAAAACAACAATATTTATCCTATAGTCAAGTGTTCAAAACAAGTTACATAACTATAGAGCCTGTTTCTAGAATCTAGATCATCAGAATATAGCCTGATGAAACGAGTGAACTTGGCTTGTCCGAGAAGTGAACATAGATATATAGAAAAACACAAACTACAGACGACTCAGTGTCAGTGTTGATTTCCGTTTGGATACAGCACAATGGGAAAAATACAACGAAAAAAAAAGATTGGATGTTATTTTATGTTATTCTAGTTGACATTGTCTCCCACAAGTCTGAAATGTTATTAGGTAGAGCGAGGAGGGAAAAAACTTAAGAAGAATCAAGGCTGACAGTAGGAAAACTTAAATAGGACAAACGGACGGGCAAACAGAGCAGCAACGGTAGATATGTCTAGCGTGTGTGCTGTAAAATATTTAAAGGAATTGAAACAAAATGGCAAGTTGGTTGACAATTTAATACAACTATCCCTGTGCTCACAATAGAGAACCGACTTGGGACATAGCACTCTTTAATAGCACGCAGAGGTCTCCCCCTCTCTCTCATCCTTCCCCACCCCCCATCAATCAATGTTGAGAGAGCTACCAAAGCTTCTGATGACATGTGGCTCGGATCAACATTGCCTCGGGGGAGAGGGGCACTTTTTTCCTTAATTGGGACAAAGTGTGCCAACCTTTTTTTCCTTGATTGTAGCCATTGTTATAGATTTTGTAGTTTCATTTTAAATTTCAAATTTGATCATATATTTGTTTTTATCTCCCTTTTGAGTGACTTCCAAATCGAGAACCATTCCCATTTTAATAACCACCCTGCGAGGTCACAATTAGGATTACATTACTCAGTGTTTCTATTATCAATCTTAGTATTTCCCTAGGTAAGTTGATTTATGAAATCGCAGCCCTGATAAGTGGCTTTTGTAAGCGGTCTCTATCAGCGGTTTCCTTGGCGGTGTCTAAATCAGTGAATGTGTTATCTCAAGAGCTGAATGGCAAATGGTGACCAAACTGATTGGCTATTAATTTGCATAAATTATGCATAATGCCTTATAAGTATCTAGCTCAGTCAGTTGTCGATTGACACAACTTTTTACAAGTAACTTTGATTTCACATCCCTGAATTCTTACACCATACGAGTACCTACCACTGGGAGGTTTAGTCGCTCAACTGACACTACATCTCTATCCCGCACTTAACACTTTTCATGCAGCTATTATACATTACAAAACAGATTGTTCAGAATTTTCGAAGTCTATCTCAAAGATTACTGAACCTATGCTAGTCAAGTTTGTACTTCTTGCAATGCATTTTGCATGGTGATTCCAAATATTGTAATTAAATTCAATAATGTTGACATTTTTGAAACATTTTGTGACATTTTGCAATGTCGTCTGCAGACGCCTGCCTCGTGGAAAGCGTTAAGGCATCGACCTAGTACAAGTTGTATTCTTTTTTAAATCAATATTTTTACATTGCTAAAGCGTCATATTGTGACATATTTCTCACAACGCTTCAAGAATCCTCATGGGCAATGGTATGCATGAGATGGACCACGCTATAAAACATGTTATCTTTGCAACATTTGTATTTTTTGTGATATGGAGTTGAAGTGTGAACTCAATGTTGTATTGATCTGTAAGCCAGTTACAGATATCTATAGAGCTTTCAATTTTGAAATTGGAAAAACAATACCATTATAACATTCTGAATTTTATTTACATTATCTTTTAAGATCAAACACTTCAACGTAGTTTCTATTTTCTCAGGGTGGAATGTATGTTTGACAATATTAGAAAAATGAGTGACTAGAAGCGAGACAAAATAATATTAGGTGACAAAACAGACCTCTCGGTCAGGGATGGTAGATGGGGCATTTTGGGAGGGAGGGTGTTTAAAATCAGGCCCAGAGGATTTTGTTTTGCCTTTGCCTAAGTAATACTTAATAACATAGCTATGTCTTGCAGAACTAACACATTTTCTGGTTATGTTCAACTAACACATTTTCTGGTTATGTTAAATCTTGATTGCAAAAACCTAATAACCCTAACACTGCCATATACCACGATATACCACGACTGGGCACATTGGTACCACCCGGCGTGGAAGTTTTTCGCTGAAAAAATGGACCCACTCCATACAGTCTGGGCAATACACTGCCCGCGTGGAAGTTTTTCGCTGAAAAAATGGACCCACTCCATACAGTCTGGGCAATACACTGCCCAGACTGTGCTTGGAAGGCGTGGTGTAGCGGGGGATTGGAAGCTCCACGTGCTGGAGGTCCCTGGATCAAATCCCGGGGGATCGGGGGATATTTTGGTCGATTTTCCACGTTGAAGAAAAAATTCTGAAAAAAGTGGGGGGTAGAGTTAGGGTTAACAAGCAATTTTTTGATTTTTTTTTTCTTCAAAATTTTTCTAAGTTTTGTTAATATAACCCTGACACTGCCATATACCACGATATACCACGACTGGGCACGTTGGTACCACCCGGCGTGGAAGTTTTTCGCTGAAAAAATGGACCCACTCCATACAGTCTGGGCAATACACTGCCCAGACTGCTTGGAAGGCGTGGTGTAGCGGGGGATTGGAAGCTCCACGTGCTGGAGGTCCCTGGATCAAATCCCGGGGGGATCGGGGGGGATATTTTGGTCGATTTTCCACGTTGAAGAAAAAATTCTGAAAAGAGTGGGGGTAGAGTTAGGGTTGAAGCAATATTGTCTGATGTTTTTCAAACTTTTACACATATTTTAAAGATATTTGACTATCAGGATAGACATTCCTGGACTCATAAATCGATCTTGACTGTATTTTCTGCAGAAAAATCTCATAACTTATCAACATATTGTTTCTTTTTCATCATAAAAAGAGCATTCCATACTATTGTGTTGACTTGTGTTCTGTTGCGATCGTATCCGGAAACACTGTAAACGGCGTTAACACAGAAAACCATGTAATTCTATTTATGAACCAAAAACGCTCGGAAAATAAGTTGTCGAGGTTAACCCTGAAAGTAATTAGGAAGCGTATTGCTTTGTAACTTGCAAGATATTTTAGTTTCATGTTTATAAATCTAATTTGACCAAAAAAATGCATTTAGAGGAAAAACTCAAAGATAGAGGGCTTTCCGTGATCGCATAATGCCTTTAAAAGTGTTTTACCTGTTCAACAACAAAATAGACCAATTTGTTAACCAACAAATACAATTGAAAAAGAGTCATTCTTTAAAATAAAATAGACCCAGTTTTGTATAGCAGTCCCTAGATCATTAGCTGAGGTCCCCCCCTCCCCAACCCATTAGGATTTATATAATGCATGAATGCAGAAAATGAGAATGTTCCTCGGCAATGCGCATTATCTTTAGCTTTTATCAAAAGCTTCTTATTGTATGTGTATGTAGCGATTATCGTTATCATATCTCTAATTTATCAGTCTTGTACTGTCACCTTAGGTGTGATAATGTGATAATATCAAGTATTTAAACAAGACAAGCGGGCTGGGACAAAACCAAGATCTTGTCATTTGGGAAACCTCAAAAATAAATTAGACAAGCGCAGGATCATTTCTCTTTTATCATGTTTATATAATAAATCTTTTCAAGGATTTTCCCTCAAATTTAGAGCCCCCCTAGAAGGACAATATTTCTGTGAATAAAAAAAATTGTATTTTTTTCTGTTTGGTACAATTACCTACAATGCATTTGAAGGAAAATTAAAAAGACTCTCGACATTTGATCCATGAATTTGTCAACTCAACCGACACCCCCCCCCCCCCCCCCCCTGGCTACACCACTGGTTTAGGGGGTGTCAGGAAAATCTTTGGTTCAGGCATGCTCCATCATGATATTTGACACCCTCCCTAGGTGTTTTCCATAATTATGCCAAGGGGTGAAAAGATTCGGCTCTCTTTTTTCCTTCTTTTTTAAAAGAGGCAAGTCGCATTCATAATGTTGTAATGTTGACATAACTTATCATAATCAATCAGACTATCATCATCAATGATTCTTCTATTTTTTCGGTATCAGTATCCATATCAGAACTGCAGGCGGTCTTAATACTTTTTTGATTCAATGAATCCCTATAACCTTGTTTGCTATCACAATGTCTATTAATATGATTAATGTTACTAGATCATTGATGGTTGATCACCTGGGTAGGGACCAAGGACGGTCCATTTATTAAAATGGGTTTCTATTTACCAAAGATTGTGAGTTCAAATCCCACTGTAGCTACACTGGTTGGATACTCTGCTGGTGTCAGCAAAGCATGAACTTAGCTGGAAGCTGAAGGTCATCAGGAATGATAGGAACTCTGAACAATAGTTTCAATTAACATTTTATGTACCATTTTAGTTTGGAGGACTAATAATTTAATAGAGACTTATTATTTTAACTGGTCTTCCTGATACTATAAAAGTAGACATTGCTACATTGATTTTGATATTTTCTATCTGATTTGCAATAAAGGTGTGAGGAAAATCATAAGTTTGCAAATTTAGCAGCATATGTACATTTTAAATTTGCCAGAAACTGAGCAAATATTAAGTGTGGCAATGTTTATACTGTCACACCAACAGTCCCATCATCACACATCAAATCAATTTTACAAGACATTTCAGAAGCACTTTTTTGTCTTTACTGACAAGGTTTGAAGTTATCTTACATTGGCCTTAAGCATGCTAAGTGGCTACTTAAAGCAGGTAATTTGTGACGCGATCAAGCGGAATTTAGTTGTATGTCGGGAATATTGATTTTGAGTTACAGATAAAAAGAAGTGACAAATTCTTACGTATTACATTGTTTTCTCAGTTGGTAAATTGTTTGTAACTTAAAGACCAGAAATTTAATTTTAATGGGGTTTGGACCATACTGTAGCATTTTCACCTACTTTTAAATGATGCACAAATATCAAAATTGAAAACTGTCGATGTGTGACTCATTTCGATTGATCACGTCACATTTGATGATGACTCTATTTCTTTTTATTTGCTAAGGAGGTTCACATTGTACTGCCAGCATAGATATTTCTGATTTTGTGTAAAATGACATTTGTGAAAATAGGATTCACACACATTTTGAGAAACATGTTAATTTCAGGGAAAAAATAACATCATGAATTTCAAGAAATTGAATATCTGTATAAAGATTATTTATAATATGTATAAAGATACTACAAGTAGTAGCATGATTTAAATGAGCGTATGGATGATTAAGGATTCTTGAAATGATCTTGCTGTGAAAATTGTGTTGATTGGCTTTTTGCTGCGCCGTATGTATAGGGTGAGTCAGAAAGAATGGGCACTTTTTTCACAAAAGCGTCACCAAAAAATGCATATTCAAAACCAATGGTAGCGCTATAAAGACCTACAATTTAACTTTCATTCAAAAGAAGAATTTTAAGAATCAACCATTTCGTTATCATGTTACATTTATTTTAGTAAAGTCCCCAAATTTGGAAGCCAATCCAATGAATGGTCGAATTATCAAGCCATTCCTAATGTATTCCGTGGATTGGCTTTAAAATACTGGGTTCTACTAAAATTGTTGCAACTTTATGACGCAGTGTTCAAATTCAAAAATTCTTTTTTTGAATGAAAGCCAAATATGTGGTCTTTGTAATACTATAATTGGTTTTGAATATGCAAGCCTAAAATTTCTGTGGCGCATTCGCCAAAAAAAGTGCCCATACTTTATGACTCGCCCTGTATGTAGATCATGTAAAAACTCACACAATTGTGAAATCAACAACACACCAATTTTTTTAGATTAACGCTTTCCACGCCTGCAAACATCAGTTCCAAAATTGCACAAAATGTTTCAAAAATGTCAACATTATTGAATTTCAACACCATATTTGGAACCACCATGAGAAATGCATTGATATAAGTACAAACATGCTTAATAACTTAGCATTGGTACAGTAATTCTTGAAATAAGACTTTGAAAGTTGGGAAAGGTTTCTGAAAAATCTGTTTTGTATATGGTATAACTAATAGCCGTGTTGAAAGTGTTAACAGACCAGAAACAAATAAGCCCACAAAAATAACCGCTTTCAAACTTTTACCTTAAAGATAAACCAGTGCAGTGCACTCTAACCATGCTAACACTACAGCATTGGGGAAAACAGGTTCCCCCATAGCTGATCTGATTTCACATCACAATTTCATTTTCAAATAGAATTAAGGCGAGAAAGTTCAGGTGCTTAATGAAATTACTAGAAATCTTATACGGTAGGTAAAGAAAGCTATGTTTACGCTGGGAATGTTTGTATGGGGAATATCTATATGGTTAAGCAGTGATGTATCTTCGCTGAAACTATTGCTATTCATCAACATTTGGGGCCCAGTTATACTACAAAAGTGAACTTTTCACTGTCAGAATTGAACAATATTGCTTACATATATGGAATTTCTAAAGAATATTACAATTCTGCATTTTCTTGCTGAATTTATCTGATGGTTATATTCCATGTATTTTGTAAATAATTATGTATTATTCTCTAATAATATAAACATAAAGAGTGTACTTCAAGTGCATGAGCAATTTTTTTCACAGGATTTTTTTATATTCTATGTGAAGAAGAGACATCACACACTTTCATAATTTAAGTTAAATTACTGTAAAACACTTTAATTTTGCGGATACAATATTTAGCGAATTTAAAATTACTTCTATTTTAGCGGGCATTTAAATTTTGCAAATCTGGAAATTTTACTGTTACTTTCAATGCGAAATTGTCAGTTTTGTGGTTATTTAATTTCGCTAATCCACATCCCTCACGAAAGTTGTGAAATTAAATCCCTCACGAAATAAATGGTTTTACAGTACTCCAGTGACTCTAACCATAAAAGCAAAAGTCATTTCAAATTTGGTCATAGAATGTTACACAAGTATTTCTGCTCCTTCTTCAAATAAATGTTATTTTATGGAAAACACATGAATCTTTCAAATTTTGAGTGATATTTTGTCTGATTCCAAGTTCCCATGATCTGAAAGACAAAGGACAGCCATTACAAAACAAAGCACTGTAACAAACAAATATTGAAACACCTCAATATCTGACAAACAACAAAATTATCATCCCTTTTCTGTATGACATAGAGAAACTTTTTGCACCAATAAAATGGTGTGGGAATGAATTACAGCTATTTGAAAAAATAGTGGCTATCTTCATTTTGGTTGTAAATGCAATAAACAAAAACAACACAACACCTTAACAGGCCAATTGTCTCGGAGTCTCTAGTATTTATAAAGATCAAAGAAGACGAAAGAAGTTTGAAAACAAAGTCTTATTAAATTTAGCGCAAATATCGCCTCCCAACTTCTTGCCCCAGGCAAAATGTCTCGGCATCTGCCTAAAGTTATTGGGTCCATGCCGATGGCCTCTAGCGCCAATATACATCTAATTTGTCAGTGATATCCAGTTTCTTACACTCATAGACATCTGCTTGTGTATGTATTGTTGTTTAGGCTCTATGTGAACTTAACACCGGACCATATTGCCAGTATGTGAGGAGAAACTGGGCCATGTAAAAACATGTCATGGAAAACAAAATATGATGCTTGTGACGTCTGGTAGTGCTGCATACAACAGTAGTGAAAATATTTACTTAGTGGAGGAGATGGAGGATCTAGATGGGAGAGATGTAACAGCAAGATAAATAACAAATTCCTTTGCTGTATTTAAAGTTAAACATTTAGCAGTTCCCAATAACAATAATAATAATAATGGTATTGTATAAAGCGCAGGTATCCGCCGCAAGCGACGCTCATGGCACTTCTCTGTAAAACAACTAAACTAACATATAAAGACTAAACACTAAAATGCATTAAAATATATATACACAGATGAAGAGAGTCACACCGTATTATAATTAATACCAGTCTACTTGCTGCCGTATTATAGTTGCATGATAAAATAATTATGTTAAAGAACCTAAAATTGAGAAATCATCAACAAACAGAATATTTTCAAATTGGTAGGATATGAAGAATTATGTGAATCGTCTTGTATCTTACCGAAATCCAAGTTTTTGAAATTGCTGAACGAACCCTAAAGAATAAGTATAATTTAAAAAAAAGAATTTTACATGGAAATTGCAATTTTCTACATATTTGTGATAGAGTGGTTTTACATTTTCCACCATGTAGAGCAGAGTAGAAAGATATTGTATCAGATGTTAAATATGTTATTCTCAATCTCAAATAAAAACACTATAAGGTGCAGTTTGCTACCTTAGGTTTCTCGCTTACGCGATAGATATCATCAGGTGTTTGCCTGACGATTGTGTGAGCGAGAAACCCAAGGTAGCAAACTGCACCTTATAGTGTTTTATTTGATGTAAAACTCTACTTCACACGGTATTGAACACTATTCGTCTTATACCGATACTCTTGTTTTGTTATTCTCAATCTCAATCACTTTTATTAGGTAACTTTTGTCTCTAATGCCGCTTCTTCTTTCATTTTCCTTTCAGGTCTATTTTGATCTTGATCAAGCTTTTGGTAAGTAGAACTATCACCATTAAACATATCAATACACATTACAATGTACATTAGTAACATCCATGGAATTTAAATTTTAAGTTCTAAAGTATATTACAATTCTGCATTTTCTTGCTGAATTTATCTGATGGTTTTATGTAAATAGTTATTAATTCCATGTATTTTGTAAATAATTATGTATTATTCTCTGTGAAATGAGGGCCTTCTTGGAAAGCAGTGCTTGACACTGAAGCTGTTTACCCTCAATAAAGAAAGATTCAATAATAATAAATAAGTTGCAGTTTGTCACACAAAAATTAAGTGAATGGATTTAGAAATATGACGGTGTATACACATACACAGATGGACCATTGCCACTTCGTCAAATGCCAGTTCGATCATTAGCCAGTTCGTCCATACCCATTTCGTCCAATTCCAGTTGGTCCATTCCCACTTGGTTCAGTATCCACTTGGTCCAATAGCCACTTGGTCCAATAGCCACTTGGTCCAATAGCCACTTCGTGCATTGCCACTTTGTCCATTGCCACTTCCGTCCATTGCCACTTCCGTCCATTGCCACTTCCGTCCAATAGCCACTTCGTCCATTGCCACTTCGTCCATTCTCATTTCGTCCACTAACCCATTTGTCCATTTCCACTTCGTCCAATAGCCATTTCGTCCAATAGCCATTTCGTCCAATAGCCATTTCGTCCAATAGCCATTTCGTCCAATAGCCATTTCGTCCAATAGCCATTTCGTCCATTGCCATAGACAGAGGTGTGCAAATATGAATGGTTTATAAACATACCTTTATCACAGTTGTTGCTAATCAAAATATTCTAAATAAAATCATGGCCTTCATAATTATAACACTTTAATAAGTATGACAATATCATCTGACTGGCTTTAAAATCATGTGCATATTTAAGATCATCATGTAATGCATAATTCTGATCCGATCCTGACAAATATCCTGTTCAAAGTATCTTGTTCACTTATACCATGCTTACATCTTTGGTTACGTATACTTACCATGCTTACATATTTGGTCACGCATGTGTACGCTTTGTGTCAATCTTTGTTGCAGAACTTCGTATCGGATTATAACATATTCAAGTTTTTTAATATTTAAAAGTAAGATTCATTTTCAATTAATCTTTAATAAAGTAACAGATCTCTACTAGTTATAGGTCATTCAACTCTATGTATAAAGAATAGAAAAACAAACTGGCAAATGCCCCTTTTAAAAAAAATCCCTCATTTTTATATAATTTTTGCCGAGACACAGAAGTGTCGAGGCATATTAGAGGCCACAACTAATGGGTCTTCGCGGAGGTTAAAAGGGAAGGGTGCACATGGTATAGAAGAATCAGCCGAAAGTGATATATTTTGGAATAAGCTTCATTAGAGACCCCTATATTGGAGCTTATAATATAATGAAATGTGACGAGACAAGTTTTGTACAATTGTTTCGCAGATATTCTCATTTAATTCGCTAAATATTATTTCTACAAGATTGCTTCAAATCTGCGAACCTTACGTCACGAACTCTATAGCGATAGACAATGATCACTGATTGGGTTTATTGACATACTTTCGATGTTTATGTCCAATTGGAGAATATGTGAGTGCAGTGCTTGGCCCGTCAGCAACAGTCTTGGCAGTGCTGGACAGTGTGAGACGGCAGCGATTGGATACAAATTGTGTATAGTGATACGACCAACCAATTAAAGTACGTATATATACGTACCAATGAAAAGGATTGTATTAACATTTGGCGCGAGAATTTTATCGTAGATATTGATAGATTTGAATTTCTGATTGGACGAGCCAACAAAGACTCCACCTTGTATTCCATCGTTAAACCAATGCCAAGGATTGTTTGAATCTCGGTTAATAAAGTTGATGGTTATTTCTTTTTATTCGATTCCCGTCCTTCGATTATTCGGAAATCTTCGGAAAAACAGGTCACGTTCTTGATCGCATTTACAGTCTTGTACTATATAGTTGGTTGTCCGCCTAGTGATTTACTATGTTTATATACACGCGTGCAAGGGCGTCATCCCGTTTTCAAAAGTGGGGGTGGGGGACACCAGACGCGGATCGAGAAATTTGATGGTGTGGCCCAAAAAAATTAAATTGATCAGGTACCATCAAAGCGGTGCACAGCACCGCCCTCAGAGCTATGCTCGGACAGGGGGGGTGTCTGAGGGGGGATGTTCCCCCCTCAGAAGTAGAAAAAAATTCAATTTTGGAACTCATTTGGTGCGATCTGGTGTATACTTTTGACCACAATTTGATTGAAAAGCCACTTCTTCATTTCCAATAGATATTTTGGTTTTTTGTCAATGCACGAAAGAAGTTGAGCGTATACTGATACATTCTTGATATATTCTTGAAGTATAGAATTGTCTAAAAGCTCGAACAGGGGGGCGTCTGAGGGGGGATGTGCCCCCCTCAGAATTGGATTTTTTTTCTTCAATTTTCGAACCCATTTGGTGTGTACTTTTGACCAAAATTTAATTGAAAAGCCTTCACTTCATTTCCAACCAATATTGGCTTCTTATCAATATCAGCCAAAATTTGATTTTTCCCTTCAATTTTGCAAAAGCAAACAACATGGCGTAAGGGTTTTGAAATGCGCATAATTTAAAAAGGATTCGCCCGGAGCGCGAAAATATTGGCTATTGTAAAAAGAAAGGTTTATAAAACCGTTCCAGAAGCTATGTTGTTAAGCTTGACTGATAATTAAACAGTGAAACTAATTTGCCAGCGCGCAAAAAATTCCTATTTTAATTCTAAAAAGGTACAGAAAACGTTTCTGAAGCCATCTTGTTCCAATTTAATAACAAAGTAGTACAAATAATTCACGCTGAGCGTGAACAAATTTGATATTGTAAAAAGAAATGTTTAGAAAAACGTTCCTGAATCCATCTTGTTAAGCTTGAATACTAAATAAACAGTGAAACTAACACGCGTGTAGTGCGCAAAAATTGGTTATTTTAACACTAAAATGGTCCCGAAAATGGTCCAGAAACCTGTTCTTGAAGCCATCTTGTTAAGCTTGAATAAAAAAAATCAAACTAATTTGCGCGTAGCGCGCAAAAAAAATCTTTTTTTTACACTGAAATGATCCTGAAAACGTTCCTGAAGCAATCTTGTTAAGCTTGAATAATAAAACATTGAAAATAATTCGTGCGTAGCGCGCAGAAAACTGGTTATTTAACACTAAATTGGTCCGGAAAAACGTTCATGAAGCCATTTTGTTTAAGCTTGAAATAATACAATGAAACCAATTTGCTTTAAACGCTCAAAAATGGCCCCGAAAACGTTATTTTATAAAGCCTGAATAAACATTGAAACCATTTCGCGCAAAGCGCGAAAAAGAAAATGGCTATTTTAACACTAAAAAGCTCCATCATCATCATAATAAGACACTTTCAGCCTCAGAGTTATTCAAAAAAGTGGGGGGGACATCTGCTATTATGTCCCCCCCCCCACTTTGAAAAGTGGGGGGGACGTGTCCCCCTGTCCCTCACCCATATGACGCCCCTCTCCTGCACGCGTGCACACATGAGAAGTAAAACGTGGAACGAGACTATTTTGTTTTTTTATCGCTCGGCTAATCGGAAACATTCGGAACCGATCGTATATTCTCGGATTTGAAATGGTCTATTGTTTAACCATTTATGGTTTAATTAACGCTTTTAACGTTTTAACGCTTTATGGCGAAATAAAATAAATTTAATTAGTTTGACCAATTATATTTATGGCTTAAATATATTTATAAATGCTTAACTTTCGAAGAACTTTGTGTAACTTGACAATATTAAGTAAAGTGTTATAAATAATATTTTTGATCGCATACAAAGAATACCCTAGAGAAAGAACCAACTCCGCCGACCTTGCTTGACTTGCCTCTCAACGTATTTCTGTGCTGTGTGAAACCTTTATGCAGGGATACTATTAATTTTGGGATAGGAAAGTCCTATACTAACACACGTAGCGAAAACGGGGCCGTTTGCATAAATTACATAAATTATGGTAATCATCGGAATGTGTCGGTGACCGGCGTTGAACGCGTTTAACAGTGTTTAACCAGGTTTAACGTAATATTTGGTCAGCATAGGTTTGAGGGCGTTGAGGATTTACACAGACGACGGTGGCCACGCGAAACCTAAATGTTGAATACGTAATGAATAAGGTGAATAACACGTAATCGCGAATGTTAATCTTATCATTTTGACAAATTCATCATAATTATAAGAATTGTCATCGTTAACCGGGCGATGACTGTTAAAAATAATTCAAAATAGTGCACTCCCGTTGACATATTGGGTCGTCTTGAGAGACGCGTGGCCAGCGTCGTGTCGTCTGCTACAATCACGCCTGATCAGTATAGCGCCACCAGTTCTATGCTGACCAAATTTTCATTTAAAAGTGGACCCGATCGGCAAGCTCACTGGCATACCCCTGCTTTATGGTCCTTGGATACAGTGGCGTAGCTAGGAATTTTTTTTAGGGGGGGGCAAGATTTCTCAAATTTTCGTAAAAGGTTGCCCCAAATTTGTTCCCAGTCAGTCACCTCATGAATTTCACGTAAGTGGGGGGGGGGGGGTGAGGTCCAACAAATTTGCACGGTCAAAAAATTTCACACGATCAAAAAAATTCGCAGTCCCAAAAACACAACAACAGTCAACAAATGGTAAATCCTCAGTGTTTTATTAGGCCGTTTTCAAAAATAAATGTCCTTTAACAAAACGAAAATGGTCATTTTTAAATGGTTCAAATGCATAAAAGCCCTATATCCGAAGAGTGGGGCGGAGGCACAAAGGGGGCGGGGGCACAACAAATTCTGTCAGGGGGGCAACTGCCCCCCCCCCCCCCCCCCCTGAGCTACGCCACTGCTTGGATAAACCTAGAAAACAAGGATAGTTCCTGACAATTCTGATTTGCAAATACTATAACCAATCACAATAAGGAAAGACTTAGGACCCCAAAGGGTTCTTAATTAACCATTAATAAACCAAATATGGTTATACAAATATGGCAAAATAATATTTAAAAAAAACCCTGTTTACCTTCCTCTCCTGCTTCCTTTTTTGGGTCAACTTCAATTTTCTTCTTTTCTCATTTTATTTCAGTCATAACCTTATTCTTCAGGTGTTTCATTCAAAGCACAAACCCCTTAGAACCATGAAATAAAACCTATTAAAAAGGGCCTCCTCCTTCATTAGGTTCGTAAAGTTTATTGCTAATTAGGGCAATTTTGCACATAGTTGGAAAAAATAAAAAGGGCCTCCTTTCTTCTTTGGAAAAGGTCAAGACGCTGAACAGGTTTTTATTATTATTTGGCCTATAACCTTTATAGAACTCATTCTAATTTGCTATATAACCATTACACATTCCTATACAGGACAGTTTCAGAACCTTTTTTTTATTCTTAAAGTGTAGTTTCACAAATTAGCCCCCTGAAATATTTTTCCCATGCTCAAATGATACTAACAGAAAGGTTACATTGCGCGGAAAGTCCCTCTTAGCTTAAACCTGGGACTAACATATCTAATTATCTATTTAGATATGTTAGTCCTAGGCTTAAACAGTGTTCACTGCTCATTTATCCTCTCCTGGTGTCTCGGCCAGTTTTTTAGAAGACCTTGTTTTTTTAAAATCTCATTTAACCCCCTGAGAACTACCGGCCGATTGGTCAGAAAGATAGATACATCATTTATTGCGCCAATCAGAGACAATGTTAGAATAATTGTATCCCTGATAAAGATTGGAGTGAAATGTTTTACAAGCTGCATTTTAATTGGCTATTCAAATGAGTATATCTTGCAATACACCAATGAGAACCACTGTAAGATAGGCCGGTAGTGCCCAGGGGGTTAAGCAATGACTGCCAACCCTTTTCCTAACCCCATTTATTATCAGTACTTCACACCTGCATAACACAGCAAACACACCATCTTGTATAGCGGCCTCATAGGTCGCCTATTCAGGTGAACTGGTCCAAAATAATGCCCCTTTTCTGCTCTCTAATCAGGCGCAAAATCAAATCAAAACACATCAGTGGTTGAGTTTTAATTATACAATTATACAAAATTGTTGGGTTGTGAAAGGGACAGGGATCATATGAAAACTGTCGGTTTGCGTACTCTGTCGCCCTATTTTGTACTGCCAAGTGCAGATTTTCCTTAATTTTCCTTTAATTTAACCTTTGCTGCCAATTTTAAACAATATTGTGTGTGTTATGACACTTTTTTGTGCCACAATTTTGTGTATTATGTCACCTTTTTTCAAAGACCTATAATACTAATGGTAGATGTTCAAGCCATTTTATTTTGATTTATTCTTAATTTGTGCAGCCATTTTCAAAGGTGTAAGATCTGTCTCGTATGTTACTTACAGTGTATAGGATTGGTTACTTAAATGGTGAAATCATATTTAGTAACCAATCAAATTAGAGCTTCTTTATAACTTCAACCTTACAACTTTTCTCTGATTGGCTTAATGAATGCTATTGCTCACTTTCTAACCAATCAAAAGAGTTGATTCAGTCAGTGAATATGACAGATACATTGAAAGATTGACCAAATACATTTTCAGTTGGTGGTTTGGGGGTTAATTTTGTTTCCCACAGAATTAAGAAAATTAATTGCAATCTTTATAACTCTAAGTAAGATCTGATAAGATCTTTTGTACTTTCAAGGATAAGTTAAAATGGTGACTTTGTAAGTTAAATCATGCATATTAAGTGCATAATCTTGCAATTATCAGCACCAGTTATTATTATGACCTCCAACCAGCAGTTAATATTTTTGCATTGTTTTTTCTAACAAGCCCATATAAACTTTATGTAACAATTTGTTTTAAGAAAGTATAAGCATTAAAAAATACAGCAATATACATGGTAGACAACATTTGATAAGATGATTAATATTTATCGAGTTTTGAATCGTTTGAGGTTTGTTTTTTCTTTGCACAAAAATAAAGATATTTTGAATGCAATTTTGGAAACACTAGCTTGCAAATGATATTTCCCATAATTTAAATGAAAGAAAACAATTGGGTTTATGGCTCAAAAAGGAATAAAAATTCCATTAAAATGGAATGGGGGGCGGTCAAAAGGAAATGGCGATATGATGCAAATAGAAAGAGGCAAAATAGCAGCATTTAATGAAAAAGGATGCAAGTTACGAGAAACAAACCCTTTTTAAGCTTGCCAATCATTGCAGCTCTAATTTGGTCGCCTAAAATGTGATGCAATTTGCACCAAGTGCTCCAACTAGCACTCTAAATAAATAAATTTACACAGGGTAAACTGTAGGAAAAGGTCGTCAATGCAATGTCTAAATTGATCGGATGCTACTTGGCCTGTATATTGTGTGGCTTCCATCTCCGCAAGCTAACAATAACAGCTCAAAGGAGAAGCTTCTCATTTATTGCATCCCCAAATTTGTCATCAAATGTAACCCACTGCCTCAGCTGTTGTATAAATAGGGAATGAGGTGACACAAAAAACTCTTCTGTAAGCTATGTGTGCCCGCCGACTGAACCAGAATTTTATTCTTTTAAAGATTTGTTTCCCCCCAAAATAGTATAAACTGCTTGCATTTTTGGTGTTGACAATTTGTGGAAAAATGTTTAAAATGTTTAAAATGTTTAAAATGTTTAAAATGAGACATTGTACTTCAAAATGTTAGATTTTGATAGCATATTTTGTTGCATTGTTTATAGGTCAATACATGTGTATGTGTTGTTTCGAGAGAAATTAGACAAATCAATGCAGGCAGGCTGATGTTGATGTGTGAATAATGGCACGACCCCGCAGGGGAGTGCTATTGTGAGTATATCAACATTTGCGCAAGTGTATTGATTTTTCTAATTTTTCGAGAATCAAAACATACACATTTGTCGCATATATTGACCTAATTTATACACGACACTATACAAATCGAAATTCACAATTTTGATCTATGTAATAACGAATAAAAACATGTTAACAAGTTTGCTAACACCTGCAGTGAAAATCGGCGAACCCGCGATACCTGAACAACGAATAAAAACCAAGCCTGTGGTGCACGCATTGAACGGCGCACACACAGAGTGCATTAGACACCTTCAATGCAGTCCACATATTTTAGTTTCTTGCTCTCTAATTGGTTCGACACTACTAAGAGTGTATGAATTAGAAATCAACTCACCCATGGAACAGGGTTTGTTTTATTCATCACCTAAATGGTAAATGGAAGGGAAATTGATCATTTGTACATGAATTTGAATAATTTGTTCTGATCTTATTGATAAGTCTCTTATGAATGTCAAATCAAATTATAGTATATCTGATTGAATTCAATTATAATGGTGATGCAGCGGATTGGCCTTAGAATCCTTAGAAGTTGGTAAATGGGTGCTAAATACGGTGAACCTCAGGTGATCCTTTGTTTTGAGTGATTCAACACCTCAACACAAGAATACAACTGATTGACTTAATGGACCTCAAAGACACCGCTGTAATATCCCTTGTAGCTTAGAAAACCAAGGTAAAGTATTACTATTTATGTGTGCTAAAGCGTGGAAAATTAGAGCCTGAAAAATATTCATTGTGCTTGGTTTGTTTAAAAATGCCCTGTTGAATTTAGCAGCATGAATCTCAGTGGCAAGTGGGTAATAATACTGTAAGATTTTCAGTTGTCAAGGCTGGCATGTTTGTTGATGTTACTAAATCTTAACATGGTTTTCTGTATACCACTATATGACAACACATAAGTTGTATTATACTTATAGACACAAATGTTGAGCCCAAGATTGTGCAAAAAACTTATGGTATCAAGGCAATTCAGAATACACACATTTGGTTTCACACAAGACACCCTAATTCTGAGCAGTTTTGAGAACACAATCTTTAGCTCTTAAGACCCTCATTTTTTGAAATTTCAAAAATCATAAACATTTGCATTCAAAGCCCCAATTTTTTGAAGAATTTGCGTTAAAACCACAATTTTATTGAAAAATTGGCGTTCTCACTAAACAAAATTGTGGGGGAAATTAGTTGGAGAAAATCAGTTCTTAAGACCATATCTATTGTCAAAAATCCACTCCGGAGCTGGAGCTGTCGAAAATATGCTTATTAAAAGATGATATTTTAGGCAACAAAAAAAGATTCTTGTATTGCCCTCAACATGCTCAAGTGCCAAAACAATTGAGATCTGGTCGGGCAGTCAATTTTCTTTTTCTTTTTTGCTAAAATTTGTTATTGACAGATCGTGGCTGTGGCTGTCGTGGTTCATGTCAAGACAAAATTGGTAGTGTCAATTTTACTTGTGTGTTTCTAGCATGTCTAGTGTGATAATAGGTTGAAATCTATTTATTCAAGCACTAGAAAATAGTAATATTAAATATTTAATAAAAAAGAAGGGCAACACAACATTTTTGGGGGGCTTATTAAAGATTGGGGCTTGAAGAGCAAACTGATTTTTATTTTAGTGTATGGAAAAAAGGAGCATGGAAAAAAGGAGCAACGAAAAAGCAAACGTAAAGAAGAAAATGTTTTAATGAAAGCATCTATCTCAATGGGATGAATGCTCCCACTCCAGGCAATAATCAATCTATTTGATTATTTTCTTCATTAGCCGCTACCGGCTTATCCTCTCTATTTGAACTTTAGGTTTTACTGTAATCGGAAACTTTCATGTTGGCTATGTAACATGTATCCAATTTTGCCAAGATGAGTTGTAATTATGACGAGAAGAACATGAATGAGCTGTAGGCTGCGGATGCACTCATGAGTTGATGCAACATACACTGTGTTAAGTGGTCTAGTCCGTGGGCCATTTATGTAATATCACGGACTAGCCTGATAGAACCTAAAGCCATTGCAAAATGTTACGCACTGACATAACATGTTTGTCCAGCAGCGTTCGAAATAGCGGTAATCCATGCACTCGAAATGACCAAATTTCCTGGCGAATAACCATAGTATTTCTATTATTTCTAATGCTGTTGTCCAGTATGCTGAACTAACTTACATTGTTAGTAAAGCTTGTTAGACTACATGTGTGACTAAATTGAACTAACATATAAGTTAGTCGTTTGACTTGTTAATTACCAATTGAAAGTTAGTCAAGATGGTGCCTATTTAGCATTATCACAGTGGAGTTAAAAAGTATTGAAGTTACATTGCGGCATTGCCTGAATGCTGACGGTCCCCTACATCGCTACACGCTGGCTGCTATTACATGCGGTGACCTGCGTTGACCCGCGTTGACCCAGTGTGACCTGTGATGAATTGCTGTACACTACGGCAAAAGTAAGACTACCGCACCACATTCAATGATAAATAACTTGATTTTGAGGTAATTACAATGATAGCGACTAGTATCAAATCTCAAAATTACAATTGTGCAAATTAAAATCTAAGAATGTTAACTTTGGGATGCTCTTCAATAAAAAATACTATGTAACTAGGGCTTAGCTGACAGCGATTGATATGCTCTTATTATTCTGTCTAAGTTTAGACACCTTTGGCTGGTGTTTTAAGGGTAAACAGATAATCCAAACTACTTACGTGTTTAATTTGGCAATAATTATTCAAAAATTTGACGTTAACGTTAGTATATATTTATTATTCTAGTTATAATAACACAACGTCCTTACAAGCCTCTAAATTTGATGCCGACTTATTCTAAAACGCAGACAGTATTGACAGTATGAGTGGGCTATCTAAATAAAGTCTGGAACAACGATTGTAAAAATAATAACAAAATCAAACCGATTGATAATGTTTTATTCAGACCATCACTCCATCCTGCCATCAACACTTTTATATACAGCACACTATTCAAGATATTTGTTTATGTATTCGTAGTCTGTATTAGCAACGGGGAGGTGAGATGGAGGATATTTTCCATAATTATCCTAGATTTCACACTTTGCGATACTTGAGTGATTATATATATTTATTAATCATTGTATTGATGATAGCCAATTGGCAATACTGCCCTCAGTGTGGGAACTTAGATAGGTAGACTATACTATTCAATTAAAACATCTAAATTTCTTGGCGAATGAAAACAATTAATGCAGCATTGTTGTTTGGTAGATAGAATAGAATAGAATAGAGGATAACAAGGAGACGATGAATGTGTCATAAATAAAGCATGTCAATATAACATTCACTTGGTATCTCCAGACTCCAGAGTACAGTAATGTATGTGCTATAAATATACTACTTTGTTGTGTACATGTACTACATGTACCTTTTACATGAAGTTGTTTTTCTAACTCCTCATGATAGGCCATCTTTTGCTATACCAATTCAGTTGAGTGTCATATTATAAAGCTCCAAGTATTTTTAATTTCAAATTATATACTACCTTCAGAAGATAACAGTTTCTAGAAGAAATGTGATACCTGTTATTTTCAGACTTGCTATCTTCTGAAGATAGCATTTAATAGCTATCTTTGTCTATGAAGATGGCAGTTTGTTCAACTTTGAAAATACATTCACTCCCAGGCATGTGTTTTCTCAAATGTATGCAATGTTATTCAGCCCATTCTCTGGTCATTGGCACACTGTTTTGGTGTTTCCATACTGCTCTCATCTAAGTTAGATCATGTGCTTTCTTCCAAAGACAGCTGTTAATCACATTGAAAGAGACACCTGTACTTTAAAATCCTAACTCCCCTGGCGTGTTTTGGGAATTAAACTATCAGGGGAGAAAAACTTTGAGGGGAAAATCAGTCTCCGCATGCGCCGCGAATCAAACCCGGGCCACTGCAAGTCTGATGCTCTACCAACTATGCTACACGGGCGGGGTTAAAAACACTTTTTTCACAAGTTGAACTCCGCGCTGAGCGTGATACTAGATTTAATGGGGCCGCCGCGTGGTACAAGATTGTAGCACTGTCTGGTTTTGTAGGTTCGAGGAAGGTTAGGTAAAGGTTGTCTCACTCAAACGTATATAATAGGAGAGGGAACAATAAGCTTATATATAAGAGCCTCTAACCAACGCATGGTAGTAAAAGGAGCGGTTAATGTGTAAGATTTGGCACTAATGAGAAGGGTTGAGTAGAGCAGAAGAGGGCTGCACTCTTAAACAAATGGGGTCAAATTTAATAAGAATGGCATTAAATATACACACAGGATTTCCTAATACTGTAGTTTAGTGTCATTTTTTGGTAGGTAATAATGGGGTCTCTGTGTACCTTCTCTGGGCATCTTCAGCATGCTGAAGGTGCCTTTGTGTGACAGTCGCAGTGCACATTAGGCAGCCAGCAGACACCGTTCACACTAACGAGGAACCAGACCTGCTACTGGACAGAATTTTATGGGAAGGGGTCAGATTTTTGAGAGTAGGAGGAAACGGGGTATGCAAACCAACTTCACATACAACCACTGGGAGTATAGTGTTGACCTAATCGCAAGCGATTCCATATTAATCCCCGACAAATGACCAAGCCGTGGACTGAACACAGGACCTCTCAAACCATTATCCAATGCTCTATCTAATGAGCTATGCTACATACTCCCTAGTTTTGTGCAGCCCTTGTGTCCTAACACTTTATAAGTTGTATTTGGCAGGTGTTTTTGTGTTTTGCAGATGGCATCACCTGTTGTAACATAGCTTTAAACCAAGACTGTTATTTATTTGGTCATTGAAGCAGAAATATAAGATTGGTTTGCAGACTTGTCACATAAGGTGTTCCCACAATTAGTTAGTGACAAATAAATAAACAATCTAATTAAAATCTGGTTGTAAGAAAGCTGATAAGAATGTTCTTTTAAGATTGATGTGAGGTATTCAGTATATTCTTTCTTATCTTTGATTTTAAAATAAATAGTTTACAAGAAGCTTTGAATTTGGAAATCTGCTCTGCTAAACAAAACAAAAGTTGTGTGGGAACATCTTTCTACATGTACATACGTATGGTCTATGGTGGGAATTACTTGTCTATAGACCCTAAAATGCATCTTGTTGCAAATATAGTTGATAATTTAAAGTAATTGAACTTAAATTGAATATGTGTATACAGTGAACGCACAACCACTCTATGGGGACGAGACCCGGGGACGAGATTTGCGGAGTTTAAAATTGGGTTTGTTAAAGACATCGTTTAAAAGATAAACTTCCGTTTAATTTAGACACAAGTTTAGTTAGTTGTTTTAATACAAGACACAAGTTTAGTTGTTTAAAGGGACACTAAGAGATGTGTTGGAGGCAGCGCCCTCAATTATGATAAAAACTGAGATTAGTTTATTTTTATAATTGTATTACATGTATGAACTTACACCTATAAGGATTAAGAATAATCAGCTCTCTTTGTACAAGAAAACGTCGATTCAAAAATGCTCGTCCCGCGGGACGAGCATTTTACATCCGACAGTATCCCCCTGCAGTACGCGTGATACATAACGCGAACCATATTTGCATAGAGGGCGTTTTTCAATAAATAGCGATGATATTGTTTTAATCAAGTTTTGCTGTGTTTTTGTTAGTAGAAACAACAATAATGGCAATTTTTAATGTTCATCTTGAATTCTGAAGTAAATTTTTAAACATTTAAAATTTTCAACACCACTTAATGTCCCTTTAATACAAGAATAGGGCCCTAATTATTTTAACATGACATTGTATTAAAAGGTTTCACCAAGTGACAGATATATTCCATTGTGTGTAGCAAGCAGGTATATAAAAGTAAGAGTGTACACAATGGATCACCTGGCATTGGGACTGGCACACTTGTTGTCTTTCATTGCTCTCATTGTTGACCAATTTTAATTGGTCAACAATGAGAGACAGACCATTATCCTAGACATTGGTACATATACCTGACTATTGTTTGAATCTTAACACTTTTATTGTATTCTGTGTTGCAAGATTATTGTTATGATGTATGAAGCCAATTTACACCCTGTGTTTTTCCAAGTTGATGGTATAGAAGAAAGGATTAGGCGGGTTATATTGTGTGGACTTAGACATGAGGCACACTTTGTCAATTGATTGTTGCCATTGTTCCAACAACTTTCAAAAGTAGATAAGCATAGGTTTTATTACAGAGCAATTTGCACTTAATTTGAATGTCCATAATAAATAAGTGTATGGCCAGATTTAAAGGAATCTTGCTTAATGGCCCCCTATAAAGCTCTTAATACAGATTAGGCATGGGCTAATTAAGTGGCACACTTAGGCCCCAAACAAATGTTGTGTTGCCCTTAAGTGCCAACAATTTAAATTCGGGTCGGTCGGTCGGAATTTGTTTTCTTCTTTTTTTTCTCAAAACAATTTTCAATTTTTTTTTCTTTTCAATTTTTATTCTTTTTTTTTGGGCTGAAATTTATAGGGTTTATGTCAAGACAAAATTGGTATATGCCCATATGTCAATTTAACTAATGTTTCTAGTGTGACAATAGTTTAAAAAACATTTATTTAGGCTTATTTATTCATTTCAAGCAAGAAATAGTAACATTTAGACACTTTTAATCAAATTTAAATCTAAAAATAAAATATGAAAAAAATTAAAAAATTAAAAATTAAAAAAAAATGCGACCCTTTTTACGATTTTAGGGTCGGTCGCTGAGGACAACACAACTATTTTTTTTTTTTTGCCTTATTGAAGGAAGAGATTATTTGATGTTCTAGCTAATACAATTGTTGACAGTTGTGATATTAAGAGCAATTTACACCTATGTGTGATATGGATGACAAGATTAAACAGATCTGGATAAGGGTTTGACACAAGGCACACTTATTTTTGAATTCTCAGAAGTTCTCAAATTGAAGGGTTAGGCCTATTGTATTGCAATCCAATTTGCACCTAATAAATAATGTAGATGATAAAAAAAATGTATGGATGGCCAGATATTGCAGTTAAGTCTCAAAAAGTAGTGTTCTCAACTTCCTGTTTATTGTCACTGGCTATATGATGGTTTTCATCATCTGATCATGCTACATTCAGTCATGATTCAGTTAATGCAGGCATCAATGTGCATCTTGAACCTAACCTTCTTTGAAGCTTGGAATAAGCAGGTAGAATTATTCCAAGTAAGCATGAGTGATGAGCTGATCGCAAGCCCATCGCAAGTGCGCCTGTGTGTTTAAAACTGCGTCCAGTAGGATATTGTGACATTCGTTCATAGTCAGTGTTATTACATTTTGATGTCAACAAGCGATCTTCATTGATTCATTTGCTATCAGTATCACACCACAGATATTTATTTATTGATACACCCAATAAAATATTACCATAGGCTAGAATTTACAATATCAGCTATGAAAACAAAATCATAATTCATATCATAGCCAAGTATTCTTATCACTTGATGTTTATTGATAAATGATACAATTCACACTTTGGAGTACTTTCCTAAGTGTCCATATCATCTAATTATCAATTATCAATAATCCAGGCTGAGGGTAATTAGCCATATAGGCCATGATTAGGATAGTGTTAACATGGTTAAGGCAATCTGTGTATACCTTGTGTTTCAAATAAAACAACTCAGTTTTCATGATGATTTTAAACCATTTGAACAAAGAATACTAAACTCTAGAGTCCGTATGCACAAAAGAGTTAGACTGGGTCTAAAGTTAGACCCGGTCTAAGTGGATTTTGGTCTTTGTGAAATGCACACTTTCATTACATTTATTTCTCAAATTAGCTAACAAATTGTAAAGATTCGGATGCAAAGTTCAAAGATAGCACAAAATATCTTGTGAAAATGTAGAGGAAAACAGCTTTTGAGGCATGAATAAATTTCACTTAGACCCGGTCTAACTTTAGACCCAGTCTAATTCTTTAGTGCATACGGACCTGAAAGTTGCACTGGCCCCCAAATCCGATGCAAATTGTTATTGTGACATTCCAAACTAATTAAAAATGCAACGCAAGCCCTTGCGCATGAAACTGCATGTATTGTGCCATGCATTTTGGGTTTGGGTGGGGGCTGCGGCAAAGCAAATATTTAGCAACGAAGCAGATGCTCGCCATAAAAAGAGTCGCATCGGGCGCCCATATGTGCGTTAAAACATTGCATGAAAATGTTTAATTGAGACACCGTGCGCCGTACGCCTTGATGACAAAATTGAACAAAAAATGCCAAATACCCCCAGATCACACAGTGACCATGGTCAAAGTCCATTAGTGCCCAGCCTGTGCATATGAACATCACAGAACCAAGGGCACTTCAGTTTTAATATAGTTAAAACCTTGTTTGCAATGATAATAATCTGACAATTTGAGATGAATCCATAGAAACGATAGAACAATTTGGCTGGTATGTACAATGAGATTTACAAATTGAGACCGGATATGATACAAGTTTATGTTTAATAAACAAGAGACAGTTGAGATGTTTGTCATTTATGAGAACATGAATCTGAATTAATATTTAAAACAATTAATTGGATCATTTGATTTTGTAATTTACAATTGCACACAATAAATGTGAACTATTTTAATATGGCATTATATTGTAATTAGATACATGCATGTACGAGGGGTGACTGATAAGTTCGCGGCCTAAGGTAGAGGGAGTTGGTTTTAGATAATCATATTAATTTATTTTTCAACATAGTCCCCTCGAACATCAACACACTTGGTCCAGCGGTCAAGGGGTATACGGATCCCTCCGGCTTACTTCAGGAAGTGGTCCACATCATCAATGACGTCATTATCTGAGGGAAGATAATGACCACCGAGTTCCTTGTTCAACTTCGGGAACAGATAGTAGTCAGAGGGTGCCAAATCCGGAGAATAAGGCGGGTGCTCGACCAGTTCGAATTCCCATTGCTGGATGGCCGCCATAGCCACTATGGACTCCAGGATGAAGCATTGTCCTGATGGAAGAGCACCCCCCTTGTCAGCTTTCCATTCCAATTTTTAATATTTTTTTCACGGAGCTGTTTCAGGAAATAAGCATAGTAAGCCCCGGTGATAGTGTTACCTTTCTCCAGGTAGTCCACCAGGAGCACACCCTCTGCATCCCAGAATACAGAGGCCATCACCTTGCCTGCAGACTTCACGGTCTTCGCCTTTCTGGGAGCTGAAAACGTTGCACGTTTCCACTGCTTTGATTGTTCTTTAGTCTCTGGTTGGAAGTTGTGGACCGAGGTCTCATCCATGGTCACGAATCATTTGGAGAAATCTCTCCCCATCCACCTTAAAAATGGCAAGATTGTCCCTTGACATGTTGTGCCGAATCTGATCTGAGCAGGACTAAGGAGCTTCAGGACCCAAGGAGCTGACACCTTCGACATAATAAGTTCGTCGTGGATAACTGCATGGACGTGTTCCTGGGAGATACCCAGCTCTGTGGCAATGTAACGCTGTGTTACCCGTCGATCTTCTAAGATCATATCGAGAATGTTGTCAATAGTGTCCTCTGGGGTGACTGTGACTGGTCTTCTAGGATGGGGTCGTCTTCCAGGCTCTCCCTGCTCCGTTTTAATTCCGCAGCCCACTTATTTACCATGGTGTACGAAGGGGCATCCTCCCCAAGTGTGGCCTCAATGACCTTGTGGACTCCCTTGGGCATTAAGCCCTTGCGACTGAGGTAGCGGATGACTGCGCAATGACTGATTTTGTCAATTTGTTCCATTTTCAAGGCTTATTTCACAAAACCGCTGACTGACGATGTTTAATTATTTGTAACAGAAAAACAAGACAAGTTAACAACATCAAACTTTCTGTGTAATCATCCAACAAGTCGAACTACACACATGCCAAATTAAAACTATGTGGGTCATCTCCTTCTATCTTAGGCTGCGAACTTATCAATCACCCTTCGTATCTAATAATTATATGAGCTGTGTTGCCATTCCATCACAAGTGATTCATTGATTCCTTAATTCAAAGAAATAAACTAATTGTGATTGTTTTTTATAAATATCTGAATAATGGGTTCTGATCAAAGAAATAACAAAACTGAACTGTGCGATTGTTTTTCATTATTGAAAGACAGTTATAATGATATCATAAACAATGTTTCATATCAACTCAGTTGTCAAATTCCATTGAAATACCACTATACCAGACAACCTCATCTCATCTGATTAATTGATGCAACAGTTCAAAGAAATAACAAAACTGAACTTTTTAGATTGTTTTTCCATTATTGAAAGACAGTTATAATGATATCATAAACAATGTTTGATATCAACTCAGTTGTCAAATTCAATTGAAATACCACTATACCAGACAACCTCATCTCATCTGATTAATTGATGCAACAATTCAAAGAAATAACAAAACTGAACTTTTTAGATTGTTTTTCCATTATTGAAAGACAGTTATAATGATATCATAAACAATGTTTCATATCAACTCAGTTGTCAAATTCAATTGAAATACCACTATACCAGTCAACCTCTCATCTCATCTGATTAATTGATGCAACAATTCAAAGAAATAACAAAACTGAACTTTGCGATTGTTTTTTATTATTGAAATACAGTTATAATGATATCATAAACAATGTTTCATATCTACTCAGTTGTCAAATTCAATTGAAATACCACTACCTGACAACCTCCTCCTCCTCTGAAAGTCAAAGATTTTCAATTTAAATAGCCCCATCTTTGAACATGTTGAACAATAATGCTCATAACTCTGTAACCAATATCAAGCAATGTTAATACATTGCTCAAAATATGAAACAGTATCTGTTGTATCTATGTGAACAAAATCAGAATGTTCCAGTATCGGACTACACTAGACAGTCCAGAATCTTAGACCTAAAAAGTACACTTTTTACGTATACTTCCCAAAACCACTCTGCCAGTGTTGGTTCATTACGGCTATGATAAAAGGAAGTATATTATCAATATGGATAACCAATTGAGATACTTTTTGCCACTATGCCACATTTGAACTATGCTACAGCTGCAAGTACCTGTTCATTTCACACCTGTGTCCTACCTGGCCTGGAGCGAGCAAATCTAAAATTATACTTTTATTTAGAATTTAAGCCAGGATATAGAATCAATAGATTAAGTAGAGACCCTTATTCCTGTCGAGCTTTTGTAAAAATGTGTTGCACAATTTGTTAGCCTGGTTCTATGAGGTGAGAAATGGTCCTTGGAAACTGTCTTGGATTATGTCTTGCTTAACACCGATGTTCAGTAGTAGTAAAAGAGGCAATAGGGAGGGTGCTACTCATCATCAGAAGACACAATTTTGATACCAAGATGTGCGCTGCAAAATGGGGCTTTTATCATCTGTTATGTGATCCTGTATCTTTAAAGACATTTTTCGCAGTTCTAATTTCCTGATTTTTCTCACATTTTATTTGGGGCCCAATGTCTGAAAAAAGGTCTTGCCGAATAAAAAAAAAATCAGGAAAGACACATCATGTGTTGAGTGCTTATATTAACTGTTGAATTATTATTACAAAATATTCCTTTAGAAACTCATACCAGTCTTGAAATCTGAATGAGCATTCGTTAAATTAATTTCAAATCCCCTAAAGCTTATTCTATATCATGATTGATCAATTCAAATTTCTCGCACCATGTGGCCTAGAATATTCATAACCTATTCATCACACATTTGTGAGACATGCTCATCAAAAACAGCAGGAATGCTTTAAAATACTAGAAGAAAGCAGTGCATGTCACTGAAGCATATGATAAATAAAGAAAGCAGAAATAGATACATTTAAAAAGAATAAATTACTTGGATGTCGGAGCACTCTTTTTGTTAAATGTGAAATTTCTTACTAGAGCTACAAGGGGATCAAATGCATTACACATTTAATCAAATATTAGCCTTTCTACATGTAGTATCTAAACTGCTCACAAAAAGTATCGAAACACTTAGAAATGATCCAATACATAACGGCTCGAAAGGGTATGCTCAATAATCAAGTGCATAATTTTGTTCTGCGTATTTTGACACCTCGATCGTTGAGATACGATGTTGCGGAGCGGAGTTATTGTCATTTCAATGATCGTGGGTCCAGTTTCAAAAGTGACACTCATCCCTATTGAAAAGCACGAATCTGATCATTCTAAACAGTAATGCAAACCTCTTTCTATAGGATGATTGTCACTTTTGAAACTGGACCCACGACCATTGAAATGACAATAACGTCGCTCCGCAACATCGTATGTCATTGATCGAGGTGTCAAAATACGCAGAACAAAATTATGCACTTGGTTACAATGCTTCGATTAATGCATACCCTTTCGAGCCGTTATATATTGGATCATTTCTAAGTGTTTCGATACTTTTTGTGAGCAGTATATATTATTTATACAACTTTAGAATTAGTTGTAATGTCACACATGATAGATTAAATGACATCCAGTGAAAAACTTCATTGACCATATAGGAATTGAACCTGGGTCTTCTGGGATAACACACACCAGTGATCTACCAAATGATGTGGGAAGTGACCAGTCATATCATAATCTTTTTTTACCAGAAGACCTGCTGCTCTCAATCTTTGTTGGTTCAATACATTGTCATATCCTCAACAAGCTGTTTCTTGATTTGAATTGAATGAGTTGACCTAAGGCCTAAAAAAAAAAGTTTGATTGGCGTAACATGACCAAAACAAATAGGGTAGGTCGGTCGGGATTTTTTTTAATGATTTTTAAAATTTTTAAATCACCTACTGTGCAATGTCTACACATAGCTCTAGCGTATTTAATTGCCGGGCAAAAGTGTATCGTTGTGTTCAACAATATATAATTTCGATGGGGACTTAAAATAGCCGAAAATGAAAGCAAACAGTCAAAAACTTTAATACTTTGTTCAATTTTTATAAATATATATATATTTTTCCCCTCAAAATAATAAAAAATATTCAGGGTCGGCGATGTATTTAGGGTCGGTCGGGTTACGCCAATCAAACTTCTTCTTTTTTTAGGCCTAATTGATAGCATAGTACTGTCCCCAAAAATCAAGATAGCCCGATGTTATCATCAATGATAACACATGTTGGTGGACTTTGTCATTATTCAAAACAAGAGGAAGTGTGTTTCTTGCTCTATTTCTTTTGAATTTATTGTTTGCATATTCTCCATGAAGTTCGATATGACTTTTGTATATACTGTTTGTATATTGTCCGCGAAGTTGATAGGACTATCTGTTATCGATGGCGACAACATGATAATCAATTGTGCTCTACTGGTACAAACATTTTATTTATCATCAATTTCATTTTCTTTTCAATAAAAAAATGTATTTTTTATTAAGCATCTGTGTCCTATTGTTTGCCCATCAATAATATCTCCACCTCATTGAAGATAACGGTGTTAGCAAACTGATGGCCTTCATCTTATTATTTGGCTTGATTTGTGCCTACTTGTCCCAACCAGGGGGTGCTACTCCTTTTTAAACTTTCAAGGATGTGCCAGGTCATGCTCATAGTTAACCCTTTCTGCATAAAACGTTTACATCCCAAAAAGGTGATTTGGTTACATGGATTGTATTTGTAGTATAGAAAATGTTTGGTGTTGGTTAACCTGAACATTTTTGGGATGGAAATGTTGAGAAAAAAATATCGGGGGGATGGGCAAAAAAACGGACTTGCTGGCAACAGGATTCGAGCCCGGCTCCACCTGCAGGGAATACTAGTCTTATTCCAATCGGCTAGGGGGTCATACGCTCGTATAACTAACAATTCTGTCCGCATTTATCACCAGCCGTGGTTGCCCGGGAAGATAGACTGAGGCGGCACATGCTGCCAGGATAGTTTTCAAATTCGATTTCATGGGGTTTGGGAGTGTAAGGGATTTATACCATTTACCTGCTGTTTAATAGGGGATTCTTACTCAAATAAATGTTAAGGATCTGATGTCACTCAAGGGTGTAAGGGGTCTCCCTTTTGCAAGAAATTCTTGAGCCATTGGTATGAAATGCTCAAAAGAAGCAGTACACGTTATAGGAGAGACTAACAAGGCCCCAACACACAACTATGCAATTCATAACTAAACTGCTCACAAAAAGTATCGAAACACTTAGAAATGATCCAATATATAACGGCTTGAAAGGGTATGCATTAATCGAAGCAAGTAACCAAGTGCATAATTTTGTTCTGCATATTTTGACACCTCGATCGATGAGATACGATGTTGTGGAGCGGAGTTATTGTCATTTCAATGGTCGTGGGTCCAGTTTCAAAAGTGACAATCATCCTATAGAAAGAGGTTTGCATTACTGTTTAGAATGATCAGATTCGTGCTTTTCAATAGGGATGAGTGTCACTTTTTAAACTGGACCCACGATCATTGAAATGACAATAACTCCGCTCCGCAACATCGTATCTCAACGATCGAGGTGTCAAAATACGCAGAACAAAATTATGCTATTGGATATTTGCTTCGATTAATGCATACCATTTCGAGCCGTTATGTATTGGATCATTTTTAAGTGTTTCGATACTTTTTGTGAGCAGTATATATTATTTAGACCCAAATGGAAAACCATCTTCAGATGTCATAAAAACACCATTCAAATCATTTTTTGGTACTTAAAACTTAAAATTGGTAATGGTCTCAACACTTTAGTTGTGTATGCCTAAAAACCAAATATCTTGCTGCTAAAAACATACAATATAGAATCAAATTTTGCATTTTTATGAAGTCTCAAATCTCTAGTTTTTGTATACCAAAGTGTTTCAATCGAGCCTTTCGTAAAGCAGCCAAATATGATGCCGTGCGCTGCATGATTAATACTCCCCCATGTTTCCTGAACCCAAAATACACCCTAATTGAGTAGGCCTATTGTACCAAAAGAGTACAAATACATGGAATATGAATATGTCACATAATTTCCCTTTCAAAAAGGCTTAGGCCAAAATGGTAGGGTAAACTCAAATCCCATGTCATACTTAAAACGGTGATAATATTCAAATGACTCAGTGGTGCATGTTATATATGTAGGAAACGCATATAAATGGTTAATTTGTGTATGGTAGTGTATACAGGTGTTTAAGCATTGGTACAAAGGTGTAAAAGAACTATTGATAAACCGATTGTATGATATGGTAGGTAAACACGCAAGGTGTTGCCAAAGATACACATTCCCATACATACTATTTATCCTCAGACACACGCTGTATGGTAGATTAGACTGTTGTGATGGCCCGCCCAAATAGGGAATAGAGATCAAAGGTTACGATGTAAGCCCTAGTTACAGATTTGTAAGAAGAGCGCCCCCAATTGACATTTTTGGCCCAGTGATATCAAGTGGGAGCTAATATAACAAGCTAGCGCTAGTTTCATGTGTTGCCCTCACCGACCGACCCTAAAATCTCGAAAATCAGGATCGCAATTTTTTATTTTTTATTTTTTAAATATAAATTTTACCCAATTTGTCGAAATATTACTATTTTCTGCTCAAATGAATAAGTTTGCTTGAATAGATTGCTTTTAAACTATTATCATGCTAGAACATTTAGTGAAATTGACATTTAACAATTCTCTATTGTCATAAACCACGGTCTGTCAGTAATATTTGTCAGCAAAATAAATTGACCAACCGACCGACCTGACTTCAAGATTTTTAGCAATTGCGGGCAACACAGCGAATTCTTTTTTGTAGCCTAACAAGTAAATCCAAGACATTTAAATGTCCAAGGGTCAATGGTCCAAGCTACAAGGTATGGTCTTTGCGGGGTCTTTGTGTGCTACAAGACTACATGTAGGGGAGAGGGCAGTATCCTACTCAACTTTCATTATGTTTTATAGGTTTGCAGCACAAACGCTTATAAACAGGGGAATTAGAGTACTAACGAAACACCAAATCGGGGTCTTGAACAACTACATTTTTCTTTGAGAACTGAATTTTAGCCTAATTTGAGGCCAAGTGACAGTTTTCGTACATTTCTAGTAGGTTGAAATTGGGGTTTGGAACATTAAAGGTATATTATGTGATCTTTCCAGGGAACGCTCTCAACATCGAACAAAATTGAAAGCAGATTTTCTTGCAGAAGTTACATTTCTGATCATAAACCGTACATACATTCCGAGTTACAGGGCGATACGATTCTTATTTACTTCAAAATCATGGTTTTAGAGTGAATATAAACTGTCGAGATAACACGACAGTTTATATTTTCACTCTAAAACCATGATTTTGAGGTAATTAGGAATCGTATCAGTCTGTAACTTGGAATGTATATACGATTTATGATCAGAAATGTAAATCTGCAAGAAAATCTACTTTCTTAAAAAAATCATGAATAGAGGGCGCTCTCTGGAAAGATCACATAATATGCCTCTAAGCATTGGCAGTACTGTAACTAGGGTCTATAATTTGGGGGGCATGTGGGGGGGCAGGCATGTCATGAGGGGGGCATACTGACTATTTCATTTGGTGGGGGGCATGACAAATGCACCCCCCCCCCCCCCCCCCCCCCCCCCCTCTGGTTACGCCACTGAGCATAGGGTACTAGGAATTGCCATCATAAAGCATATAAGTATAAATAATTGGATTATTATGAATATTTTGGTCTTAGCTTGAAGGGAAAATGAATAGGCAAAATAGTTGCAGAGTGCAGACTACGTTAAAAAAAACTACACCCAATTTGTGGCATGTGACTAATATACAAATAAATGAATAAACACAACATTTGGTACAAAGTTCAATTAATAAATAACACCATTACATTCTGAAATGGGGTTACCTTTACAAATGTAGATACCATTAGCATGATTTGCCAATAAGAGTAAATAATAACTGCAGCGTGTTTGAACAAATAGAATAAGATACGACAATAGGATTGGCAACAGTATGTCATTAATCATCCATATCATGATTCTCATCTTTCTCTTATCAGTAGGCCTAAATTATGAATAATTATTAATTATTAAGGGGTCCAAATACAATCCCTCAATAAATTGTTTTTGTCGGATCTTTTAAATTTGATGTTACAGAATTTAACTCGCCTAGATCATACACTTACTTTTTTAATAATCTAGCTCTTTCAGTGTAAAGTGTGGGGCCTTTAATAACAATTTGTTATTTTTCTTATGCTATTTTGTATCTTTGTAATACTTGTTGTATGTATGTATGTAGGGTAAACTGGGGCAAGAAGAAACTGTCCAAATCAAGAGTCCCCCTCAACAACTGATGCTTACTAGGTTTGGTTGTGTTGCCTTGATTTTCGCATTCATAATTTTTGCTTCTCAGCGGCACACATGTGACATATAAAGATTAAATTCAAAACAATAAATCAACAAGTCCATAAAATCAACAATGTCAGATTAAACAATGTACAACAATGCCAAAATATGTGAAAGGAAGAAAAACCCACAAGAGAAGAAAAGTAATGTTGATTAATACTTAACAAGCCAATATTGGTATGACTTTTTACAGTCAAGCTTTATATTACACTTTGACCCAATGCCATGGTATTTAGTTGTTATTTGCATAACTGTTAGTCCGATATGGTGATCAAATATGAATATTATGGGGGTGTCAAATCACACCTGAACCAACTGACAAGGTTTTTATTATATGATATTAAACAATATAATACCAAGGATTGACCAATCACCACGCCAGAAATGTATTTGAACCGTGCTTGTACATCTGTTTGTTGTTGTTGATATAGCTACATAAAGAAATTATGCAGACTGAACTACAATCTTGGAAAAAAGTCCTTGGAACGCAAACGCTGAGCTGAGCACATGTGCTGGGTATTGCGTGCATGTATTGATACTTATATAGTGTCTTCTGTTATAAATGGAAATTGTTCAAATGAGATTTTTCCTTCCCCACCCCCATGGTTTATTTATGTATTCACGTATATTATATATTACTTAAATGGTTTATGTATTCACTTATTTAGTTGTTTGGGTTGTTTTTGAGGATGAGATTGAACTGAAGGCCTATAGATGATATTATCGTCGTGCTTACTCATCTGACTCATTAGCTCAGTTGATAAGAGCGCTAGTCTATAACCATCCGGAGGTCCCGGGTTCAAATCCTGGATGTGCAATTTCTTTTACTGACTATCATTTATAATTTGTGGAGTAAGAAGAAACATTTACTCATCATCCAACCATGTCCAACTATTGTTTTTCCAATTATTTTCAAATATTTCCAAAAAATAAATACCAACAGTTTTGAAAAAAAGGAGTAAGAAAAAAGTAATATTTGAAAAAATCCATAAAATAAGGGTTTGTGAATAACATGTCGGGACAAAATACCAGCAATTTCAAAATGTTCAAAATAAATTCCAAAAACTGTAGGCAAAAACGCCCTCTGACAATTTGAGCCAAAAATGTTGGTTGATAATAATATGTGGAAATGTAGAATTAAATCCAAATGTAGTTTTTTCAAAAATTCTTTTTAATAAAACAGCCAACAAAGTGTACGTATAGGCTTATGAACATTCGAGCAGAAAAAAAGTGTTTTGAAAAAAGGTGTTTTTCTTGCATTTTTTCTTGGTGACTATTGGGCCGGGGGATTCATCGTCCCTTTGCAACACAAGTGATGCAAAACAACGACCGAAAATCAGAAAATACATAATAACAGATGGGCATATGAATAATGAGCATCTATTATTATATTACAACCCGTTAATGCAATACAAAAGATAGCTGTCGAATCTGTCAAACAGAAGTTACTGCTATCTACTGAAGATAGTTATTTACAAGTAGGCCTAAGTTGTTTTACAATTAGTTGTGTTACTTTCAACCCCATATATAGATTCCGTTACTTTTACTTTTAGACACTCTTTTGCATATCTGACAATACATCAATAAATCTCGTAGGAGTATCTGAAAACGCCGCATTATGCATTGCAATAATAGGCAATTATTATACATCTTCGAAATGCATTAGTTAGTATAGGGAATTGTTTTCACTGAACGTTCCCGTATTAAATGAATGTCTTTATAAAAAAAAATATTGGGGTTGCCAAGCCTATGGTCCACTGCCAAATACTGTGCAATTTGAGATACATGTGACATTTAGTTTTCGAGATATGATAGAAAAACCAAATTTAGATGATTTTTTTTGCAATCTGCGTATACAATCTTGGAAAAAGTCCTTGGAACGCAAACGCTGAGCTGAGCACACGTGCTGGGTATTGCGTGCATGTATTGATACTTAGTGTCTTCTGTTATAATTTTTCCTTCCCCACCCCCCATCGATCAATGTTGGGACACTCTGGCAAGCTGTAGGAGCCACTGGCCTTGGTCAACGTTGTACGGGGGAGTGGGGGTGACACTTTTCCGTTAATCACACGCAGGTGTTCCAAGACTTTTTTCCAGGATTGTAGATAAAGGACCTTACAATTGATGAAGTTCATCAATTTCACTTGAATTATGTTTTGACTCTTTTAGATCAAACTTTGGGTCAAAGTATGGCACTCAAATGTCAAGTGAGTACTATTTAACAACAACATTGTTTTAGTAGGGCAAGGCAATGATTAATATTCATACACTCTTAATAAAAAAGCATGAAACTAAAATACGTGGAGTGCATTGAAGGTATCTAATTGCACTTAGTGTGCACGCCTCAAATGCGCGCAACACGCTTTGTTTTGATTCGTTGTTCACGCAGCACAGGTTCGCCTATTTTACTGCGGGTGATATAGAACTTGTTAACATGTATTATATGCTTGATTTAAGATATTAAAAGAATGCACAAAATTGTAAATTTTGATAAATATTGTCGTGTATGGATTAGGTCGATACATGCGTAAGTTTTGTTTCTCAAAATATTAGAAAAATCCATGCACTTTATCAATGTTGATATGCTCCAAATATCACTCCCCCTACAGGGTCGTGCCATTATTCAAACATCAACATCAGCGCGCATGCATTGATTTGTCCAATTTATCTTGAAACAACACATACGCATTTATTGATCTATAACATAGGCGTAGCCAGGATTATTTTATCCGGGGGGCACTCGGCTCGGATCAAGAATATTTTAGGGGGGAGGGGCCAAAAAAAATGAAATTGATCAGGTACCATCCACGTGGTGCACAGCACCGCCCTCCGAGCTATGCTCGGACAGGGGGAAGTAGAAAAAAAATTCTATTTTGGAACTCATTTGGTGCGATCTGGTGTATACTTTTGACCAACATTTTATCGAAAAGCCACCTCTTCATTTCCAATAAATATTTTGTTTTTTATCAATGCACGAAAGAAGTTGAGCATATATTCTGATATATTCTTGATTTAAGTATAGATGGTTTAAAAGCTTGAACAGGAGGGGGGATGTGCCCCCCTCAGAATAGGAAATGTTTTCAATTTTCGAACTCATTTGGTGCGATCTGGTGTATACTTTTGACCATAATTTTATCGAAAAGCTACCTCTTCATTTCCAATAAATATTTTGTTTTTTATCAATGCACGAACATGACGAAAGAAGTTGAGCCTATACTGATATATTCTTGATTTAAGTATAGAATGGTCTAAAAGCTCGAACAGGGGGTAGTCTGAGGGGGGATGTGCCCCCCTCAGAATTTTTCAATTTTCGAACTCATTTGGTATGATCTGGGGTATACTTTTGACCAACATTTTATCAAAAAGCCACCTCTTCATTTCTAATAAATATTTTGTATATTTTATCAATGCACGAAAGAAGTTGAGCATAATTAAACCAATATATTCTTGATAAGTATAGATGGTTTCAAAGCTCGAACAGGGGAGAGTCTGAGGTGTGATGCCCCCTCCCTCAGAATTGGATTCTTTTTCAATTTTCGAACCCATTTGGTGCTATTTGGTGTGTACTTTTGACTAATATTTTATTGAAAAGCAATCACTTTATTTCCGATCAATACTGGTGGGCTCCAGGGGCAAAGCCCGGGGGACTACGGGGGCAACTGAAGGGTTTTCTGCCGTTTTTAGGCCATGGGAGGGCTCTCCTGCTACATATTACTGTCAATAAAGACATTTTCTTTTGGGTAATTCTATAATCTTCTTATTTGTACGTTTTATGAATATCAAAATCTTAATTTAAAAGAAAACTAAAGCTGCAAATCAAAATCATATATTTTTGAAATTATTATTAATCAGATACCGAAAAATTGACAATGGAAAGAAAAAAAAGCGACCCGATACCTTAACAGGCGCGCGAAAAATGTGCTATTTTACAGTTTGCTATAATTGAGGCTTGCCTTCATAAAGCTAAAGTTAATGTTTGAAGTCACATTAGCGCGTAGGGCACAAAATTTGATACTAATTTGTTATGAAGCTAAATGTAATGTTTGAAGGTTCATGCGAGCTTAGCGCGCAAAATTGGATACTTTACACTAATTTTGTCATAATTGAGCGACTTTTTGCTGATAACAAACTTCTAAAAAGAAATGTAAATATTTTGAGGTTCTAAAACATCCACCCACCCTTCACCCAACCGCTCGGCCCTCGGGCCCTCCCGAAACGGATAACAACGAGTGAAGTCACACAAGGACTGGTCCCAAGTCTTATCGTTTGGGACATGTGCGCCCATAGCGCACAATTTTTTTTGCTATTCTACATATTTTGCCAATTTTCGCTGGTACAAGCTTATAAAACTAAAGCAAATATTTTGAGGCACATGAGCAAAACGCGCGAAATATTGGCTTCTCAACACTAACTAATTTTGTAATGATCGAGATATATTTTGGCTTAAGACTAGATTCCAAAATTAAAGTTAATGTTCATGTCACGTGCGCGCGATTTTATTTGTGGCTATTTTACATAAATTGTGCCGCTATTAAGATACCAACCACGCAAAATTGACTTCTTTACATTAATTTTGCCAAGATTAAGATACATTTTTGCTTCTATTAAAATGTTTTTATTTTTATTTTTTTACGAAAACCCCTGGATTCTTTATACTTATTTGCCACATTTGAGATATATTTTGGCCTTATGACACTGCTTTTATTGTTATATGTTTTGCTATTTTACCCGGTTTTGCTAAGATTGAGGTACATTTTGGCTTCAAACGATCTTCTTAATTTGGAATGAATTTATTTTTGGGGAAAAGGGCACATACAACGAAAAATACTATCTTTGTATTTGAACGTCATAATTTCACTATGATTTCTCTCATCAAAATTGAGGCGACAATGGCAAAATTGGGGGACAGGGGAGAAGGAGCAGTCGGCCCCTTCTTAACTCTCTGGCTACGCCATTATTGCCTTGATATGCCGGGATCTGTGCCGGGAACGTACAAAATAAAGGGTGGGGGCATGGAAACTTACTATGTAACAAAAAAAGAACTCTACACCCTCTAACTATCTCTCTTTTTTCTTCTTCCTTTTTCTCCTTTTTCTTTCTTTTTCTTCTTCTTCTCCTTTTTTTTTTAGTGCCAGGGATCCGGGGGGCACGTGCCCCCCAGGCCCCCCTGGCTCCGCCAATGTATAATTTTAAAAATATTCTGAAGTTTCATACCTCCTTTAAAACTACCGCTATTACAATCTAAAGAGTTAAGACCAATTAATTATTTTGTCTCGTTTCAAACAATGGTCTGAAATATAACCCTAACTATACTTGTTTTAAAATAACTATTATAAATGAAACTAGTGAGCTGAATAGCGCAACAAATGTATATGAATAAAACTTTCAGGCCAGGTTTGAATCAAATCACATGCAGTCCAATCTGTTGGTAGACATAAAATATCAACAAACAAAACATACCTGGTATTTCCTTAGTCCTTACTAAATGTAGCACCCACCTGCTAAAATATTATGTAGCTATCTATGCCGTTAGTCAAATAAAACCACACCTAGCAGTTACATTAAAAGAACAAATAGTCGTGATCAGTCCGATTGCAATTGTTAAAAGTCTATACTAGAGTCAAACCAGACATCAATAGGAAATACATGTTCGGTACACAGAAAACCTGAATTTACATTTATTTTAACCTTTAATAAGTTTTTAGTTATTCCTGCTGCCCACCAATTTGCCTCTACAAACACCAGTCTGATTGAAAGGCCACATGAGGTTCTGACGTCAGATAATGTTGCTTTGTTTTTTACGCATATTTTTTTCACATTCAACTAGTTTTGAACAATTTCCCCTTGTTCAATTTTGTGATCTGGACCTTTTTAACAATACCTTATTACCTTTTTCAAAAAGAAGAATACATTCGCTGTTTGCATCATCATTCAGTGTGCAAAGTGTGAACATTGTTATAATGCCGCACATATTTGTCTGGTTTTACAAGAAAATGTTGCTTGGTGCAACATGAGTTCATTCATGATTGCAAATGAGTTCACACAATTCTTTGATTAAATGGTGTCAATAGTGATAAGACGATGAAAAAATCACCCTGTTTCTCGGTCAGTCTGGCTTTTTTTTTGGGGGGGGGGGTCCTTAAAACTGCATGAAATGTTGGTGAATTTTTAGCAATTTTCCAAACTTTTCAACAACAAAATTAAAAAATTGGTCGGGCCCATAGAACTGGGTGTCTTTCTCGCCGCCTAACCTATGATTTAATCAAACTCACTTGCCAAATGTAGATAGAATAATTGAAATTAAATGAAAACGTAATAATGTGACTGAGCGAAATCAGTCTGAAGTTCAAGTTTAAAAGATTTGATGTTTCCACCAACTAATTCAATTAATCATCTGCCAGGCCATATTTGAGTGACCACCCCCCCCCCCCCCCCCCCCCCCTACTCCCAATACAATCGAACGAGTATAAATACGACAATATTTGCATTTGAATGTTTTAGTCAACAGAAAATATCTTTTGATTAGCAGCATCTTATTTTTGTTCCAATTACGGGTTGAGATTTTGCTGGATCACATCACATGCAAAGGAGCAATAAAAGAAAGAAAAAACAACAACATTGAAATACAGAAGAAAATTTATAACAAAAGTGTATTAATCTGCTAGGGATGGGTGTAATTTTGTGTGATTTGTAAAATGGTACACTTTGCCTGAGTGGATTGGATCATGTCACATCTTTTATCATTATTAACTAATTGGACTGGGTGTGTGTATCCAGTGGGGGGGGGGGGGGAACTTGTATTGCGACCAGTGCCAAGCATGGCGAGGGGAGGGGAGCCAGGCTCCTCACATGTGGGTACCGGTGGGGGGAAGCCCAGTGGAAGCTCCTGGATTAATTTGGAGGTGTCTCCTTTACCTTATTTTTGCCGCAGGCCTTTCTTTATTAATTTGATATAATTTTTTTAGGGGGCTTTAAACCCCAACTCCCTGTTGGAGATGGAGGAGTTCCAGATAACAATGTTAGAAAGAGAATCTTGGAAGACCATTGTGGTTTGGGAAAGCCATCTGCCATAAGTCAAGTCAAGTCACTTTCTTTAACCATGCCAATTACTGTGGGCTAACATAACAGTAGTGTGAACTCAACAATATCTGTGTAAGTCTTGTTTGGTGAAATGAATGGATTACTGGCAGGTGTATGGTTAGCAATTAGTGCTGTATTGTATAACGAAGCATGAGCATACATACATTCATTCCAAAGCATTCAATGTTCTTTTCTTCATTGTATTGTAATGTAAAACTTTTAATCGAAACAGTGCCAATGTTTGGCTCAATTATTCCCGATAAAAGCTGAAAGGAATAAGGTTGTTTTTCAAACACATACAAAGCAGGCTAATGAAACTTAGGCCAAAAAAGAAAGTTTGTCTCAGAAGTAACCTGAAAAAAAGCTATGCGAAATGCAATTTTTATATATATTTTTTTAAGCTGTGCGAAATGCGGTATCTTTATAACAAAATTAACATGATGTATATTTTAACACTACCATAGTAGAAACAAATCACATTTTGTTGAACTGTATTTAACTTCTTTTTATATGTGGCAATTTTACTCTTGTAAGCAAGAAAATGAAGCTGATATGGTGCTTCACAATGTGAAATTAAAATTTGAAGAAGCATCAATTACAAAAGTTCAAAAACAAAATGGGGATAAAAGTTATTCTCTGAAATGCAAATTTTAAAAGCCATGTGTGCGGTCTTTTGGGACAAACTTGTTTTATATTTGGCCTAAGATACGGTACACATAGCTCAGAATGTGGTAGACCATAATGTTGTAACAAATTTGAATAATTAACACTCTTATATTAAAATGGACATGCTGCACAAAATAGGTAGACCTCAACCTGTATCACATTGCAATTTGCATCAAATATATGTCTACTGCAATGAATGTTTAAAGTCTGGTGCACAAATTGTGATACAAATTATTTTTGCTCTTTAGTTGATATATTGCTATCTTCAGGAGATAGCATTTATGGGTGTATAACATAAATGGATAGCATTAGTAAATTGCATGCTATCATGAAAAGAAATGATTGCACCTGACGTTGAAAAGTGAGATGCAACCTCAAATTAAAGGTTGCTAACCCGAGAAGTAACATTAATTTTGTCATTGGAAATTTAGCGAGAGGTGTGTGTCATCTACTTTCTCATGTAGAACGACTGAATTTTGCTTTTTAGTTGATGTATTGCTATCTTCAGTAGATAGCGTTTATGAATGTATAACATAAATTAATAGCATTAGTAAATACAATTTTGGGCGGCTTCAAATTTAACCCATTTTATGTTCGCCAAAACAGGAATGGTTGTCAACGTCTATTACACTTTCATTGCTAGGAAATTGACATGAGTTGTCCTATTTACTTTACTAGAAGGCATGGTACTAGCCAGAACCAAAAATAACAAGGAAAGCTTGCACCCACCTGCTGCCCAGTTCAGCATGATGTATGTATTCCACCTGTACTTAGTAACCCAAATAGTTTAGTAGCCACTTTAAGCGTGTTTCTATACTGGGGCACTGGAAAGTAAATTACCTTAACGGTAATTACCGTTAATGTTTTTAATCGCCCCCGTTTCTACTCGCGAAAACTTACCGCTAAGTTTATAAGCGTCCTTATCGATGGGCCGTTACATTTTACCTTTTGTTATACCAAAAATGCCGCCCCACTTGAAAAAGACTGCCGTCGTAATTCCTTGTCTTTTAATATTAACAACACAAACACCATAAACGAACTCGTCGTATAATATAATATTTGTTCTTGTCTTATCCCCAGCATCTTATAAGCCTGCTTGTTAGGGTTTCTTTTAGGGCTCTTAGCCTTTTCTCGCCCTGTAGTAGTACTTGTATTCATATTGCCAGCTAAATAATAGATTTGAATTTGGGGAAATGAAAATTCATTGCATAAAAGTAAAATATCATATCTACATTCCTATTCTTAAAGGGACACAATGTCATGTTGATTTTTTTTAAATTTTAATTGATTTACTTCAGAATTCAAGATGAACATTGAAATTTGCCATTACTGTTGTTTCTACTAAAAGAAACCCGGCAAAACTTGAATAAAACAATATTTTAAATATGTTGGAATACCACCCCTAACCATGTGAAATGCTGGTTGCGGCTCTACCAGTATTTTTGAATCAACGTTTTGTCGTACAAAGAGGGCTGGTTTTTCTTAATCCTTATAGGTATAAATTCATACATGTAATACAATTGTAAAAGTATACAAATCCCAGTTTTATCATACATTTTTGTAATTGAGGGCGCTGCCTCCACAACATCTCTTAATACCCCTTTAAGCGATGGTCCATTTGTAACTGATACACAAAACTTCTTGCCTATTTAGTAGAGAACAAAATATAGAGTCCATTCGATCATCAGCGGATAAACTACAATTAAGCGCTTGAGCAACGATTCACTCACTCCATACATCCATACCAATCATCCATTTATGTATGAGATGCCCGGATGAAACGCCGCATCAAGGAGAAATGGGGTGAGATGTAATTTAAAATCAAATAGAAAATAGCTATGGTAATCCTGGAAGAAATCCGTCCTGGATTCCATCTTGAAAACTAGGTGAGGGTTATGCGGGGAAACATTACCTGGGCGGTTTTGATTTGTTCGATAAAGTTAGTTTGCGGAATTTGAATGTAATGGTAATGACAACAGCTGCCTTTTAAGAGTCAACGTTGATGCACAGGATTGGTTGGTTGGGAGATGGGTCACTAAATGTTTTGCTGTTGTTTAACAAAACTTGTAGCTGAATGATTTTGCTACCCACAAAGTAGGATTTACTAACTCAATGTTGTACAAGTAAAATCATAAAATGGATGCTTTTGAGGCAAATTTTTATCCTCAGATATGAAGCAAAATTAAAGAGGTCCTGGATATTCTGAAAAAATTGGTTTAAGGATGGGATACACCCACCAATCATGTGATATTTTATGTTGAATTAGGAATTGATTTGACAATTCCTATGGTTCATCGTATTGTATTATGATGAACTAGAATTGGACTGTAACCTTTTCTTTTTCACCTGAGAATGAGAGCTCAATCCTAACCAGCTAATAACCTATATTACCGGTACTTGAATATCTTAAACAAGACAAACCCAACTCCATTTTATTGACAAGGCCTAATAAAATAAAAGACATGGTGATTATCCTCACCTACTTTGCGTAATTATTATGTGGTAGTGTTTTTTCAGATGCTTTGAATAGCTTTCTAATTTTCATTGAGGATTTTGTTTCAATCATCTATCAACCTCAACTCGATCTAAACGTGGCCTCATCAAATGCTGTGTAAGCTGTTCATTTTTGACAAATCTGTATGAACAACCATTATTTTCTTTATTTGGCCTGACAAGTTTAGTTTGGTTAGTAGGTCGGTAGGTCACATTCAAATATATCAGGATACCTGAGTATCTTGAATCCATGAAACTTAAAACCTCTGCAGCCAATAAATACTCCTACATAAGAAAACATGAGGGATAAGATGCACTCAATCCAGCCTAAAGCCGACGTCTGATGCGGAGATTGAGGGAGCGATTTATCGTTTTATATATAGCTATTGTGGTCTATGACATGAGACCTATTTCTTAGAGAGGTCCTTATACTTTCTGTTCTACAGTTTTTTCATATCTTGGATATGAGATATTTCTAACACTTTCCACACAGCTATTAGTTTTACCATGTACAAAACAGATTTTCAGAAACCTTTCCCAATTTCCCAAAGTCTATCTTAAGGATTATTAAACCAATATTAGGCATGTTGGTACTTAATTCAATGCATTTCTCATGGTGATTCCAAATATGGTAATGAAATATAATAATTTTGACATTTTTGAACCATGAAATGTTGTCTGCAGATGCCTGCCGCGTGGAAAGTGTTAAGATCCCTACACTATGTTGAAGTGTTTCTAGTTTTGAAATGAGATCTATTTTTGGGGCTCCTTTGGCTAACTAAATCTGAGAAACCCTCTATATCTTCAATGCCTCCCCACCTGTACAATAAGCCTGCTCACATTCCACCATGCAGGCCTGGATTATGAAAGGTACTTAATAGTAATAAAGATAACAAAATTTGAATTTCAAATTATTGTTAGCTGTAATTTTAGCACATCCTTGGCATGTGATTCCGGCAATACTCGGATTTATATGGCATCCCCAAGTTTGATTGCATCATGTCTGACACAAATCCGATACTGCATGTACGGTGTACCCTACTTAGAGAAGCTTTCTAAGCCATAAAACACAGAAGTATGACTTTATGGGCTCCCTTTTGTCAATAATTAAACTTTTCACACCTCTTAGGTGGGCTGTTTGTTCATATCTATTGAGTCTCAAGCAGCTCAATAAAACGACAATGACTGCCATAAACGTGACTAAACTTAGAAACAAGTTTGTCATAAATATTCCAGTGGTGTTATATTATAAAGCTCAATGAGCATGATGAGATGAGATGAGTAGAAAATTGAAAATGGATAAAGAAAGATGTGTGGGTTGGCTGATATTTAAATAGAATTAATTATTTAAAGCTTTTTATAAGAGTTTTAATTGACATTATCAAATTTGTTCAAAGCAGTGCAGTATTTGTATTTTAAAAAACAATTGCAGCAGCACAACCAGGATGGCACAGGGTTAAAAGGCTTTGGGGAGTGGGGAGGGGGAGGGGGGGGGGGGGTTCATGTGAGCCAGGAAATTGTTCCATCTATTCCCATTGCGCTTGTACAGAACATTTGCATGCATCCAGAATGCAAGAGTGCTTCTCTTTGAAACTACATTCACTGAAAAGTATAATAGGTCCAAGCATTTATAAATATTACATTTTTCATCTATCTGATATTGGTCTTGCCAAAAAACCTAAATATTTCATGATCATCTACAGACCTGATGAATCTATTTACGGATGTTAGCTAACCATTCACAAGGGGGCATGCTTTTGCTGTATAAAAGAAAGCAATGTCCGGGATTTAACACACTACAATGACCAATTGACCATAAATGAATGTCCAAAAGAAATTTTATTTTTTAATTTCATAAATGGCCGACCAACCGACCCAACCTGAGAGGTCCCACTATCTGTAGAATAAGGCCTTTTTAAAGATAGAATAGATGAAGACATTTACTAAAAATTGGGGGAGAGGCAGTAATTGTATGTAGATCAAACACCCATTTCATATGCCAGTATGTCTTTTCTTCCATTTTACCAAAGATGATTTTTAGAAAAATTGACCTTATGAAAAATGTGGATTAGTAGTACTCCTTCCTGAATTTGAGCTGTCTAAAACCACCTGAACAAAATGTGCAGTAGGGATTGTGTTATGAATCAGGAAAAGTGATAAACACCCCCATTTATCAGTGGATGAATCCATCTTTGCTATAGACCAATCAGAAGCGCTCCTCCAAACAGCAACTTCCCTCCAATCAGATAATGGTTACCCATCCACATTGTGTCTTGCCCTGTAAATGGGGTTGTTAGTCATCATACAATTGACTAGATGACAGAAATACCAAGGATATAAAACTATAAGGAGGTGGTTTCTTGTTACCTCTCCGGTTGTCCAACACTTTATCCGTGTCCAGATTTTGTTATCCCTCAGATTTCAGACTCAATTTGAAATCAAACTGACAGCAGACCCATGTATGTCTGATTGGCATTTGTATATATATTTAAGAAAAAGACTTAACCACCTAGTGCATTATATTCTGGTATTGAAATAAACATTTCATCCATAACCTTCCATTTGGCGTTATTTCTTTCAACGAACTGTCTATCTTTGTTTTTGTAAGCCCTGGTAGTAGACCAATCATGAGAGAGGGGGGATATGCCTAAATTACAATTCTTTATCTTCAAAATAGAAATGCCCATTTTCGGGAAAGTGATTCGTAAATGAATAATGAAAACTGTTTTAACACCACTATTTCAGGTTTTTTCTCTAATACATGGGTGTGATGCTGAGGTTTTATGAATATGAAATACAATGTTCATGGAACAATCTCCCTCGTACCATAAGAGAAAGTGACAATATCTCTCATTTTCGTTGTAGTCTCAAGACTCACCTTTTTCCATGCTAAATGTATTTTGAGTTCTGATGTGTTACATGCGCTATGATCTAGATGGAATAGCGCTATATAAATATTAATTGTTATGTTATGTTATGTTAATGTTTTGTGATATCACACAGGAGTCAATCAATACATGATGGTACAAATTACAACATTTGGACTTGGTACAAACATCTTTCTTTTTATTTCATTCAGGAATAACCCCTATTTTATTCTGTTTTTGATAATGCATATATCGTATTTGTACAAATTTGTATGATGGTTTAAAATGAGACAAATTGATTCTTTGGCAGGTCATATTGTCTCTCAAAACAATGGAATCACTCTGTCCACTTTCACTTTCGCTTTTGGAATGCGTAGCCCTATAATTTCATATCACTTTTACGCCCTCCTAAAATAAGTGTCTTAGCAGTGTTGTTTCTTTACCCATCATGTACGTATATCAGGCCAAATGAAAGAAAGTTTGGCACAAGAACATTGACAAGATTAATGTCAAATGGTAGTATATATTATTCATTTTCTCAAAAAGTATAATTGCTTTAATATTTTATTTTGGCCTCTTTTTTTTTGTTTTAAAGGGGCATTGAGAGATGTATTGATACACTAAATGAGCAAATAACGTAAAGATAATTGTCAACATAGCCCAAATCCAAAATGTCATACAATTCCGACATCGCCTTCATGCCAAATAAGCAAAAAACGGCACTTCCGGGTTGAGATTTGCCGCGAAAGTCCGTGAGTAAAACGATAGGATAACTTCCGAATTCAGCACCTAGTTTCGATATGATTATATCGAAACTAAGAAAATCATAAAATTTCATATAATAAACGGCGAATGTTAGTAAACTGTTTCAGATGGTAGTTAGTTTATGCCTAAGTATTACTTTGATGCAAAAAAACTGATTTCCAGGATAATTGAGGGCGCACTTCCATACGTGTCTCTCAATGCCCCTTTAAGCTGCTCAGATTTCTGCCATTTTAGTTAAAAACAACAATGGAGATGTGCTAAAAAAATGCTATAAAATTCCGTCCGTTCACTTTTAAGGTAAACTTTTATTCTCTTCATAATAGTTCCGATAGTTATTGTTATAAATGTTAGCCACCCAAGCAAACAAGTCCAGGCCTGAACATTTTCCATCTAAACCATTAAGGCACTCATGAAATTCACTTTATACCTTATCCTCTCTCATGAAACAAAAACAAAGAACATTATATGCTGAAGTCATCCGAGGAGAAATACTCACAGGTCATACTTGAGGATATCAATCGCCTATGTTAGCTGACCATTCACTAGGGGGGCAGGCTTCTAGCTGTTGAAAGAAAACAACAGACGACGATGGCCACACGATTTCATCGTTCCAATATAGCAACGGGAGTGCGCCATTTTGAAAAATCGCCCGGTTAACGATGAAAATGATATAAAAAATAGCATTTACAATGGAGTTGGTTAGCCAACTCCAACGGTTTTGGATTGGAAAAAAATTCTTCTAATTATGATGAATTTTTCAAAATGATAAGATTCAAAATTTAGAGCAGGCTATGATGGCCATAACGAATGTCCAATCGATAATTTGTATAGGTTACTAGTTGTTACATCATGTTTCTAACTAACTAACTATTGATGTTCTAAAACCTTTAAGAATTAAAGAATTAACACGACAACCAAGCATCAAAGCGACGCCACAATCCTTACTCAAGTGACCCTTCAAAAAGTATATCAAAGGTTTGTTTACAAGTAGAGTAAACTGTAGTCAAGTCAATTCAAAATTGGCGAGCTGTCTTACAGTACTGATCTAATGCAGGAGAGCTTGGGTGCTCATGACGCTCACATAATGCAACAACCCGCACACATCATACTCATGACGTATACGCGTGCATACTAAAAAAAAATGGAAATGTACCCTCGGATTACTTTTGCATGCGGCAAGATATAAACCGCATAATTCTCGCCAATTTGGAACTAACTAAATTATCATATTGGAACATGTTTGATTATTACTGTGCAAAATTACTATGTGAAAGTCTGACAAAAGTCAAAAATAATTGTGACCTTTCAAACCCTTATTCTTATAATGAAACTGTTGTCTTCATTAGGTTACCGATGACAAAATGAAGTTAATAAAATTCCCTAAATTTCCCAAATGTGTGAAAAGGTGAAAATGAACTTGAATAACCTGGAATGAAGGTGTTAAGATTGACAGGTGTGTCACAAAACGTGACCAATAATTGATCAATAAGTTGTTTTATCCAACCATGAAATTAAAGAAAATCTGTATTTGAAGAGAAAAAAACAGAAAAGAAAAAAAAGAATAATGACATTCAATTACATTACATACAAATAGACGTCTGGTTAGTATTGGTAAATAATGTACATCATTAGTAACCATGGTTACCAAGCCCACATTGCGGACATTGACTTTAGAAATTAGTTTGAAATGGATGATGGGTGTAAATTCCAATATGTTTAGCCTGTGATTGCTTATTGCTTTCATAAATGCACCTTGTTCACCTTTTAATGATTGACATTTGCAAATGTATCCATCTATACTATAGATATTATTATACTTCCCAACAATCATTTTAACAAATACTAACTAAGCCCACAGATTTGGATATTAAAAGTCAATTTATACTTTCAATCACATTTTTAAAATTAAATCATAATAATCCAGCAACTATTTCATTATTCATTTTGAAATATCTATCACCATTTTCACTGAAATGAACATTTTATTTGTCTCAAATACATGTACATGTACCAAATTGAAATCTACCATCTTTACCATAAAGTCTGTATTTTCCATCAGAAATGTCAGATTTTCAAAATTTAACATTCTTATGAAAGATGGGCGTTTGCGCAAGATATATGGGAGAACGATTTGAACAATATCAATCGAATTCATACCGTAATGAATCATATTGCCTCGGTACAGTTCATTCTGATACACCCTGTACAATGCATGGTGACGATTGTTGCATATTCCAGCAACATGATCAAGATACAATCTTCTCATAGGTCTATCTTTCACTGTAGCTATCACCGTTTTCAGTGCCATTGCAAATGTGGGGTCTCTTTGGTTTTAACCCCCTGGGCACTACCGGCCTATCTTACAGTGGTTCTGATTGGTGTATTGCAAGATATACTCATTTGAATAGCCAATTAGAATGCAGCTTGTGAAATATTTCACTCCAATCTTTATCAGGGATACAATTATTCTAACACTGTCTCTGATTGGCGCAATAAATGATGTATCTATCTTTCTGACCAATCGGCCGGTAGATCTCAGGGGGTTAACCTGCTCAAAGACCTAAATATCGTTGGTGCTGAATGACTTAGTTATAGTGTTAAGTGGGAGCTCATCTATGTTGTATTACAAATATTGTGTACCACTGACATATTATCAGTCATCAAAGTAAATTATTGACATTGATATGGTTTTTATATATATATAAGATTAACAAATCTGTTGGTTGCAATGACATTTTCATTAAATTGACAATAATAATAAATTGGTTATAATTCTTTACAATGTGTTGTAACCGTATAAGTCAAAAGTTTATAGTAGGCTTGTAGAAACCTATACACCAGCCCTAGACATTATAATATGAGCCATAAATTTGATTCAAAGCCCCCACTCATGAAAACATATCCAGTCGCTCTAGGAAATCAATTGTGTAAATGTGTAATTTTTCTATCAACGCCTTATATCTATGACAAACTGTTACTACTTAACATGATTAATAAACTGGTCTAACAACTAGGACTATATTTATTGTAATAATGGCATGAACAACTGTAATGTGTACATTTCTATTATGTGGCTATTGACCAGTTGTAGCTACCTATTAAAAGCTTTTGGTGGGAACATTTATTTTAATTTGGCTCTTTAGAATACATTCTTAATCAAATTTGAACAATTCCAGCCCCTTGGTGATAGCTACGGACATGATTTGGAATATTGAACAACAGTAATGGATACAGATATCAATTTCATCCATGGAAATACAGAGGCAATCTTTATTCATTTTGGTTATTAAAAATTAATTAATGGACAAACAATAATGTCATTATCAGTAATTTATTTTCATAACAATATCCTGGTTATTTATACGGTTTTCATCAAATTCATTTGGTAACATGTGGTTAGGAGTTAGGACGCTTTATATTTCCACAGCGCATTAGGCAAATCATAATGAAATTTAAACTCTGTATAACATCTCGCCATTTGCTGAAATTGAGATCTAAAGCTCCACTTTAGCTTTGTTTTGTATCTAATTTGACTTCTCAACAAGATTATTTTCCTACAAGCAAGAGCCTTTTTTTTACCAAACGGCCTCTTCTCAAGCTTTTTTCAAGAGCCTATTGAACACATCAATGGATTATCCATTCTCAATATGGGCAGGCCATTCAAACAGTTCCATAACCCCAACCTACCTACTCATTAGAAATTAATTTTAAAAGGAAAAACAGTGTTCAAGATTTGTTGTTAATTTTCAAAATAATTAAGAATAAAACAAGACAAAAACATGCCTGACCAATCCTAGCTTAACAAAGTTCTATCCAGTGGCAGCAACAAAATCTGATGAGCACCCCCAACCCACCCCATGTCCCCCTTCCCCTGTCCCAACCCACCCCGTGTGCCCCTTCCCTGTGTTATATCAACACCATGTAGTGTCATTTTAACAACTGCAAGTGTGAAAAATAACACATTATGTGACACTGTAAGTGTTAATGTAACACCAAGATAGTGTTAAAATAACACTAATTGGTGTGGACCTCTCAGAACACCGAACGGTGTTATTTTTGACACCGGTGTTTTTGCAGTGTAGAACAGAGGGGTTGTTTGTTGCCTTAAGGGGGCTGTAAACCTTCAGCATAGCCTCCGTAAAACTGCCGTAACTTCTTCATTTTTCATTTAATCTATATAAAAGTATACAGTTTTTTGCCTACCTTTAACTGCACTAAGAGCTATTTGCAATTGCAATAGACATAATAGAGGATGTCTTATCCCATTTTCTCATAAAGCTAATGGTTTTGTCACAGTACACAAAACGTTTAATAATGTTATTGAAGGAATACATTTTTGCTGATTTTGCAGCAGCATTAATGGGGCTGATCTCAAACTGTCTTCTTAACCTCCTTTTATGTCATGCTTTTTATAGTGCAATAATGTCAATGTATGCCATCTGCAAGCTGTGGCTTGTTCAAACTGTGTTACTGACAAGACTAAGTGCAAATTCAAACAGTAGTTGGGCAACAAAAAGCAAAAACTGTTACGGGCATAAAGAACTTTAAAATCTGTGTCAGTTGGGTGGGTGGTGTTTTTGTTTCTTGTATTTTGTACTTTTGTGTATTTCTTTTTTAGGGGGAGGGGTACTTTTTGATTTTCTCATTTAAAAGGTTTTAAAAATTTAAAAACAATGTCAAAATTGTCAAAAGAAGCTTTAAAATAAAATATAATCAAAGTGGACAACATGTTTCATGAGCTGTGTTGTGAGAGCCTGAATAGAGAACAAGGCCCTTGCATTACCAATCTCTTGCACTGATGAATTCTAGTGACGGACATCATTCCTTTATGAACTTAATAACATGTAAATGGAGTATCGACAGAAAAGCTCAGATGTTCTCGAAATAGGTTAGGCAAACTAATTTGAATGCAGTAGAAACACTCGAGCGTGGTCTGTCAACAGTAAAAGATAACGGCACGTAATCACGGATGATCCTAGGGCGGCTGGAACTGGAGAAACCGATGTCAACTAAGACGACAAGTTATTGAGACTGTCTCTGTTTTCGTTTGCTTTCCTGTCAACTAAGCTGACAATCTTTAAACAGACAAAAGCGCTCCTCAAAACCGCCTTTTTATCTTGTCTTGTCTTGTTCCTACAATCTCTCCTCTCTCTCGCTCACTACTATCCAAAATTGTCTGTTTGCGATTGGAACTGTGCCAGATTCGGTTAGTCGCATAACCGACCGTGCGCCATTTGGCAGCGGTTGGTTACCTGAGCCACGAAGGGTCAATATTGTTGCTTTCATTGGGCTTAAATTTAGCATTGATTTTTATCTCATCTTGCTCGTTGTAGCTTTCAATCTACGATGGCGGCCTCCGATGGAATTCAATTAGTTTTATGCGAACTGTCTCTTCTATATACATTGGCACACATTGAGCATACTAATTCTGGGTGCTAGTATAGCATCTGCGAATAGAAGGTGTTTAACGCTAAGATTGTTAGGTAAAAACAGTCTTAGTGAAACGCAGTTGGCTTTAGGCAAATACGCACGAGACTTCCAAGTGAACAATCTTGCAATATCCACATTGATTGTATGAATAAAAGATGGAGAAAGGGAGAGGTGATGTTATTTCACATATTTTGACTACAAAATCATACATTTCTAGAAGGCTCTATTAAAGTCTGTATGCTTTCAATCATCTTTTAAGCTTAGTTTGAAGACACATCATCTTGAAGATGTCAAATTTACAAAATAACACCTTAGGTTAGTTTTGTAATGTAAATATTGCACTGCAAATAGCTTTAGGATTGTTGAAGCAGGTTGGAGGGTACAGAGACTTATGAAACATTGATGTTTCACAAAACACTATATTAGTGTCATATAATTATGATGCAGAGATAGGTATATACACTAGATTTGTAACATTTAGGAACCCTGGGGTAAAAATAAATAAGTAAAATTCATGATTTGTTGGGCTTTAGGGGAAAGATGATAGTCTCGCTGTAACATTAGAAGGGTAGAACGAAATTACTGGGAATAACTTTTGGGAACAAACTCATATATTTTGACAGGTTTAAGAAGATGTTATCATTTTTGTATTAATATTATTCTTCAGTCAGTAATACCAGTTTTTATTATAGAAAAGTTGACTTTTATGTCATTTCTGTTAAAATTGGAAAAGATATTTAATATTCATCAAGTGTGACATACGCATTTCACCAATAACTAATGCTGTACCAGATGATGTCTGCCTGTATGTCGGTGATGATGTCATCATTTGATGAAAGACGCCCCCTGTATCAATTGGTTGCACATGTGACTAAACCCTTTTTTGCTTGTTGTCAGTGGCGGCACCAGCCTCATAAAAATTAAAAAAATTGGGGGTGGGGGGCAATAATTCTTTTTAGGGGGTGCAAAGCATGCACATTTTTTGTGAGTCATTTTACGCTTAGATTGTCAAATTTGGTGTAATACTAACTAATTTGGGCAAAATTTAGCTGTTTTATGCTAAAGTTGTCAACATTTGATCTAATTGAACCTAATTTAGTAAGAAAATGTGCGCACAGCGCGGAAAAAATTGCCTTTTTATGCTAAAATTGTCAATTTTTTTCTAATTCTAACTAAATTGAAATTTGGGAGAGGGGGGGGGGGGGGGGGGGAAATGCCCCCTGCCCCTTAGTGCAGCAACTGCTTGTTGTATATTACAATAAATTTGAGTTAACAAAAGTGGATATATTTGTAATGTATAGGAGATGCCTATACTACTTGTTATACCTTTAACGTGCCAGTCTTTCAAACATTTAACGATGCTTTACAGGCCTTTCCGGGGGTTTTGAGGATTTAAACTGATGTCCCCATTTGGGAATAGACTAATGTGTTTTGCAATTCGAGGCTTAAACCACTAAAATCTCCTTCAATTAGAATGCACTCTCTCTAATTACAAATCTAAATGGGAGGAGGATTTTGGACGGAAAAAGAAGGGAAAAACATTATAAAAGACAAAGTGTTTGAATGTTTAAATTATACTGATGGACACACACCATTATATATATAGGGTGTAGAAATGTAGTTAGTGTTACTGTTAGATTTGATTTGATTTTAAAAAAAAATCTTGTCAAGTTTTTGTTTCCTTCTTTACATACAGCAGTAGTTCTGCACCCGCCAATCCGAGGACCTTTGTCTTTACCAGCCGGCAATATGAGGACAAAAAAGAAATGTGAGGACATTTTTCACGTTCTCAAATTTGTCATGCATAAAAACGTATAGGAGTAGTATCCTCACCCCCCTAAGGGTGTATGGCAATGTACTCTATTAGATGTCAATATACATACCAGACAAATGTCCTCACATGTATGGTGACATAAATAATTTGTCCTCAGATTGACTGTAATTTCTATACTTTTTTAACCCTAACCCTGGAACGTGGCAGCGGGGATGGAACGAAGAACAGGGGGAGGAGGTTGAATAAAAAATAGGGAAAATTATGTCTGCCGGCCCCGGGAATTGAACCCGGGTTGGCCGCGTGACAGGCGAGATATACTACCACTCAGCCACGGGGGGAGGGCTTCACAGGCTAAAAAATCGGAGACCACATATACCTGTAGTTTAGTGCTACATGAGATAGAACTTGTGCGCCCGCAAGCCAAGTGGTGCTGGCTGTGATGTTTCTGTGAGACGTAGTAGGGTTAGGGTTAAACGTGTATACATACATGTCCTCATATGGGTTGGTACTCGACTATAGATGTATATGCATGTTGAAAAGCCATTTACCATTTTACACTTGGGGAGAGTGCTGAATACAACATCCAGGAAGTAATGCTAGACTTCAAAAAAATACAAGATGGAGCCGAAAAAGCAAGCTATCTATAGTTTAATCAGTTCCAAATTGGTGAAGCCTCGTTACAGCAGTAAATGAATACAGAAGGACATGAGCCCCCATGAAGGCAACACACGTACTGTGCATAATATGTGTGTAAGCGACAGAGGCAGCACCACAGGGGGGGGAGCATTTGCCCCCCCCCCCCAGAAAAAAGTCAATTTAGTTAAAATAAGAAGAAGAAAAATAGACACACGCACAGCGTGGAATGAGTCGCCTTTTTATGCTTAAAAGCATAAAAAGGCGACTCATTCCACGTAACACATATTCTTACTAAATTAGGTTTAATTAGACCAAATGTTGACAATTTTAGCATAAAACAGCTAAATTTACAAATGAGTCAGTATTAAACCAAATTTGACCATTTAAGCGTAAAATGGCACAAAAAAGTCCCTACAAAAGTCTTGCCCCCCCCCCCCCCCCCTCCCCCAAATGATGAGGCTGGTGCCGCCACAAATCTGTGTGCATGTGGCCATAACCACGCTCGTATACGCTTGGATTACTTTAGCGCACATAGATAAATAAACTGACTATTTCTCGCCAATTTGGAACTGATTAAACTATTATAGTCAAAGGTAAATGAAGTAACATAAGATTAAAGGGACACAATGTCATGTAGAATTTTTTTAATTTTAAATAATTTACTTCAGAATTCAAGATGAACATTAAACATTGCCATTATTGCTGTTTCTACTCAAAAAACACCAGCAAAACTTGATTAAAACAATGTTTTAGATATGTTGGAATACCACCCTTAACCATGTAAAATGCTGGTTGCGGCTCTACCAGCATTTTTGAATCGACGTTTTGTTGTACAAAGAGGGCTGATTTTTCTTAATCCTTATGTGTAAGTTCATACATGTCATACAATTGTAAAAATATACAAATCCCAGTTTTTATCATACATTTTTGTAATTGAGGGCGCTGCCTCCACCACATCTCTTAATGCCCCTTTAAGAAAGTAATAATTATTAGGCCTACATTAAAAAATAGATTTAAATAGAGATATATATTTAAAAGCGAAATTTAACTTATAAAATATCTAATTTAGCACATTTTTCATTAAAAGCTACCTAACTAAACCTTATAGCTTGCTTATAGAGTGAAGAGTATTCGGAGGCAGGTTTTTGTATTCGTGGCAATAGTTATTTAGAAAAGGAGTCTTTGAGATATTGGTTCCCCTTGTAACATTAACTTGTTATTCGACAAGCAAAGAAGAACTGCCCGGAGGCCAGTCTAATAAAGGCCAACATCGTCATCGGGTGTCCGGAAACACGGGTCTCGTCAAATAAAGTGTAGTTTCTTTTCTTAATTGTATTGTCTTTTGGGGGCACAGATCGAGGTTTTTGTGACGAGCAACACGGAAATGAATCTTGGCGTGCTGATGGCGGATGCATGGTCTTTCAGGTGTATAGCTTAATTAAAACAGTATAATGTGTATGATGGTGGAAATGAGCGTCACGTTGGTGTGTGCTAAAACTAAAATACGTACACAAGACTTACACGCAATATACCATTTTGTGAGGGTTGGAAAACAAGGTAATTAGGTCACCAAATTAAAGATTTAGTTTGGTGTAATATTTCCACTGGTTTTCATTTAGCAATCCTACTTCAATTGCACACATTTAAAGGGGCATTGAGAGATACGTATGGGAGTGCGCCCTCAATTATCCTGGAAATCAGTTTTTTTGCATTAAAGTAATACTTAGGCATATACTAACTACCATCTGAAACAGTTTACCAACATTCGCCGTTTATCATATAAAATCATGATTTTCTTAGTTTCGATATGATTATATCGAAACTAGGTGCTGAATTCGGAAGTTATGCTATCGTTTTACATGCAGCCTTTTGCGGCGAATCTCAACCCGGAAGTGCCGTTATTTGCTTATTTGGCATGAAGGCGATTTGGGCTATGTTGATGATTATCTTTACGTTATTTGCTCATTTAGTATATCGATACATCTCTCAATGCCCCTTTAACTACACAGGGTGATAACACTGTATAACATTAGATTTCAGGCAAAATATTACATAAAGTGCCATTATTCAGGGTGGGCAAATTAGCTGTCATTCAGGGTAGTCCAATAATGTTACCCATTAATTTCTTTATGGATCGCTTTTCGGTAGATACGCAATTAAAATCTAATGAACGTGTTATTGAATAAAAATACCAAATGTCTTTAATTTAAGACTTACTTTTTGTTACGACTATGCTACACATTTATACTGTATGCCAAATTACAAATGTGTACTGTATAGGTACTGTAAAAGCCAATATTTTTGCGTAAAGATATTTTCGCACATTTTGATATCATAGACATTTCGCGAATTGTTTTTTTCGCGGGCGACCTTCTGGATGCACTGCATGAATGTTGAAAACAATATTTTCGTGTGTTATAATTTTCCCGGAAAAAGATTCTGCGCGAAAAGCGCGAAAATAAAACCACTGCAAATATTTCAGCTTTTACAGTATTTTACTGACAGCTTACATCCATTTCATTTCATTATAATTTCTGTGTTAAATTGGAGCTTCAATGAGCAGCTCTAGTAAATAATACCAGTGCAAGGCACATTGACGCATTGTATAGATGGTGTGTGAGTGGGTGGGAGAAGGAAAACCATAGTGATGAACTTTTCGCTACTTGGCACTTGTATATACCAGCATAAGCGTTAGCTACAGGCAATAACTTAAAGTAATTACTTCACTTCTAGGCCAAAATTGCTTCTTGCGCTGTGCAGTACGGAGCGCTGACATTTAAACAGGTCTACCTGTTAGCTAGGTTTCAAATAAGAGCCGGGGGTATCAATCTATGAGATACATTTATGTTATTGGAGATGCAGAACTACGGCATACTGGAAGGGTATATGGAAACGCTATAGGTTTATTACAAATGCCAATATTAGTAAGTGAGTTAAAAAGGTATGAGAGAGAGGGGGGAGACTGCTTTTATATAGAGCAATCCAATAAATGCAGATGGGTCGATGAATATATGAACTATTATGCCAACTGGAGCCTTTTGTAAAGTTTGTTGGGAATCAGAATTTTCTAGCTATTTTTTCCCCCAGTTATTCCAGATAATGATTTCATGCAAGATTCTAATACCCTGGTGTATGGTGTATGCATAAACCAATCAGTAGAATACACTCTGACACCACTGCGCAGAGGTAGAAAATGGAGCACATGCACAAATATAAACATTTTTTCCCTCCCATACAGATACGTTCATGAATTTTAGCAAAAGGGGTTCAATACAAATGTTAGTTTTATACTACCAGTTTCTTATCATTGAGACTGTACGCTTATCGTATATAATTTGCAAGTTGTTTTTCTTTTCACAGATTGATACATTCATGAACATAAAACCCTCAACAAAAATAAAACACTCTTAGGGCGTGTTCACACTATAGCTAGTTTTCTCCACGACCCTGGTCCGATCCACGACCCGGGTTGGACCCGGGTTGAAGTCTGGTGTTAACAGAAAAATAGGCTCAAAAATAGGGTCGAAAATTACAACCCTGCGAAAGTGAAGGGTAGAACCCGGGTTCAACCCGCATCGACTGTAGTGTGAACAGAAATCACTGTTTCGACCCGGGTTGCAAGTCGCCATAAAACCATGGCCACCCGCTTCTCCACAGGAATATCTTTCCTGAAAGTAGAATCTTGCCGGTGAAGTCTATCGTACAGTGATCTAACAATAAAATCAAATGTAGACCTCTTCATTCTAAAGTTCTCAGTCCAATCTTTATTACTGTACGTCTCCCACACCACTTCCCACCACTGCCCAGGCTGTAGCCTTGCCCACTGCCTACGATCTTTAGCTACTGAGTACAAAGAAAACAGCGTCGCTGCACTCAGCGTTAAAGATAACATAAATTCCTGGTATCGGCTGAAAAAAACTTCAACACATGATACATAGTGCTAGTGTGAACAGAAAATGAAATATCGATCAATCCGGGCTCGACCAGGGTCCGACCCGGGTTGAGGAAAAAGCTATAGTATGAACACGTCCTTAGGCTACGCAAAAAAAGAAACCCTGTTGACGGGCCAGGAAAAATGTTTTCATGTGCAAATTACCGACCCAAAATACAAAAAGAAAAATGTTTTTGCTTGTCGAAAAACGGCAAAATGTTTACAGATTATTTTCTTTTTTTATGGTCATTTTCAAGGGGAAATAAGAATAAGAAAAGGCCTGATGGACCTGAGAGGTCTGTTTGCCCATACAACAGGTTTTTTTTGTCGTCTTGCAGTAGTTTCTACCTGTAATGATATGTACTATGAAAAATTATAGGAGCAAAAATAACCTGTTTTGAAGTAAAGTAAATACCAAAATATGATAGTAAATGATTATATTGTCAATGCACTTTTCCATTTTCCATATTTATTCATGATTTCTTGTCACTCCGCAAATCTAAAACTAGTCCCTTCCTTTGGGTATTGAATGTATGCATATAGATGAATACTCGATGTGATGTAGGAACCTATACGGGATGGCATTAAATTGTCAGGGGGTAGCTGACGTTAGGTTTTCAAAGTGATGGCTCTAACTAGTGTTTACATCTAACGTTCATCATATTTACTTGACATCAATGTGGTAATTTGCATTGGATATAATGACGTCTATGTGGAGGCCAGGCTTCTCGTTACATCTGGGGACGCAATATTTTTGATAAAAACGCAGTAAATTTCAAACTGGACTCTTTATTGCGTCCACCTGGACGCAATAATTTTTAATCGTGTGTCAAGATAATTTTACAAGTGAAAGCTTACAAAAATCAGTTTTCATGACAATCCGAATAGAAGTGTACTTATTAATGAAATATTAAATATTCTCGGTCTTCCTTGTACAACTCTCCACCATCGTCCATGTTTTCATCCCATGTACATATGTTTTCCTTGTGTCCGTTGAATGCATACAACCACATAGTCCCCGTTTAACCACTCCGTATCCGATTCCGAAGTCACAACTCGCAATTCATAAATTACATTTTTGACTTGGACCCCATAATTTCTTCTCGGACCCCATAATTTTGAGAATTGGTAGATTATGGGGTCCAGTGGACCCCATAATATTTGTACCTAACGAGAAACCTGGTGGAGGCCCCTTAACACTTTCCATGCGGCAGTCGTCTGCAGACGACAGTTCCAAAATTTCACAAAATATTTCAGAAATGTCAAATTTATTGAATTTCACCATATTTGGGAAATGCATTAAAATAAGTACAAACATGCTTAGTATTGGTTCAGTAATTCTTGAGATAGACCTTGAAAGTTGGGAAAGGTTTCTGAAAAATCTCTTTTGTATAATTATGGGACCTACCCATATAGTGGTGCTTAAATATGAAACTTGCAACAATTAGTGGTCATTTGTGTGTTAACATTCTCATTTCAGACTAAAAAATGAAGTAAATTTTACCTTTTGTAATTATTTAAATTTGTTTTACCAAAAGCATGACATTATTTTCCTATGTTCCTAACCATTTAGGGTGCAATAGTTTAACGAATGGTGATTTTTTTTTAAATCTCAGACATATAGATGTGACTCCGTTGTTTACAACAGTAGTATTTACAAAAAATATGCAGCGTGAAAATGTCCACTTCTACAGTATTTTTGTTTTTATCATTGTGTTTTGTATTGTGCTATTTGGATCCATTCCAGATGGATGACATCATCCTCCCCCTTCCATACACCTCTATACTTTGTTCAGTATAGAATAGGCACAAATTGTGAGTCTCATATTTATCCATGGGAAAAAGGAACCCATACCGCCTGCATGTACATGTATTAGCGTTAATTCTTATATAGTGGGTGTGGTTTGGGATGTCAAAATGATATAGGCAGGTAATTTGATTGGTTTTTGGCTGATTTTCAGCCGATACGCCCATACATTATGAGACAATGGTGTATAGTTTGGGGCGGGGTTTAATTTAATCGAATATTTAGTGCATATGATCATCGCGTTAGTGTGCCCTACACAAAGTCACCGGCGTATGCGTTGTGCATATAATGCAACGTTGCCATGTGAGTGTGTGCTAAAGAACGCGATTAATTCGAAGCAGGAAGTTGGTAAACAGCTCGCTGGATTCGCCGATTTTATAAAGGGGGAAATTTGTTGAAGTTTGATTAAAATAAATCTAACAAACTGCATTATTTTATGATAAAAGATCAAAATAACCAATAAACTAAATAAGAATCTGAGTCGCAAATATGGTACGGCTTATACATTATAAGACCATCGTATATAGCAAAACAGCTAAGAACTATATTTTATTCTCTAAGTGTGTTTTTCCCATACTACGCACATGCCCGCACACGAAATGCTGCTTATGATATGCATGACGCTCATTTACATTTAGATTATGTTACAGCAGAGATTTGTTTTTGCAAAGATATATGTGAGCCTCACAATTTGTGCCTGTTTGTTTCTGGATGAAGTATAGCCATGCTACTTAGCCTCTCCCCTCCCTCCCCCCCCCCCCCCCCCAAATGTTGTGTTGCCCTCAAGTGTCAATTTTTATTATTTTTTCTGAAAGATATTACTGACAGACTGTGGCTATCGTGGCTCATGCCAAGACAAAATTGGTAAATGTTAATTTTACTAATGTTTCTAGTGTGATAATAATTTAAAACCATTTATTCAAGCAAACTTATTAATTTCAAGCAGAAAATAGTATATTATGACAATTTGGGTAAAATTTCATTCGGGTAAAAAAAAAATTAAAAAAATTAAATGTTGACATTATTTTTTGAAATTTGAGGGTCGGTCGCTGAGTGCAACACAAATAACCATTGTTGTGCTTTACAAAAGAATAACACCCTGGAGTGCAGAGTGCAGATCGACCCTACCATCTGACACCTTTGAATGGGAATATGGAAGACAGGGAAGAACAATTGTCCTGAAAGAAACCCGTTTTTCCATCTGACCCGAAGCAAATCTTCGCGTGATTTTCCCCTCTGACAAGGGCCCCATCCTGCTCCATACACTTGACCTATCATTGGTTGACATATACAGCATTGCAACAGTACATATAATTATTACTACAAATCATAAGTATGTATCGTGAAATCCATTCGTACAAATATTGCGTACATCTTAAATAAGATAAATATGATCTAAATCTCAAATCCTGTTTGAGATTACATGACTCCTCATACAATGATTACAATTTTGCCATGGGACGGTTATGATTCATCTGAGTTCAAGTGATATTTTTTTCAGGGGCGGGGTAGTAGTGTATCAATGTTTTTCACAATTCTGACCCCATTTTCAAATACGATATTGCAGAATTTGACTGATTGTTCACCAAACATGGCAATATTTTTGAGTAATAAATAAAATCAAAATAATTTATCTAAAATGAAGGCATTGTTGAATATTAGTCTCAGGTTGAAACTAGCCAATTTGCCAGAAATAAGTACTTACAAAAGAGACTATTTTATGTCAGTACCTCCCCTGGTTTTCATTGCTTTATTCAGTAGCATCTTTATGCCCTAAATCTTACATAACTTTGTAGAGATCAGGAATTCCTTACGCCTAGAGCATTCGGCGATATGCTTACCCAAGTCTCCTAAAAATTGACTACTGTTTGGCAAAGATAGCGAGAGAAAGCTAGGTAAGAAAAGAGATTTTATTCCGTCAGAAATACGGTGGCGCATTATTGCAAATGATGAGTCATCGTGCCGTAGGGAAGCTAGGGTGCATGAATGAAATTTGAGGGTTAAGGTGCAGAAAAGCGTATCTACAATTTGCTACCATGTGCTATTTATACATGGTGTTCTATGATGCATCATTGATAAAGCCTGGGCATAACACATAGCAGCTATTACAGATAGCACCTTTTGACACTAGCATCTCAACCAAATCTTGTCTTGTAAGTGGACCAAACACATGAATGACACTTCACGCAGAGGGCATGCATTTTAGTCGACCATTAGTGACGGTTTCTGTGAGTGTTTGCAGAACAGATATAGAGAAGCCTCTTGCTTATGTATGCATATGGGGTAGCTTATCACTTTCCACGCGGCAGGCGTCTGCAGACGACTTTCCAAAATTTCACAAAATGTTTCAAAAATGTCAAAAGTAGTGAACGTTATTCCCATATTTAGAATCATCATGAGAAATGCATTGATATAAGTACAAACATGCCCAGTATTGGTTCAATAATCCTTGAGATACACTTTGAAAATTGGGAAAGGTTTCTGAAAAATCTGTTTTGAATATGGTAAAACTATAAATAGCCGCGTGGAAAGTGTTAAGTATGCATATGGGGTAGCGGGTGAACCAGCGTAAGAGCAGAGGCATTCGGCGCACTACATGTCGAAAAACGTTGCAACTTGTTCTTTGTAAGATGCGTATGTGACTGAATTCTTAAATGGCATTGCCCTTAGATGTTTGATTAGTCAGACCTTTTTAGATTAGACGTAACTTTTAATGTCATGTATAAGTACCAATTGGAAACTAAATGGATCGGATCAGTCAAATGTAAAGATGAATGTGGGGAAGAACACTTATAGAAATATGACTCAATGTCCTCAATGTTTGTTTTCAGCCAGAATTAACACTTTCTGTCACTTTTTTTCCACTAAAAAAAAAGCTCAGCAAATTTTAACATTTTCTATTCGCCCAAATGTGAGAAAAAATACCACTTCAACAAAAAGTGTCTCAAATACATGTAGAATCATCAAAATAGTAACTTACCAGGTAATAAATGTGCTGATAACTCTAAAATATAACTTCTACATCAACATATTCAGTTATAAAGTTGTTGAGAAATTTCTCCTCTATAATTTGAGATAATGCACGTTAAGAATGGATGATTATTGAGGACGTTACAATCCCAAATGTAAGGTAAAGTATGATTTTCATTTTTACATGTTTCTTTATAACATGTGGAGAGTACGACAGGTATAATGTGTACCGTATTGATCCATCGGAACAAGGCGGCCGGCCGACTATCCAACCTGGGCATCGACCAATGAATTAGCACTACCACTACCAGTAATCAATATTGAGTCCATGTGTAGAAAAGCAAAATTCGAAAATGGAAACCATACTTGATCTTACTTTTGGTACTGTAACTTCCTTGATATCATATCAATCTTCACATGCAATATCTCAAATTAAAGAGGAGAGATTCCTCCACAACTTTATAATTTGATATTTTCAAGTAGGAGTAATACTTTTATATAATATAAAGAGTATATAATATTCATTACTTCATGAATAATCGCGATAGCTGCGTACCAAGTGCGTTCCAATCAAATTAATCGTTAGATGAGAACGCGCACGCCGAGCGCGGGCTACTAATAATTGCCCGAAAGTACTGCGCCAAAGTGTTCCATTGTTTTGCTCACTGACCGACCAATCAAATTAACGCCTCACGCCCTAAACTGAATATTCAATGAGTTATGAGGAAACACGATTAAAGCTTATTTCTGATTGGTTGAATGATAAAAATGTTAATGAGGGGATGACCCGACTTGGACTGTTTCAATAACGAAGGGGTGGACAAAATAAACAGAAAAGAAGGGGTGGACAAAATAAACAAAAAGAAGGGGTGGACAAAATAAACAGAAAACTAATTAATTATTAGCAAGATTATACCGGTACAAATCAATGATTTCGATAAAATATGCATCTTTTTCAGTAATGAATGAGAATAATGACTGCTTAACAACTGTTTTCGTGAATTTGTTTTGAAATCCTCGGTTTTTGTTCTGGTCATTCGGAATTGTCCCTCGGGGGCTGCGCCCCTCGGGACAATTCCTCAGACCAGAACAAAAACCTCTGATTTTAAAACAAATTCACGAAAACAGTTGTTACGCAGTCATTATTCTCTAATCGTAATTGAGACAGGTTTTCAAGTTTGGTATACCGTATAGATTCATCCAGGCCAGTGCCACTCTATACAAACTCCCATTGCCAAGATTGAAGCCTCTTCAGCCTATAGTGTGTTAGCGCCCCATTCTGAGAGTTACATTGCGCGTTTCAAAGTCCCTTATAAGGATTTTCATGTTGTCAATTAAAGCGTTGTCAAGATAGCGCCCTCATTTCAAGAGTTACATCGGGCGAACTCACGCCCACATGCCCATATTATATGAGGCTTCAGCTCGTTTTGCGATTCGAATTTCCTCTCCCATATACTCTTCCTGATTCATCTGGATTGTGAACTTGAATATTCATCATTGATGTTGATTACTTCTAACTTTTTTGACAAATCTAAAAGTAATACCCTCATTGTCAATAAAGAATAACATTTCTGGTTTTCCATTGCTTTATGATGTGAAACTAAGTGACTCTCTCTTCTAAGCTTCTAAGGAATAAATGGCTCTGAAAGGCTTTTCAAATGGTTTTCCCCTTGTCAACTGAGAGAATAGGTTGATCTATTTTTATTATTTCATGCTTTTCGTTGAAAAAGGTCAACATTTTGCTAATATGGTCTACTTTTGACAAATTTGCCCCCCCCCCCCATTTAAAAAGGTCCACAATTTGGGGGAAGGTCCACTTTTGACCAAATCCACCCCCCCTGAAAATATCCTGGTTACAGGCCAGTACATATTTGCTATGAACCAGGATGGGGGAGCATACCATCTGGATCATACCTACAACATTCCCATAACCAACTGAACAGCCAGGGATGACTCAGGCAGTATAAATAACAGCTGAGCAGACTCCTTCATAAAAATATCAAGATTCCCACAAGGGACACAAATATCTTGTGATTAAGGAATTTTCTTTTCTTTTAGATCTAATTCACACAAATTTGTTTGTATTCCACTTTTCAAAAACAAAAATGTCATATTGAATACCGCTGCTCTTTCTGTGACATAAGCCACAACGGAATTGTAACTGCGAGTCTCACACCTACAAATTAGATCTAACCAACAGTATCATATTGTCAATGTAACCTATTATTGAACTGAAACCTAAAACTGACGCTGTTTTCATTGCCTCCAGCCTAAGGCTAATTCAATATCGCTACGGCTAATTTTTCACAATTTCATCGAAGCCTGCGTGCATATTTAGATTATGACTGGTTGGTATGCATAGTTTTGTAGTTCTCTGGGTTTCAGCGGAGATCTCTGGGTTTCGGATACATAATGTGGTGTGACAAGAAGTGTGATTTGTGAAATTGAGAAACGTGTTGATTATCATTTATTCAGGAGTAGATTGCTTGTCTGAAATGGTTTGACTTTGAAAACAATCTTGTTGGTGACAAAAAGATGTAGAAGATAGTTGGCGATGTTGATGTAATTAACAGGCGCACAAATTAAATTTATATTAAGGTCTGATTCAATCAATTTGTCATTGTGATGCAGATAACCAGTTTGTTTGAAATATCAACAAGTTACTGTATTGTTCATTTCACTAGGATTGTTTACATACATTGCAAAGAAGTGTAATTAAAATGTGCTCACAATATCAGATTGCCATGACATTTTCGTGTATAGGTTATTATTTACCGGTGCTTATAGAGTGCATTTCCAAAAGATCAATGCGCTGTACAAATAACAGACATCAAAAAATGCCATACAATTATATAACAACAAAATAACATCAAAAACTTAAAAATATGATATAAAAGATGCATTACAGCAAAGCACCACAGTTGTATAAAAAGTATTACATAATTTACACAATAATCAGTTACAAAATGTTTAAAAATACGAATGAATTGACAAAGTGATATATAATTTTAAAACCCAGTAGGCCAGGAAGTTAACTAATGTTTAGGAAAAAGGTGAGTTTTAAGAAGTTTCTTGAACTTTTTCACACTAGGTGTTCATCATACCATATGCATGCTCTTCCAATGTAAACCATTTTGAATGTTGTTAAAATCTGATTAACTTTTTAAAAGAATTTGAACATTTAGATAACCTAAAATGAAATTTAATCTACAATAATGGTAAAGACTTTAACAGTTCACTGTCGGACAAGTTTAAAACTGTCAAGCTTTTACCAGGATTAGCTTGTGACTTCTTTAGGATCAGATTATTATGAGCAAAATTGATAGTCAGAGCTAATCCTGACGAAAGCTTGACATTTTTTAAGTTGTCTGACAGCGAACACATTGAACTCTTTACCTATATAATACCTGTCATAAAAGCTCACAATATACAATTTAAAATTTCAAAATTCTAAAAGAAAAATACTAGTAAAAACTTGTGTAACTTGTTTGCAAGCAAGCAAACCAACTTGTTATCTTTACTGAATAATCTCTCATTTGTATTCTGTATTCTACATATTCAATCAGTGTTCTAAAATAAGATTGAGCATTCTAATTTAATATTGCTTAATTAAACCAAAAAGTGTACTGTTATGACGTTGTGTGCGTTTGGCGCTGTAAGCTCCAAGAAGTTTGCCTTGTACCGCTTTATAATCTGATACTCTTACCAAGCTATATTTGGCTGGCAATATCTGGGCTAAACATTGCCTATGCGGGAGTAAGTTGCTATTCTATTAATTTACTCTTATCCGCCAACTAGGTTTGTCAACTAGGTAAACCGGGCAAGTTGCTTACAGCAAACTTTGCATATTTCAAACCACACATTGTATGCAAATGTTTGTATGGGAAAAGTAATGGTAATGCACTTATCAATTGCATCCCCGGCCACAGGGGATCCGGGGATATTGGGGATTAGGGCCGGGACGTACAAATAGCCGATGTACGTTCCGGGGTACAGTCGTGTACGGTCCCCGCAGGGCGGGGCACCATTTGTTGTACGTCCCCGCTACAGAGCCGGGACAAAGTGTACAGCAGCTTACAGTAGTGTACACCCCGGCTACAACTATACATTTTGAGTACCTTATCGTACGTCTCCGCTATGTATGTGTATACCCCGGCCGTCCAGGGTGTACATTTGTGTACCCTAGCGTATGCCCCGGCCATTCCCGGCTTATTTTTTCATTGGTGTACGTCCCCGCTACACGCCCCCTCATAGCTGGGCAACCTTTTTTAATGTTTGCGTACGGTCCCCGCATGGTCCCCACATGGTCCCCGCCATGTCCCGGGTCCCCTGGGGCCGGGGATGCAATTGATAAGTGCATAATACTCATGCATGTTTTTGGAAAAAAACTATCAGGGGAGAAAAATAGGTCACATTTGTTTGGGGGGGAATCGGGAGCCGGGGATCGAACCTGAGCTGCCCGTGTGAAAGTCCGGCACCTAACTGGTTGCACCACGGAGTCAGCTAGAAGATTTTCTAGACCATTTGATAGCCCCCCTAATCTCGCCATGAGATAGACCGGAGAAGCACGCTACATGTAGTGATTTGCTCTGTAAGGAAGGTTAAGGTTAAAAGTGAAATATTTTACCCAGTGCAAAAATAATTGTCTCTATAATGTAACCCCTTCACACATGGATAAAGAGTGAAACATGGTACAGTGTAATTGGGACACGGGGGTACAGGGTGAAGTAGAATGGTTGATAAAATAAAAATGCACTCTTTTTCAGAGGTGGTCCAATCTCAAAAAGCTACTCTTTTTCTCAACCACCCTCTAAAATAATTCATGTGTTGAAGCCTGGGAGATACACTCCCCAAGTCCAATACACACATGTTAGTTGGATGCACTTTCAAGAACTTCTGAGGTTTTTGGTTTCACAATGACGAACAGAAAGACGAAACTTCACCAGTGGCATTCAAAGCCGCTCGCTGTATGCAGTGTGTGTGCTGTAAATATATGCGGCATGCTAGAATTTCAAATGTGAAAGGGTGAGACATGGTAATCTTGTTATGCCAAAAACAACAACCTTAGAGTGCTGGTGTTGAAGGCATTTGTAATGATATGAAGGCAGTAGGTGTGTTGTCAGTTGAATTGACAGCCTATACAGTTTGTTAGCTACAGAAATGTCCTCAGGAAGGTGAACATTTCTGAATGTGGCATATTACCCTCATTTCTCGGATTATAAACAAACAAAAACGTATTGGGTTATGGGACGACACATTCTCATGCGGGTAAGCGAGAGAAACTTGATGTTGATGGTCAATATACAAGATGTTGAATGAGAATGTGCAATGTCCAGCATTAACCCCCTGAGAACTACCGGCCGATTGGTCAGAAAGATGGATACATCATTTATTGCACCAATCAGAGACATTGTTTAAATAATTGTATCCCTGATAAAGATCGGGTGAAATATTTTACAAGCTGCATTTGAATTGGCTATTAAAATGAGTATATCTTGCAATAAACCAATCAGAACCACTGTAAGATAGGCTGGTAGTGCCCAGGGGGTTAATATCAAGTTGATAGAAGATCCCCTTAGGCTGCCAAACTCTATATTTTCTACAATATTATAGTAGGACAGTTCTACAAATGATTTTGTCAGTGTCATAGCTAGAGGAGGGGAGGGAGGCGAGGGGCGATCACCCCACCAATATTTTGAGTCTGTCGGTTGAGATTGGCACTGTAAGTTCATTTGACAAGGGGAATCATGGAATTATCAAATTATGACGGTCAAATAAGTACAAAGATAGCAATTTTCTTTCGCACTGCGCGCGCATGTGCTCGTCTAGAGCCAAATAGATCCAAATTGTACCTAAATCATGGCAACAAAAGTATAAAAGCGCACATTTTGGCAAGTGTAGTCGGTTGAGTTTTGACGGTTCACTTTTATTTCTCGCCCCTCTATTATATGAAAAGCTTAACTACGCCACTGGATTGTGTTGGTGCCAAAATCTTCAATGGGTCTAGTACTAGGAAGGGAGAGAGTGCACAGTGGGTCACATCCCCACAAAATGTACCATGTTTGCACTTCTTTTCAATGAAATGGGCCACTTTTCCAAACAGCATCTTTTGACACAGTTTCACTCTGATATCTTAGCTACAGGCCTGATCTTGGCCATATGGGACAGATGTGACAGATATGGCATGAAAAAAAATTATGGGAGAATAAGCTGTGTTTTTTACCCTTACTCTCACTCAATACTGTAAATTCAGAAATCTTTGCGAGTTAAAAAAATTAACGAAATACTGGCCTGATTCACAGCATGACAATTTTGTGAATGTAAACTTTGGAGTAACTTTGCAATGCACTGCTACAAGATAGATTGGAAGTATTCGCGGCATAACATTTTCGCGAGTTAGTGCTCATCGCGAAATTAGCGAAATATAAATGCACGCAAACAATTCTGGTTTTACAGTAAATCAACCACTTGATCTTGAAAAACCTTCACTTTCCTACACAAGACTTTCTTCATTCTGGTAGAAATCTCACAACATTCTGGCAGATTAATAGTTCTTATCTTGTGCACAATTGTTTGTTTACGAAAAACATACCCTGGGGGGTTCCGCCCACCTCCCTGTATCAGTAACAAACAAATAAAAATATAGTTGAAGATAAAATGAAATTAAGCTTGTTGGCTTTGTGCTAGTCTGCTTAAGGGGATTATTGATGACAACTACTTGAAATATTGTGACATTTCTGCGGGCGTTATCTTCAATCGATCAAATTATTTTTAGTCCTTTTGATCTCCGTATCCGTATGCACGAGCATGTTTTTATTCCACTGCTAAATTCTCAATAGCGTGGACAGAATGAAGTGAAGTAGTCTCGTAATGTAACAAAATTTGTGTTGACTGTATTCTTGAGGGGTTTTATTTGCATGCTTATTTTTTCCCCCACAAATGGCCAAATTTATATGATTTGTATCCTTTTACTTTTAGAGTTTAGACATATCTTTAACAAGATGGTTTTATGTGATTGGGCAACTAATATGAGGCAAATTTATTTTTATGTTGTGCAATAACGTCAACATTTAAGCATAAATTATAATGAAAATGTACTCTGCTTTTCACAAATGTTCCAAAAGAGGCAAAACAGCGCCACCATAATTTTCAACCAATATCTGCGGTTCTTTACCACTTCCGGTTTAGTGTCATCCCGACCATATTTCGCTCAATTTGAATCACGTTTTTAGCACGTTTGCAATGTTCAGATACTAGTTGATAGTTTTAATAAAATTGCGCACGATTCACTACAATTTGCTTCTCTTGGGACGATTATACTTTCCGCGATGTACTACTTTTGAATGTTTGGACAGAATATACGGCGAAATGAAAAGTAATGAATATCTTATGCTGTTTAAATGCCACTCTACTTCATATTGACATTTACATTGCATGTTACCGAGACACAAAAACATGTTTCACTACTAGTAAACGTTCATCAAGTGCACTAACGCAGGCATATTAATTACATAGCTCTTTAATGTTTTATTTTTCTCTCTCTTATTCTCACTCAATTCAGCATACTCGACTAATACATGACCGTTCAAGTCCCTTGCTATGGCTGCTGCAAGTAGAAAAACAGCTTTATTGTTATGACAAAAAGGTAAGGTTATGTTACGTAATTAGCCAGTTTGTACAGGGTGTGTCAAAAGTATCGATTCCTTTTTAAAGCTTTATCATGTTTATATATTTGCAGTATAAAATTGAAAACATATTTGGATGGAGAACACTTGTTGAATTATTAAATTTACAATTATAGCTACTGGGTTGCAAAAGTACAGAAGAGTTTTCCCGAATAGTAATACTGCGCTTTCATTACTCAAAGTATAAAATGCGCAAATAAGTAAAAAATGTAATTAATTAATTAATGAGAGCGGGTAAAAAGAGAAAGGTTTTTCAAATTTGATTTTTAAAAATAAAAGTCTAAGAGAAATCAGTACACTATATTAAAAAAAATTAAATGACATGAAAATAATAACTATATGATTATCTATTTGACAATGTATATGGAAGAAAGAAAATAAACTTAAAAAATAAAAAGAAGAAGTTGTATTTGATCATAAAATAACTCTTTTTAGTTTGTTAAACTGTGAAAGGTAGACAATTACACATATTGATATCAAAGTATTATGTGCGGGATATGTTGACAACATTTTGAGCTAAGTGCATGCCGATGACAGCGCTAGTGTAAACTTAACTTGTCAAATGCTACCAAGAAATGGGTACAAAAATTGCAATAATGCAAACTAATAATACACATTTGGCGCCCTTGATCAAATCTAGACAAATTGATGTTTTTCATGTAGCAGCTATTTAAAAGAAGGATTTGTAAAGTCATATACATGAATAAGGTTTGAAATAACCATGGGTAATACTACCCAAGGCATGCCTTGTACTACCACACCGATTAGCTGTGAAATTGGGTTTCTGACAATTAACATCGCTTCTTTCAGCTCTTACACATGCCCATACTATCAACATATTGGTGTATTTCTTAGAATATCTACTATGAAAAGTGGTTGAATTAATCATGGAAGTAACAGAAATTAATCACAGGTTATGAGAATCCATTGAGATTCTTGGAAAATGTTGGGGGAAAACCTGTGGATTCTCCTGTTATCAAAATGTGTGTTACAATATTATCGTTCAAACACAGCTTGGATTCTCGCGACTCTAATGGGGAGAATCTTTGCCAGAATGGATTCTCGGATTCTTATTAAATTTCTACCCCTGAATTGCATAAGTAGGCCTACTTGCTACCTGGTCACAAAGAGATTATGTTGGCAAAGTGTCTTGTGAAATTAACCCCATTTTGCTTCAATTTTGCTCCATTTATAGTACTAGGATCCCCTTTTCATAGTTCTTTTACAGTTTAATACACACAGACAAAAGACGGGCCAAATGTGTTCTGTGTTAATGTACTTTCCATTGTCGCTTAACCCTAAATATTTTTATTTTTATTTATGTTCTGTAACCAAAGCAACAGAGAAGAGACAGACAGAAAGTCGCACATAATCTTTCACCACAACTGTCCCATTATTGCTTCAAAAATGAAAAATTGAAGCTAGATAAGTATCTGAGATTCGCAAACACGATTGGATTGATAATCTATCCACAGCGTTTTTTTGCCGGTCGTTTGTGGGTTGTTGATCACCAGAGAGTGAAATAACACAAGTATATGATATACCAGGTGAATAGGGGTGCAACCATCCGCTAAATTGAGTCTTAAACAATAATGCCATGGTACAAAGCAGGGTTTAACCATAAACTAAAGGAATGCTTAAGGGCTAGTAAAAATGAAATAGTGATTTGTTGCTTGTCAGATAATATTTTGACAAATCAAATACGATATTATGATGCAAGCACAAAGAATATCTGCTGCCATCACGCTCCCCGATTTAAAATACAATGTGCCAATTCAATTCAATTCAATTTATTCAGCAAAAATGAATACATACAATGTGAAAAAGAGGCTAGGAGCCCCAACAGAAACCCTGATAAACGGGATTATAAAATGGGGACCCTTAACACAGAAAAATGAATGATAGCATTTAAGGATATATAAGGACAAGGGATATAAAAAAAGAACACCTAAACAAGACCATACAGAACACTACACAGACAATACATGACAGTAGCAAATAAAAACAAAAACAAAATTGAAAAAATCAACATAAAGAGACAAAATACATAAATGTAACAGGATACAAACGTTGCCAAGGAAAAGTAAGTCATTAACTTTGCATACTTCAAGAGGAGTGAGAGAGGGAGGAATGAAAATGAAGGATAGAGGAGAGAGAGGAGAGAGAAAGAAGACTGGAGAACAAAATGATAATTAAGATTTCTAAAACCAAGAAATTTAGGCTATCGTTACTCAACTACTTCGAGGCTATATTTACTAACATTTTTATAAACCTTTCAATTTGGTGTACATGTATAGTGTATGGGTCATTCTTTAATGTCCCCATTACAAATAACTGGTATAAGTGGTAATTTTCTCGCTACATTTATGTTTTCGCTTTTCGCGCTCAACACAGCTACCACAAAAGTATAGCATGCAAATATATTTTATGTGATGAAGCTGCAAATCACAAATTTTAAAACATGCAAAACATTTCAAAATCGGCCACGCGCGACAAATTGAATCACGCAAAAATTACCACTTATACAATAGTAGAAATTAGAAACAATAAAAATGAAATAATATTCAACAACATGGACTGTCCAGCATGAGTATGAGAAACATGTTTTATTTTTGTAATTTTGGCCATGTTATTGATCAGTATAGATAGTGTTACCTACAAATAAAGTACCAACTCAAATGGAACGATAAATAATCTGTTGTGTTTTGGCGCTAAATTAAGTATTTACGTGCCAGGAATTAATCTTTATTAATTAAGTAAGCCAATTCTGCATGGTTGATTAGCTAGGGTAGGGTTTTATTTTAGATGGAAAGATCAAAATCAAATGTTTGTTTCCTGCCATGCTCTGGTCTGTGATAGTCTTGCAATAGGATGATTGTCTTTTTGTTATCACCTTATATGATGCCAAAATACTTTCCACGCGTCTGTTAGTTCTACCATGTATACAAAACCTATTTTTCAGAAATCTTTCCCAGTTTTTAAAGTCTATCTCAAGAATTACTGAACCAATATTAGGCATGTTTGTACTTATTGTATTGCGATTCTCATGTTAATACAAAATATGGGTATAAAAATCAATAATTTTGATAGTTTTGAAACATTTTGTAGTCTGCATGGAAAGTGTTAAGATGGGGTTGACTGCTAAATTTATCAGACACCGATGGAAATAACAGTAGAATTTACGATTTCAAAATGGAAGAGTACAGGATGTCTCAAAAGTTTCGATACCCTTTTAAAGCTTTATATCTCCGGTAATAATTTGCAGTATAAAACTGAAAACATATTTGGAGAGAGCGCTACTTTTGAAAGCAAACTTGTCCTCTTTTCTGAGGCCCATTTATTTACAAGAACGAGGTGAAAGGTTTGGTCGCACAACTGACAATACCATTAATTGTTCAACTTGCGGGACAACAGGTGTGTGTAACTGTAGGTCTAAAGAAAAGACTTTGCTAAGAGGTTTTCTTGTGGTTTATTTTAATTGATGTAAATTTTTTATGTTTTAAGGTTCATAATAAGAATCATTTTTATATGAAATTTAAAAAAGTCACAATGAAAAATACCTTTATCTTCACTCCCTCTCTGCCCCTCTTCCTTGATTTTACCATATACAAAACAGATTTGTCAGAAACCTTCCCAACTTTCAAGGTCTATCCAAAGGATTGCTGAATCAATACTAGGCATGTTTGTACTTATTTCAATGCATTTCACATGGTGATTCCAAAAATGGTAATGAAATTCAACAATTTTGACACATTTCTGAAATATTTTGTGCAATTTTGGAATGTCATCTGTAGAAGACTGCCGCGTAGAATGTGTTAGCGCATTAATATACTTGTAGTTTATGAAAGTGCAGTTTTACAGTTCAGACAACTTTCTTCTGTGTTGGAAAGTTTTGTATTGAAATAATTAAACATGTTTCCTCTACCTAAATATGTTTTGAGTGGTATACTGCAAAATATCTTACCAGAGATATAATGCTTTAAAAAGATATTGAAACTTTTATGACACCCTGTATATAACAACACTATTTAAGCAAGATTGGTATATAACATTTGCACCTTCATGACTTGGGACTAGAGAACCAGATTAGAAATGGAGAGCAACATTATGTAAACATTATTTCACTCTAAATATTTGATGAGGAAATATTTCTAGGATGCGTATAGAATACTAATCCATGTCCAGGGACAGTTAAAGCTATATTATTATGACATCTTTTTTTTCTTCAATTTTTGTCACCCAATATTTGTTTCTCTTACCGTAAATTGAAGTTTGACTCCCCATGAACCAATCTTGACCGCATCATAGTAAAAAATAAATCCACAGAACTTTACTAAAATGTAAAAAGAAATCTGCTTCCAATTTCGGGAATTGATTCACACATTTGTCTCCATTTTCAATTCAAAGTACCCAACTTGTGTCCGTTTTTTTAGTCATAGCAGTAAACACTGTTCAGGCCAACAATTTTTTTTTTGTTTGATTGTCCTCGTCCGCCCGACCCTCTTAATCATTCCGACTCAAAAACCTCTTTTTTTTTGAATTTTTTTTGATTTTTTTTAAAAATTTCTATTTTTTTTTTTTTAAAGTCATTTTTTTGCAAATATTAGTCGAAAATCAAAATTTTCATTTTTCATTTTTTTTTTAAGTGTTGAGAAAATAAAAATACTCATCAAAATATTAAAGATTTTGTTCCCCGTTTTGGTTACCACAACAAGTACATCTCATTTTACTTTTGGTACCTGAAAAAGGGCAAGTGAGGAAGAAAAAAAAAAAGAAGAAAAAAAAAGAATTCCCGACCGACCTACCCAACTTTTAAAAGTGACCTATGGACAATCAAACAATTTATTTTTTTTGGCCTCACGGGTCAACATGGTTTCAAACTCTGTATATTATTTATGAACGAGAAAACAGACCAGAAAAATAAGTATTTCATGTGAACTCTTATTTTTAAGAATCCAAACGCTCTGAAAACTTTACTCAGAGATGTCAGTACCACTCAAATATCCTAAATTTGTGAACACATTTCTGGAAAATATGCATAAATTTGGGCAAAAACTCCTTAATACGACCTGAAAATAAATAAAACTGCATACAATTTGACCGAAAAATCTCCTAAAATCAGAACATTTCCTGTTAAATAGAATATATTATAGTTTCATGTTCATAAATAAATGCAATTTGGATAGAGTGTGTTTGAAGAAAAATATCGCATACTCCTTTCCCCATGGAAATATGGAAATCAATCTCTTTACATATAATATATCTCTAGCTGAAACTTAACACACAAGCAAGCATCCATGGTGTCATCAGTTATAAATATTAACAATTCATAGTGCATGTGAACTTCCATATAAAGGTATTATGGTTAAATCTGATCTTATATTTCAAACATAAAATATGCATTGATGAGATTTACTAAATATATTTATAGTTTATTTGCGTTATGCCTGCTTAAATGTAGATTAAAGATTATAGTGATGATATCAATGATAATGCATGAATAGTCGTTCTCATCTTCTAATATCGATCTGCACTTTAACCATTTGGAAAACATTCTTTAAATTTTGCTTGGATGTTTACCTTGATACAATTGTGTAATAAGCAATCAAAAACAGATTCTGAACATCTTAATATTTCAAAACTACCACAATTTCTTATCTTGTCTGTGATTGGCTAAATAACACCCCTCTTGGAAATTGAACCAGTTTGATTCAGAGGCTGGTAATCAATTGGCTGTGCCAAGGGGTTATTAACATGACTGTCATTTACTGGGGGGGGGGGGGGGGGGGGGGGTTCACCATAATTCTGGAATTTCCTTTTCACAATGTGTGTAATAATATACTTATTCCTTAAATGCAAATGTGAATGCCAAAATCAATTCTGTATTCAATTATAAAATGCCTTGTTAATATAAGCTTAAGTGCTGAATGTGACATACCTTTCAATGCCTGTTTCATCATTTGTTTACCCCCCCCCCCCCCCCCCCCCCCCCCCATGTCAGTGACATTATCACTAACGTTGAAAACAACCAAACTGTCTGCCCAACCCTCTTCTTCCTCAGTATGCGTAAAGTGAACAAATTATGATAACCCTTCTAAAAATTCAAGCATTTCAATCCTACTACCATTTGTTTCTTGTCTCTGATTGGCTCTTTGAAACTGAACCAGTTTGTACATTGAAAGGAATAAAGTATTGTGCCATAGGTGGACAATCAATTAGCAATGTGAAGGGGTTTACATAATATGTTATATTTTTTCAACGTAATTCTGGAATAGCCATCACTCCCTACGTAGGATCTATGATTTCCTAGATAGAACATAATGTGAGAGATGAAACGGAATTATGGCCTATTTCTATATTTGATATAGGCTTAAGCGCAGCATGTTGCCTAGATTTTATGCCTGTTTCCTCTTTTTGTTTACCTCCTTATGTCAGTGACTTACCACTGAGGTTGAAGACCGCCAAACTGTCTACCCAACCCCCTCCCCATTGTGCGTAAAGTGAACCTATATGGGTCGCAAGGATGTGTGTGCAAAAGCCAAGGAAGGAAGTGCAAGGGAAGACGGAGGAGGAGACAAGAGAAATAAAGAAAGGATGTGGACCCTTGAGAGGTGAAAGGGAATGAGATGAAGACAAGATGAAGAAAGAAAGAAAGGAAGACATGAGATGCGAGGAGGGAGCATTGCTTACATGAAGATGGTGTCATGGAAATGTTTAATTGATGATGTGGTTTGTTGGGCTTACATGCATTCATGTTGACTTGAGACATATCTGCATATATCTATTGTTGAATTATTTGAAAGGGGTAGGGAGTCAGGGAGGGCCTGTGGGTCAGGACAAAAGATGTGGAGCTATGTTGGGGTTGGACTAGCAAAGGATGCACAGATTTGTCTGGGTCGGGGCAAAGGATGCTAAACTTTGTTAGGGTCAGGGAAGAGAATAACAACATTTATTGGGGTAAAAGATGCAGAGACTATTGGGGTCAAAAGTATGCAAAGCAACGATGAGGAGCTCAGCTTTGTCCATGTTGGGGCAAAGGATATGAGGGTTGATTGGATTGGGGCAAAATACAAATAAAGTTGTTGGGTGCTAGGGCAAAGGAAGCAGAGAGTTGTTGGTTTTCCGCACCTCCCGTTCCACTTTTACTGTACAAAAGAATACCTACCATAATCTTTCATGGCCTGGCTAAAAATATACTAGGCCAATCTGTATAGTGAATAAGTGTACCTTAACACTTTCCACGCGGCTATACCATTATACAAAACTGATTTTTCAACCTTTCCCAATTTTCAAAGTATATCTCAAGGATTACCGAACCAATGCTAGCCCTGTTTGTACTTATTTCAATGTGTTTCTCATGGTGATTCCAAATATGGTAATGAAATTAAATAATTTTGAGATTTTTGAAACATTTTGTCAAAATTTGTAATGTCGTCTGCAGCCGCCTGCCGCATGGAAAGCGTTAAAACACTTGCTGTTCCATAAACACAAAGAAGGATTAGTTTTGCCAGTTTAACATGAGAATTGTCTACACCTGGCAGCTTTTCAATGTAACATAGATACCGATCAAAATCAGACATTTGTTAACTAACGTCAGAGTATTATTGGCCAACAAATTCTTGAATTGTTTCCACATTTTGAGTGACTGGCATAAGTGTCGCATGATTGCAGGTATGTCATGCATCCATGTCTGGCAGTTTTCCTTGCGTGCCTCCGGTTGTTAGTCTGTTATGCTTGGATTGTAACATTTGGGTTATTTCTTAAGATGAAACCAACTGTATCATTAGCTAACCTGGCCTTCTGCCACTGTAACAGGCTGCATCATCAGATAAGGAAGCAATATACAGGTATATTTGTTCTAGGGGGACGCATGTATCAAGTGTATACAATCGTGCATAGGTGGCACACGCTGGGGAGCCCCCCCCCCCCCCCCCCCCACCCCCTATATTTTCATGTGGGAGACCCCACCGCCTAGAAAATTATGACACATGACATATTTTAACATCATCTGGACCATCTTTGTGTAAGATCACCAATTTCTGTGCAAATAGATTCAATGTTTCATAAATTTGTCACACAAGAGCTTCAGGAATGGTTTTTTGTACCATTTTATATCAAAACTGACAATATTTGCACACACTATTTTCGGCATGTTTCAACATTATAAAATAAATTGTGGGCTTGTCCCTCGCTAATTTGTGTTGCTTCTGCTGTCACTGCAATCATAAGATTTATCGCAAATAGGTAAAAATCAATTGATTATCCTTTTCTGATGCATTGTGGGATCTCAAAGTGTACGAGAATTTGTACACTTTGCGATCCCACATTGCATCAGAAAAGGATAATCAATTGATTTTTACCTATTTGCGATAAACCTTATGGCTATAAAAATGGGTAAAAGGTCCAAAAACACAGATTCTAGAAATAAGCATCACTGAAAACCGCTGATATTTGTAACGATCCACATTTCTCATTACATCATAAATCTGTAACGATCTGTTGTAAAAGAGCTCGATACAATGAATGATGGTGTATTTGATAAAGAAAATCGGCTAAGAGAACTACTTTTGAGACAAAAACTGTTGGCCATATGAACTCCTAAAGTAATTTTAAAATGATGAGATTTTTGAATTTATGAAATCACTTATCATGTTGTTTCACCTATATTTGTCATTTTGACCTCTCCAGCAACCTGAAATTGTATGTATTGGTTTTAAACTTACTTTGATTGACACAATAAAGGAGTTTTGTATTGCCCCAATTGAAACTTGATAGAGGTTATAAGACTAAAATTAAGCATATATTAGAACTGAATCCACAAACCATGATATAGCGCTACAAGACTCGACCAATTGAAACAGTATTTGAATTGCACAAGTACCGTCCATGACATTCTTGAAACAAACAATCAATATATATATATCAATATTTACATACATTTTTTAATATTAATTTCTGCTGGCAAAAGTAAATATAATCTATAGAAAATACAGAATGGTGTCTCCAATTAGTCTATGGTTTGAAACTGATTTTCAGGGGAAGCATTTCTGAAATATTTAAAGGAGAACTTAAAAGGAGGGTTAAAAAGTCACTGGTAATGCCCAAGTTTGCATTTGCCCACACAAAAATAGACAATTTTGAAATTAAAATTACCTAAAATTAGTAGAAACATTGGAGATTAAATTAAACTAAATTTTGACAATTTTGACATTAAGTGGCCAATCTTTTGCCCTTCCAACTCTCATTGTTTTCATTTACCTGCCCCCAAATATTTGATGCTGATGCTACCATTGTATGCATATATTTTATGTATTAACACTTTCCCCACGGCTTTTAGTTTTACCATATTATACAAAACAGATTTTTCAGAAACCTTTCCCAAATGTCAAGGATTACAAAATCAATACTAGGCATGTTTGTATTTATTTCATTGCATTTCTCACAGTGATTCCAAATATGGTAATGAAATTCAATAATTTTGACATTTTTGAAACATTTTGTAAAGTTTTGGAATGTCATCTGCAGACACCTGCCGCGTGGAAAGTGTTAAGTAATTTGGTGATAACAATCGCAATTCTTACCAATCACGCACTTGAATACAGTCGTCACACACAAGTGTGCTCGGCGCACTGATATGCATCAGATGCTAAACGCTACTCTCAAAACGGCTAACAATTTTGAAGGCGGCTATGATTTGAAGTAAATGGTATATGACTAGAAACAATGAAAACCGTTTTAACCAATCTTGATTTGAGCAAATAAAAAGTTTGAGTATGTGACTATTTGGATATATGCATTCACAAATGCATTCACAAATGCCATTCACAAATGCCACAAAGTTAACCTTTCATTTTTTTTTTCATTTTCATTTTTTTTTTTTACACTAATCTACACAATTAAGCAATTAAAGGGGCATTAAGAGATACGTATGGGAGTGCGCCCTCAATTATCCTGAAAATCCGGGGGTTTTTTGCATCAAAGTAATACTTAGGCATATACTAACTACCATCTGAAACAGTTTACCAACATTCACCGTTTATCATATAAAATTTCATGATTTTCTTAGTTTCGATATCATCATATCGAAACTAGGTGCTGAATTCGGAAGTTAAATCTCAACCCGGAAGTGCCGTTATTGCTTATTTTGCATAAAGGCGATGTCGGAATTGTATGACATTTTGGATTTGGGCTATGTTGATGGTTATCTTACGTTATTTGCTCATTTAGTATATCGATACATCTCTCAATGCCCCTTTAAGCAGGTTTCAAGCACTGACATCATGTGTTTTGCTCCAAAATGTATTGTACATGAAATTATGTCTTTTTTTGGCTGCATTATCTTCCGTAGTACATCAATAAAAATAAGCAAAATTCTTTAAATTTAGCAGAGCACAAAATTAACCCATTTATAAAGTAGTCAACTATATTGGGATATCTACGTGATTTAGGCTTCAACAATTTTGATCCCCTAAAACCATGATGCTAAAAATGTAGATCGGCGAATAATCCGATATAGTCACTCACACGACCTGACATTTTAGAACATGGCTGAATGGTTCGAGAAGGATCTTTGGCCGGCTTTCCTCACAACCAAACTGACGTGACAAGTGCGATTAAGTGTAACTGAAGAAGCGCCAAAGTCCTGCAACCAATCCACAGATATATATTACAGGCTTGGCTTTTTCTCTCCGGTGCAGATAAACTAGAGTTGACATTTAGTCGGCATGGCATCTTTGAGGTACACATACATTCCAACAGACACTCAGTTTGTGGCATGTCAACCTGCATTTGATGCTTGATTGGTGGATGGACGATGAAACACCTGTATATATAATATACACGTGGTGTGTTAGATGTCTGCTTATAAGCTGCCACTCTATAACAGGGCTGGATGATATTTAACACTTTTCACGCGGCTATTGGTTTGACCATACAAAACAGATTTTTCAGAAACCTTTCCTAAATTTCAAGGTCTATCTCATGGATAACTGAACCAATACTAGGCATATTTGTACTTATTTTAATGCATTTCTTGTGGTGATTCCAAATATGGTAATGAAATTCAATACTTTTGACATTTTTTAAACATCTTGTGAACTTTTGGAATGTCGTCTGCCGCGGGGAAAGTGTTAAGGTTGTCTTGTTGGTCCACCTGAAGGAAAACAAGAGAGCAATATTTTTGTTAGAGCAATATGTGGATAAATAATTCCCGGTGGGGGGGGTACTCGGATTTGGTTTGGTCGAGGGTGTGCCGCTGGAGATTCAAAACCCATACCCATTTCTAAGGGTGATTTTTCGCGAAAAAAGACCTAATTTTGGCAAATGTTCGCGAAAATAGACCTAATTTTGGCAAATTTTCGCGAAAATCGTGAAAACAGGACCCATGTCTAAGGATTTTTCACTGAAAAGCCTACCCATGGCTAAGGATGTCTCATGAAAAAACGACCCACTGGAGCGGCACGTCCCCGTATGCCTTACATACGTGAGTATGTAAGGCAAATAATTAACAAAAATACAAGAAAAAACAAAACCTTATTATATCTTTGTAGTTCTACTTTTCCCCTGAAAAGCATAACATCATGAGCAGAGCCAAATGCCAAACTTGTTCTGAGACATACACACATGTATTATATAGGCCTATACATGTAAAAAATTCCCTTTATCACTTTCAATAATATTAGTATAGCCTGGGTGTGTGTTAGGCAAGGTTTGATGAGCTTGGCTCTGGGACAACCGGGTTATGCCAATCATAATCTGCCATTCTCATGCAATGCCAATGACATCATACAACTTTTGTCCAATCAGATTTCATCTATATGACAATCATCATGATCATGATCATGGGACTAGGTTGCAAGTTTAAAAGTTACTGTCAAGTGTGTCCTTTTTCTCTCCAATGATAAGTAGCATTTTAAAACAAGTTAAGAAGGCTTATGCGCGACAATTTTACATACAATGAATTATGCAGTCAATAATTTAGGGGTACATGTAGGTAATTGGGGTACATAACAATGTAATAACCATGGATACAGCAGGTTATACAGATAATTTCAGGCTCGTCATTTCAGAAAATTAAACCATAGTAAAGAAAATGATTCATAAAAGGTTAAAAGCCACATGCTATTTATACAGGTTTTTAAAATCTGTCAACTCAAGGATTTTAACCAAAAATCACTAAAATAATAATGTGAGTGATAACAAACATGCATTATGCCCCCTACTAATAACTGCTTTCTTCTCCCATCAGTACACAAACTACTATTTACATAACATTATCCATATTTTATGTTCAAATATTAGCTCAAATTTAACCCGAATATATGTCTATTTCTATAGTATTTGACAGTTGAAGAGTGCCATGATTTAGGTAATGATGTCAGCCTCTAGCCATATGTTGTTGTTAGGGGGCTGGGGGCGTACAATTTATTGATCTAAATATCAATTTACGTTTCAACTCGGCACAAAAATAATGATAACAAATGGCAGTACAACATCAGGCAATGTGAAATGTTAGAAGGCTGCCTTTCAGTGATTAAAGCTAATGCTGAGTAAATACTACTCCGGTGGGTGTGGGGGCATATGAAGTATATTTTGCCATGAGGGTGCATACCGCAACAATCACGTTTACAGAAGTTGGTGTTGATATTATTGATTGCGCCTCATTTTTCTTTTTGGTGGCATATATGCGAGTTCACATTTGAAAAATTCACATGTTTCGAGTAGATATTAGTTACATACAATTGCTACCGTAAACATGTTTGTCTAACCTGATTTTCACAGTATAGAATGAAAAGATGTGAGGTTTTTAGTTACTCCATTGTTTCATCAAACAAAAGATTGAAATGATGAGAAAAAAAACCGGCAAGTATGAATCATTGTGACAATCTTTTAATTCATCTTTTTCTTTCTATTTTCATCATCGCAAGTGCTCCATTTTCACATTTTATAAGTATTCTGTTTCAATGAGGAAAATGATGAAGATGTGAAAATGAAAGTCCCAAGGGAAGCACTGGAGTCATTGTTGTGTTTTGACTAGAAAAATATTAGTCAAATGTATTCTATTTTATGATAAAAGAGGTGGTGGCACTCATAAAAGAGGAATTCCCTTAACTATTGTTTGACATTAATAAAGTGAGTCATTTCTTTTCCTAACATAATTTTAACAAAAGTTTTTTTAGATTTTAGAGATCAATCTTATACTTGTGATGAAAGGAAAGAATGAAAAGTAGTATTATTCACATTTGAATGTGAGTGCTATCCCCTGGGACCTTGCTATGCAGTATCGGTACCCCGATAAGAATATAGCTTTCAACAACCCCTTGTATTTCTTAGCTCCTATCGCTCCATCAGAAAACACGGTATGATTACGTTGAGTTGTTTGTCTTACGACTGCTGTGTGTATGGAAGGAAATCGTAGAAGCACAATCGTATGATTCAACATATATGCTACTTAATGTCATATGCGATTTGTCTTGTGTATCTATGGTGTGTCATAGGTGTAATAATAGCATGATATGATGTGTGGTGGGGGGCCCTGAGGTGACAACATGATGCCCAGGAGGGATACTTGGTTGTAATCAGGTTATGAGATGAGGACAGAATGAACCAAATCTAACACTTGTAATAAATAAATGATTGCCTCTCAATCTTATTTTTATATAATTTATATCAAAGGATCTACGGTACTTTCTAAAATTATATGATTTAATTCTGGAAAGTTGCAGCAAAATAGGTTTTTTTAGGATATAAAGTTTGCCTCCAATTTGTCCATATAGGTCAATTTAAGAAATTGGAGAATATACCGTAAAAAATGGTCGATACAGTTCTCTAAGCAGTGACATCAGAGCTTTTTCTAGTTATCAACACAGCACTCACACACAATTTTTCGAGAAACAAAACATACGCATGTATTTAACAAATTCATACACGACACTATACAAATCAAAATTCACAATTTGACCATTATTTTGATGTATATATAATATGTAAAAACAAATAAAAACATGTTTATCAAATTTGCTAACACCCGCAGTGAAAATAGATGAATCTGTGATTCCTGAACAATGAATCAAAACAAAGCGTGTGGTGCGTGCATTGAACGGCGCACACGCGGAGTGCATTAGACACTTTCAATTCACTCCGCGTATTTTAGTTTCTTGCTTTCTAACTGGTTCGACATTACTAAGAGTGTATGAATACCTATTCTACCACTCGTTTCAAATTAAAAGAACATTAACCCAATTTTTGTTTTAACTTTTATTTGGTAGACCTATCATGGTACACACAGAACAAACACTTTTATCAGGTAGACCCACACTAAGAAACACATTTACCCATTTTTTTCATCATGATGAACTGAACTGACATGTTGCTCAGAGAGGCTGACTATTAATATGGCGCGGAAGTTCTGAATTAACAACTAACATTAAATCACAAAAACTCAAAAACATATTTGTGTATATTTATCTCATATTTCAAATAACATTACAGCCGCAATATAAAAACATAAACAATATTTGCTGACGCACATAGCTTTGCTTTAGTAAGTATATCAAATCGTCCCACTCCCATGTGCACTCGGAAAGTCTCCCCCACCCTTACGAAAATGCAATCAACAAAGCGAGCTTGTAACGTGCTTGGTGAGCATGTTACGAGCTCGTATGTGCTCGTAGAAAGCTCACACGAGCTCACTCGGAGCAATGTGAACTCGTACTAGCTCATATGTGCAAAAGCTCGTAATCACATTTACGATCAAAAGCTGGAAAACGTGCACGTTGCGTGCATGTGTGAGCTTACATTGTCAATTACGAGCTTACAATTTTTTACAAGCATCTTGCGCGCTTGATTCTTACGACCCCTTTTTCAATTGCGAGCTCTTAATAATTTTACGCGCTTTTTACGAGCATGTAATATTTGTGAGCTGCAAACATCTTGCGCCCTTTCTTGTTACAAGCACAAATTACGAGCACATTCTCAATTACGAGCTCGTAATCATTTTATGCGCATTTTACGAGCATGTAATATTGCAAGCTTGCACACATTTTGCGCGCTTTCTTGTTACGAGCACATAAACTTCGGACTTGGAATTAAATTAATAGTCTGCATGCAAGCTCGTACATTTTTGAGTTTGCAAATCTTGCACTTCAAAACTTAGTTTGTAAGTTTAATCAATGCAACATAACTATAATCAATTTCAAAGAATTAATGTGTATCAAATTTATTTCTCACCAAATGGGAAGGTTAATAACTGATTGTATTATACTAGCCAAGAGGTGTACCTAAACAGAATATATAGCTTTGTGTGTGACCCCTTCTGGTGGTTGTTCATAAATAGCGCCCTCTTTTGTTTTGAGTGTCATTCATAGCAACCAGCCCTGCAAGACTTTCTCATGGCTGTGCCTGTGGGAATATTCTCTTTGCTCTTTGTATATCATGCAACTGAAGCCTTTCTCTGATTTCAGGTTTTGTATTAGTTACTGGGTTATTAATATTAGTAGTTATGTCAGGACCTTCAGGCATCAGAGCAGTTTTCATGCCTAGACTCTGGTACTCAGTCAGGGTAATTGAACTGCACAATTCTGCACCCTTACATTACTTGCTTAGGGTATTTTGACTGCATAATTCTGCTCCCTTGCACTGACTATGCCTGCCTATACAGAGGTTTTCACTTGCATAGTATCAGGCCTGGTGATATGTTTTTGATTTGCTACCTAGTCAGTCCTTTACAAGGGCTGTTCAGTATATTATGGTACCAATATTTGCTCCCTAGATGGAGAAGTTTACCAGTTTGAGAAGGTTTTTATATTGCATAGGCCTAGCCTAGGCCGGCTAGGCTAGTGTCAGGTCTGGAGCTAGGCTAGGGCCTATAGTATGCTCCTGATTTGCTACACAATCAGTCATCTTGGGCTTAACTGTACCAATGAGTTATTATATTAACTATATGATAACTCCTTGGTTGTACAGAACCCCTGTTTATTTTTCTTCTTGTATGTATGCAAAGCTCACTAGTAATGCCTGCCGGCAGTAAAACATGCTTAATGTATGTGACGTCCGTCCGTGTGTGCCTTTTGGTTAGCATTTTTGGTTAGCCTTTTTTCCAGAATACTGTATCTTTTGAACGGATGGACGGATTGACTTCAAACTTTCAGCGATAGGTAGGCCATGGAAAAACATTGTGGCTGCTTTTTTGGCGGTCTAATTTGCATAGGTCATCTGAGGTCAAAGGTCAAATCGTAAAAGTTGCCCGATTGACTTCAAACTTGGAGAAAGGAAACATGAACACCGGTATTCTGGTTCCCTGCACCCTGGATCCCTGGGCAACTCATCCATAGGTGCAGGTTCAGGATTTGCATTTGCCAGCCGTAACCGTACTTTCAACACATTGCATTGTCGCTCTGTTATGGCATGAGGTAAATAACGATCAACACACTGTAGCTGAGATATCGCATCGAACGCTGAATGCATTATCTATCGCGCTGCTACGGCGCGATGGGAACGTGCTATTAAATGCGTGCATGTGCGTGTGAAGTCCGGCGCTGTGGTTAGCAATCCCGTTAACATGTGCACATCCATCGCGAGCTCGCAGATTTGTGCTCGTATTTGTCTCCCGGATACGTGCTTGTTTTTTTGTAACAGGTATGATTGTGAGCTTTCAAATATGAGCTCCCAATTTCTGAGCTCGTTTTAGCTCGCCAAAAATAAGCTTGTTACAAGCTCGGTTTGTTTCAAATACGAGCTTGTAGCTCTTAATAAGCTCGGTTTGTTTCAAATACGAGCTTGTCATTTCTGAGCTCGTATTTTGTAGCTCGCCAAAAATGAGCTTGTTTCAAGCTCGGTTTGTTTCAAATACGAGCTCGTAGCTCGCAATAAGCTCGGTTTGTTTCAAATACGAGCTTGTCATTTCTGAGCTCGTATTTTGTAGCTCGCCAAAAATGAGCTTGTTTCAAGCTCGGTTTGTTTCAAATACGAGCTCGTAGCTCGCAATAAGCTCGGTTTGTTTCAAATACGAGCTTGTAATTTTTGAGCTCGTTTTAGCTCGCCAAAAATAAGCTTATTACAAGCTCGTTTTGTTTCAAATACGAGCTTGTAACAAGCTCGGTTTGTTTCAAATACGAGCTTGTAACAAGCTCGGTTTGTTTCAAAAACGAGCTTGTAACAAGCTCGGTTTGTTTCAAAAACGAGCTTGTAACAAGCTCGGTTTGTTTCAAAAACGAGCTTGTAACAAGCTCGGTTTGTTTCAAAAACGAGCTTGTAACAAGCTCGGTTTGTTTCAAAAACGAGCTTGTAACAAGCTTGTAACGAACATGTTTCAAGCTTGTAACGAGCATGTTTCAAGCTTGTAACGAGCATGGCATTTTTGTAAGGGCAGGTTCACCTCAAAAACCTTTCCATAATTTACTTTATCAAAATAGACTGAGATGGACTTGCTATTCCCTGGACAGAGTAAAAGTCAAAGCTATCACGTTTTGCTATATTGCACATAATAGCTAGGACATTATCAACAGTCTCTAATGACTAATATTTTGCCCGTAAGTGATGTTTATTTTTTACGGACTGTGTCCAATCAACCCCAAATGCCCTAAATGCATTTCTAAGTGTAGAAACACTTTACAGATTTCAATAGAGTAAATCTTGCATGATGTGGAATATATTACTTTACTATTAGATACTGTAATGTTTTAGTTATGAGGTACCGTAGCGTTATATCATTTAAACTGTATTTGTTTGTCCATTCTGCGCCTTCTCTGGGGAAGGTAAAAAGTATAAATGTGTCCATTTGTATGCCAAAAATCCTAATTATGCCTATCTAGTATCAGCACCAAATCTGCATGAAAATGTTTGGAAAATTTATCAAAACCTGAGCACATTTGGGCTGAATTTTAAGTGTTAAACTTAGTTCAAAGTTTGACATGTTAGAAATACAAAACAAAGTTTTGAAGGAATTGGACAATACAAATATGTGTAATTTTGGAAAGAAATCAAAATGTAACACCAAGATATTAAAATGACAATTTCTGGTTCTTGCAGTAGACTGTGTGTGGAAGAGCAGCATTTTGATTTGTCCAGTGTTTAAACATGTTCAAGCATCACCATGAATACAAAATGCCTTTAACACAATATTTAGGCCCCTCCACTGTGGCAGATGTTCTGTGATGTTGAGGGGCATATGCAAAGAAGCCGCCTTTCATTTGTTGTAAACAAACCTATAAGTGAACCATACCAAACTACATCTGGTAAATACAAATATACAGGCAACAGATGAGTTGCCAGATGTCTTCAGACAACTTCCCAGATGCATGATGGGTCAAAATAACTTGATATATATCAATGTTATGTCTGTGCTTGTTTTATGGGGAAGATATTCAAACACCATTATTCAATACTAAATGTAAAATGCAGCTACTACTGCAATTTTGCATCTTCACACCTTTCTCATGAATAATGGACTCACAATGATTCTTGCAAATCATCAAAATCAGTCCACAAATGTGAATGTGTGATTTAAAATCACACATTCACTTGTGGATAAGTACCTTTTGAGATTGTTGCGAACATTTCAAGTTCCAAAGTCCCTATTTTGATGCATTAAACAAGAAAACAGAATTTTATTTTCGACTCCTGAAATGTGACAACATTCTGTTGAGATGTAAAACCATTATCTGAAAACTAAAGATTTCCCTCCTTCACGCAACAATGACTACATAAACTGAACTACATAGTACTCCCATGAATCAAATGGCATGCCCAGGGAAGAGGGTGTCTTGAAGGGGAGGCTAGCTTGCAACAGGTCATTATCTTCTATATAAAGATGTCTAGCTTGCTTTAAATTGAGCTAATATCACTGGAATCACTCTCTTGCCTTAAAGGTATATTATGTGATCTTTTCCAGGGGACGCCCTCAATCCTCGAAGAAAAAAATTTAAGCAGATTTTCTTACAGATTTACATTTCTGATCATAAATCATAAATATATTCCTAATACGATTCCTAATAACCTCAAAATCATGGTTTTAGAGTGAATTTAGAGAAAAATTTGAAAAATAGATTGTACCGAAGCGGTACAATCTATTTTCAAACCATGATTTTGAAGTAATTAGGAATCGTATCGATCTGTAACTTAGAAGATTTTTATGATTCATAATCATAAATGCAGATCTGCAAGAAAATCTGCTTTCATAGTAAAAATCAATGATAGAGGGCGCTACTTGGAAAAGATCACATAATATGCCTTTAAGTTGAGCTAATATCACTGCAATCACTCTTATGTTTAGGTTATGGTTTGAATTGGGACTTTGCATTGTTTAAATCTCGCAAATTCTCCCGATTAAGTTTTATCCCGCTGTCGTCATTCTTGTCTATGTTTGTTGCCATTGTTGAGACATGGCGTCTAACTAGGCAATCATTAGACCTGTAGAATGATTGGGACTCACTCATCAACATAATGTGGCTGTTGCTTGTTGGCTGGATGGTTGCTTTCACTTTGTTCTTAAGCTTTGGTAGTGTTAGATTTTCACCAAAAAAAATGAAACAGGCAGATAAAATGAATCACAAGGTTAAAAGATTAGACTAGATTTTCTGTGTCCTGACTTGCTTCAAATGCCAGTTTCCCTACCGACACAACACAAACATAAATAGTCTAGCTGTAACAGAATCACCATGGGCTTGGTTGTAACTATCCCCCGGACAAATACTATACTATGACCAGAGGAAACTTATCGTTGTAACTTCATATCGCATCTGAGGCATAATTCTACTGTTCCAAATTGTTAAGATATATGTATTTTGTATCTCTCGGCACACAAAAGTAATCCAAGCGAACGCACACAATGTTGCCATATGCATTTGATGCATAGTGCGCTTGTTTGCCTTCCTCTGAGCCTACACTTTCTGTTACATTGGCTGCTGTAATAAGGAGGCTTGCCAATTTGGAGCTGATCATACTATCCACAATCCACACTTTTATCCAACCAGATGACAGGAGTTGATGATTGCACTAAGAATTTCATTTGGGAGAGATATCTACACACTGTATTATGTAATGTACTAGTATGAAGTTTATATTTGCACTTATGAGTCGGCAGTTTTCAATTTTGATATTTGTCCATCATTTTAAAAAAGCAGGTGGAAAATGCTACAGTACGGTCCAAACCCCACTAAAATCAAATTTCTAGTTTTTAAGTTACAAACAATTTACCAACTGAGAAAGTAAAACATTATAATTTGTCACTTCTTTTTACCTCAAAATCAATTATATTCCCGACATCCGAATCATTCCGCTTAACAATGTCTTTGCTTTTCTCCACCCTCCATAACAATGAAAAGTGTGTAAAAATAAAAACAATGATATGAATCTTTAATTAATTCTATAGCTTTGTACAGGTATGCAAAACATTGACTTAACACTTTCCATGCGGCAGATGACATTCCAAAATTTCACAAAATGTTTCAAAAAATTTAATATTATTGAATTTAATTACCATATTTGGAATCACCATGAAAAATGCATTCAAATAGGTACAAACATGCCTAGTATTGGTTCAGTAATCCTTGAGATAGACCATGAAAGTTGGAAAAGGTTTCTTCTGAAAAATCTGTTTTGTATTTGGTAAAACCAATAGCCGCCTGGAAAGTGTTAAACAACACACAAAATTGTTTCAATTCAGCGCACCATGAACCACAACACAATTCACCTTGCTTGTGATTCCTAACCGTAGACAAAAGGTTTGATAACCAATTGAGGTTTTTGTCAAAACAGGTTGAATGGTTGATTAGCACTGCATTAAGCGCAACACAAAATAATTTGTATTTAAATCAATTTCATCACAGACAATTTATTTTGAATAAGGGTTTAGTCGGCGGCTTTAAGTGGTTTTTCAAGGGAATTGCACAATTGGTGCATAAAAATATGGAATGTTAGACACAGTAATGTGTTGTCGTGGAAACTTACCTGGCTGGCTCGTTGCATTTTGAAAGCATTACGCAAAGCTTATTTTAACATATTATGCTGATCTTGTACAGTGTAGTGTTTTAAAACCAGGATTTTTAATAGAGGGGAGCAAAGCTGGGGGAAAGCCAATAATTTGGGAGGAGTGGGAAATTAAACATTCTTCCATAATAATACAATAACATAGAGAGTCAAACTAATTTGGGGGCACAAGGGGATAAGGATTTTGATCAGTTGAGGAGGGGGTTCATTCCTTCCCGAGTAAGGTGCAGGATTGTTTCTTTGTCATCATTCAATGGCAACTTACACATGCATTTTTTGAGAATACAGCAATAGATACAACACTGCCTAATACTGGTGTACAGGGTTGTAGCGTCGCCGGGCAGGCGGCGGCTGGCACTGGGCTGGCCGCCCGGCACTCTAAAAAAAAATAAAAAATACATTTCTTTTTACAATTTGTGGATGAAATCATTAAACTGCCTAATAAAACAAGAAATTATGTGGCAGGAACCCTCAGAGTGCATTAAAAAGCCTAAAACATCCCTGCCCCTGAGCCGCGAGAATTGTGTAACCAAATAGCGAAATATTGCGCCCGGCACTCAAAATGCTCTGGCTACAACCCTGTTGGTGTATGTACACTTTCTTGAGTTTTTCTTCTTTTTTTGTTTTTCCTTTTTTTCCTACTGAGTAGTGATACGAATACAGATTTATATGAAAATTAAAGCACACAACAACGCATTTCCAAACATTTCAAACACTAACACAGGAACTGTTGACCTGCCCTAGCCTGTATAAAGCCTTGTTTACTGATGAAGTAGGACCTTCAATAGCTTCGACCAGCCCAGATCTATGATCAAGAGGCTACGCACGATGCACCTTGTGGTTAACCGATGCAAGCCAATAACGGTTCCGGAGAGTGATATTGGATTCTATTCTATATGTCTCATGAAAATTCAATAGAGTAATGATGATGAAGAGGTGGAATGGGGAACATGGTGAAGAGGGGAGCCTCAGGCCCCTGTTGAAGAGGTGGAATGGGGAACATGGTGAAGAGGGGAGCCTCGGGCCCGCCGACCGGCAAAGAAATAAATCTCACTGCATTAGCTCTCTGGTTGTGTACTACTGAATCAATTGAACATTGAACTCAGTTCTGTGTGTTAGTGCTTGTTTTGTTTCGGAAAAGCATTGAAAACGGAGCTGTGTTGTTGTAAAGTGTTTTTTAAGGGGGGGGGGGGGGGGGGTAGTCAGCAATTTTGTATTGACAACTTTTTAGGGGATGGAGGGAGTCAAAAATAGGGTATTTATTTATCAATATTATCTGCCCTCATAACCCCTGTCCGTACCAGGACTTGGTGCTCAACCACACCTAATACAGATAACAAATACTGCTTGCTTTTCCGACATTTTTCCAGTATTACCTGCTCCTAATTTTGAAGGTTGAAAATTGTCACAAAAGAGTGCCAATCTAAATTTGTTAAAATTCAGATTTTTTTTTCTTCTTCTATTTTTTCCTTCAAAATGTTGATATAAAGTTGTTTTTTTGTTTTATTTTTGATTCATATTTCCCAAAAACTTGCACACCTAAGAAACCTAAAAAATGGTTAAGCTGTCAGATATTTCTGATATTTGCATAATTTTAAGCCAATTCAGTAGGAAAGACGACAAATCACAGCCACAGAAAAATCAACCCAGCATTGAATGTATAAGCGGCAGCATCAATTGAATTATTATTGAATGAATGATTTATTAATCACCTAATGTATCAATAATTGATGCTATTTAAAAATTAAAAAGTGATGTAACCTGTATTTATAATGTCAAATGCTACTGTAGATGTAATTAGTTTTGCACAATTAATGCTGTGAAAGTGGGAATTTTTTGTGTGCATATTTGTTCATGTTTTGTCAAATTCAAACAATTTCATGAATTGGTTGATTCACGATTCATCAATCAGTTTTGTCGTTCTTCACATGGATTTGCATACTATTACGTACAAAACATGTGGAAATTTGAATTTTTACAAAACTGTTCTAACACAAATTTAGCACAAAAATCCCCCTTTTACAACTGTTTAAACTGACATTGCTTGTTCAATTTGCAAGATGTGTTTTCTCAAACCTATATACCGTAGATATTTATTAAACATTTAGGTGACAAAAACCCACCCTGTTCTACGGGCAAATGGACCTCTCAGGTAGGGTTGGTCGGTCAGGGGTTTTTTTCCTACAAAAATTATGCAAATGTTGGTGAATTTACAACAATTTCGGATTTGTCAAAAATATTCAGACCATTTCAAAAAATTCTACTTTTCAAAAAAAAAGAAAAAAGAAAAAGAAAAATGTTTTCAAACATTTACAAAAATCAACAACAACATTTTTTTTTAATCGGGAAGCAAATATGGGTAGATCGGGCCCATAGAACTGGTTTTTTGTTGTCGCCTAACGCACTTAAATTGTGTGCGTCTTCAGTGGTGAATAAAAACCTACAAAAATAATGAGACACAAATATTCAATGTCTTAACACCCTGTGGAAGTCTGGTAAACTAATAATGCAATGAATAACTAATAACTTAGTTTTAGTAATTAATTACTTGACTTTAAATTGTTGAATTCAATAAATTATCGTGAATTGTTTAATCCCTACCTACCAGCTGATTTCAGTTTGATGTACAGTATTTAAATTCAACTTTTTTATTTGTTGAAGATGAAGATACAATTGTGATTTACCTAAGATGGTTCTCTTTTAAAGGTACGAGTATATTATATTATGTGATATTTTCAAGGGGAAGCCCTCAATCCTTGAAGAAAAAAATTGAAGCAGATTTTCTTGCAGATTAACTTTTCTGATCATAAATCATAAATATATTCCAAGTTACAGAGGGATACGATTCCTAATAACTTCAAAATCATGGTTTTAGAGTGAATTTAGAGTAAAATTTGAAAAATAGATTGTACCGGAGCGGTACAATCTATTTTCAAACCATGATTTTGAAGTAATTAGGAATCGTATCGATCTGTAACTTAGAAGATCTTAATGATTTATGATCAAAAATGCAAATCACCAAGAAAATCTGCTTTCATAGTAAAAATCAATGATAGAGGATGCTACTTGGAAAAGATCACATAGTATGCCTTTAATACAGTCTTTGGATTCACCCAATGAGAGTCACAATAATAAGAATTGGGGGGAAGGTAAGTATCGAATGAAAGTGCCAACAGAAGCTTTATTTTAATTAATTAATCATGTAATCATATAATATAATCAACCAATCAAATACAGTGTAAAATATCAAATTGGTTAATGGACCTACGGCACATAATCGCCTGGCCACAGTTCGACATACGTGGGCGCACTTCGATCAGGCTGCGCACGCATGCTTGAACTCACAAAATACTGCCAACCAACAACACTAAAGCACCTGATTGGTCAAATTTAAACTGACGCCTTTTTAACGATCGTCACGCTGCGCCGTATCCACCAACGCAGTGCTCCCGCTGCGCCATAACCACCGACGCAGTGGGGCGTGATGGTGCGTGGAAAAGCTCATGAGTTTTTCAGTTCTCATGTTTGAACACCAACCAATCAGAGTCTTGAGGTCGAGATGACGTAGTGCGCACAACGGAGAACCACGGGACCGTTTTGGGGCGAGGTTGAGCAGGCGTACTTTACGCGAGCTCAACCTCATGTGACGTGGGTCCATTAGGATTGTGAAGCTGGTCATGTGAAAGGTAGATATACTGTAAAACACTTTATTTCGTGTGTATTTTATTTCACAAATTTTCTATTACTGCTAGTTTAGCTGGCATTGAATTTTGCGAATCTGGACATTTTACTGTTACCGTACTTGCAATGCAAAATTGTCAGTTTTACGGGCAAAATTGTCAGTTTTGCGGGTATCTAAATTTGCGAATCCACATTCTTTGCAAAAATTAAATCCTTTGCGAAATTAAGTGATTTTACAGTAGCAGCCGTTAAACAGTGTGCTAAATTATAAGATTTTTGATGAGGATACGATTTTTGATGAGGAGGCCTAAATTGAAATTATTGAATATTTGTTTGTGATCAAGCAGGATCTCATTACTACTTGGTTTCACGTTTGCATGTTTTGTTGGGGTTTTGTTTGATTTTAAAGGTATATTATGTGATCTTTCCAGGGAACGCCCTCAACATCGAAAAAAAAATAGAAAGCAGATTTTCTTGCAGATTTACATTTCTGATCATAAATCATGCATACATTCCAAGTTACAGGGCGATACGATTCTTAATTACTTCAAAATCATGGTTTTAGAGTGAAAATAAACTGTCGGAATCCTGACAGTTTATATTTTTCACTCTAAATTCACTCTAAAACCATGATTTTGAGGTAATTAGGATCAAATCGTATCGCTCTGTAACTTGGAATGTATGTATGATTTATGATCGGAAATGTAAATCTGCAAGAAAATCTACTTTCTAAAAAAAATCATGAATAGAGGGCGCTCTCTGAAAAAGATCACATAATATGCCTTTAAATTGGAAATTGGGAACCATATATCAAATAATTGTTCCAAGTCATTAACGCATATGATATGATTCCTACTAAAGGTAAGCATTTCATCTACACCCATCTATTATTTAGCTAACATATCAGTCCCTTCCCAACCCCTGAAATACTCTGAAATATTGATGAACAGTCCTCCTTTATCAAGAATAATGATCGTATCAACACTGTATCCTTCCCACATAGCTCAACTTTAATTAAATTCTGTGAAATTACTTCATATGTTTCAAGTATAACATTACAATTTGGAGCTGTTGAAGGATGTTAAAAACAGGGGAATTTTGGTGTGTTGAAATGTGCCATATGTGGCAGCTAGAGAGCCCTGGTTATTCTTCAAAGGTGCAAATAAGACGATTCCTATCAATATACTCTCTGCGACGTCAACACTTCACATCTGCAGGCACAGATCACGATTATAGTAAAAGAAAGTACCATTTTAAAAATCAATCCACGGCTTTCACTTATCCTATATACAATGCCAATATCATAACGGAAAAACCACATCGAAATCTACGCCCTGCATACTAAAACCTGCACAAAATGTTCTCGAAACCCAACCGCTTTAGAAAATAAAATGGCTGCCCAATTTTCTCAACAAATGTCAGTACTTTACATTTGGAATACTTGATCTATTTTTCCGTGCCCACCTCTCTATTATTTTGTTAGGAAGTGAAGAGTTGTACGAGAGGGGAGTACATTAACCGGCAGAACACTTGAGCACGGAAATAGAGAAAGAACCGCGTAAACTAGCTCTGCTATTAAGAATACCCAAAAGCCTTTGACTGATGACGTGTCTTCTACATTTAATGCAGTCTTAATTTGCATATTATTCACGTGAGATAGAGGAAGAGATTGAGTGATGGAATGCTTGAATTAGATTTATCAAGTCAGTGTCCAGGGGCCTTGTGATTGAATGGAACATTGGTATGGATAGGTAATGCATTGGAGACACCCCTTTTATTGGCCTCCCCAGTATATATGACCCAAGTTTCCGAAGGGGAAAAAAGAAACCTCTTAATTACAGGTTTTTAGAACAAACTTAATGTTCCGATGTTGTGCAAATCTATGTTCAAGAAATTGGTTTCCAACCCTCTTATACAAAGCATCAAACCCTTCTCCAAGATGGTTGAATGAGCCCATAGGGTCAAGGGGCTGTTATGGGTTGAAATGGTAGCCCAATCGGATGCGGACATGGCGGAGAAAACAAGTTGGTACGTGGTCAAGGACCTACCCGTGCAGATTTACTAATGGCACAATGGGTCTTGAACCAGCCAGCTTCACTCACGCCATACAAACATAAGATTTGAGATGCTAGCTTAGAGAATGGCCCATGAGAGACTTCTTAACATGAACTGACTAAAAAGTGGATGCAATACGTATGTGCGAGCACGATTTTCCGTCTCGTTCCAATCACACGCATTGCGTTAAGGACCATAAAGGTCAGACGTAGTGTCAGTGATTGACTGGGAAATATTTATTTGATGTTTATGCACTTAGTAGTTGTGTTGTCTTTAGGGAGTGGATTCTGACAGGGTTTTTAAAGATTCGAGAGCAGTGACAGATTTTCTTGCATTATTGGATTTCAAAAGTCATGCTTCATTAATTGACTATTTCAGATTGTGTTATTACCCCATGAGAGATGGCTAGAAATGTGCCTGCTCTGGGATGCTGCATATCTATAGGTAGAATTACGTGGGTTCGCTTGTGTACAGGTAAAGATCTAACTCAGATTTTGAATTGTCAAGTCCGTTTCTTCCCACTACCAGCCCAAAGAATTTTTTTAAGACAGCACCACAATGCACTGCATATTTGCACAACGCCGTAAATCTGGTCCCCGATTCATCTCGGTTCCCATAGACATATGCACACAATCATGGCTACATAGCACCATTATCGTACAAGCTGTTAGATTCTTGTTTACATCAATAAATAAATTAGTTCTCAGTGTTCCTTTTTCTTATTTTTAAAACCTAAGAGCTCAACTAGTAAACAACTTACTCACAGTTATTGGAAAACCAAAAAGACAGGTGAACCATCGATTTTCCGATACATGTCATGCGATATCGATATTTTGGAGTACAAAGATCACTGATATATCGATCGTATTGATGCAAGTATTGATAAGGGGAAATCCAAATGCATCGTCGGGAAAATACCTTGAGTTGGCCCAATGCATTGTGGGTGAGACATTCAAATCTTCTTTACTCCCAGCCCATTCATTGAATACCATAGTGGGACATATACGGTATTAGGATTGATTCATTGATTTTTGTGTGTGTTGATACTGTGATTTAACTTAAGTATGAAATAAAATCATCACTATAGTAGATTCATAAGCATTGGCTGATCAGTTATTTCGTTGGACCTATTCCATTTAACGTTAAAGGTATATTATGTGATCTTTCCAGGGAAACGCCCTCACCATCGAAAAAAAATTGAAAGACGATTTTCTTGCAGATTTACATTTCTGATCATAAATCGTACATACATTCCAAGTTACAGGGCGATACGATTCTTAATTACTTCAAAATCATGATTTTAGAGTGAAAAAAAATAAACTGTCGGATAATCCGACAGTTTATTATTTTCACTCTAAATTCACTCTAAAACCATGATTTTGAGGTAATTAGGAATCGTATCGCTCTGTAACTTGGAATGTATGTATGATTTATGATCAGAAATGTAAATCTGCAAGAAAATCTACTTTCTAAAAAAAATAATGAATAGAGGGCGCTCTCTGGAAAAGATCACATAATATGCCTTTAAAGGAACCGCAATGGTCCAATCACAACGATATCGGCATCGTTTAGATTCTTTTGGTTTTGCTCTCCATTTTAGTGAAGATCAGTTCCCCCTGTTCAATATTTTAACAGTTTCAGCCATACAAACCTATATAAAAGTTGAGCGCCTCTGTGGGCAAATTTTACAGCCATTCTGTTCTTATTTTCACCATACATGGGCATCTCTTGTGAATGGTATATAATTCAATATCTTTTAAAGGTACGAGGGGCGTTCAATAAATACCTGCAACCATTGTTTTTCTCCACTCATGCGCAACGTATGCCAACTAGAATTAGCGTAATTTGAAATATGGGTCTTTATCTTTCATCGCTATGCATGAATGAACAATATCGTTTGTGGGATTACGTAATGGCACATGCGTAAAATCAATACTCTGGACACTGCATGAAAAATCGCTGATCAGGGCGGAGAATATTTGCAAGCAATTTGATGCACAGTTACTTTTTTCAAGATATCTCAAGAACCGATGCATGGAATAAGTTGCCGTTTGAAACAGTGATAGACCAGTACTATGTGCTCAACATTACCTATTTTCAGATGCAAATTATGGAGAAAAAACACTTATTATGTAACATTTAAACGTCATCTTCTTGTCATAGCTTAAAAGAAATCCTTTAATGCATAAACAGTCAAGGTTAAGGTATCCAACCGCAAGATTTGGCTTAAACCTCTTGTTCCTCATTGTTACATGTTATAGATTTAAACGAGAGATTATAAAGACAATATCTGAAACCGTTTTCTGCAGAGAAAATTTTAATACAATGAAGCTCTTTTTACCCAATTTGAATAAATTCACTACACTGACCATAACATTAAATTGAATTGTATTTTCAAATAAATGTTTACATTTTTTAACTTTGTATATGTATTGAAGTTCACCACAGTTCTTGTTTTCTTAAATTCAATTCCTTATCTGTAACTTTTACGTTGGTTGCAGTGATTGTTTAACATTTCTGCTCATTTTGAGCGCTTTCTGACCACCGTGCGTTCTACGCATGCGCAGATTTTTATTCCAAGTTCAACAATTCTCGATGTATTTATTGATACCCTGTCATCTATACAATAACGAATCCTGCATTTGCTGTGGTATTTCGGGAAATCCTAATTGTTTGCTATAACTATCATTTTCATTTCTTTGGATTTTCGGCATTTTGGGGCTCACTGTAAAAGCCTAATGTTGACCAAGATAAGATGCAGTGTATTTCAAAAAATTGTCTTTGACAGAACCTCTCCATTTAGGACCTCGTTGAACATGGTCTCTGGTTTCCCGATGCAAAATGTTAGACTTGCACACTTATCCGGAACAAAGTTCTGCTCATTTCAATACACGTGCTATCAAGGTAATTCAAAATTCCTGCCAAAGTGGCATGTTTTTCACTATCCAAATATGGGTTATTTCATGCTAATGCTATAACGTAATTATGAATATTCAGTAAATCCAGATTGTGTTAAATGATAGATTAAGGTTCATACTTTATAATGTACCCACTAAGATTTCACAGAATCACTCACGTGTGGAGAACAACAATGGTTGCAGGTATTTATTGAATGCCCCTCGTATATTATGTGATCTTTTCCAGGGGACGCCCTCAATCCTCGAAAAAAAATTGGAAGCAGATTTTCTTGCAGATTTACTTTTCTGATCATAAATCATAAATATATTCCAAGTTACAGAGCGATACGATTCCTAATAACCTCAAAATCATAGTTTTAGAATGAATTCAGAGTAAAATTTGAAAAAATAGATTGTACCACTTGGTACAATCTATTTTCAAACCATGATTTTGAAGTAATTAGGAATCGTATCGATCTGTAACTTAGAAGGTCTTTATGATTTATGATCAAAAGTGCAAATCTGCAAAAAAATCTGCTTTCAGAGTAAAAATCAATGATAGAGGGCGCTACTTGGAAAAGATCACATAATATGCCTTTAAGAGTGACATTTTAGCGGGTGAAATTGGGTGTTTACATTTTTCATATTGGTACTAACTTCACATAAGGAACACAAATAATACTGCATCAATCATAGAAGATACCTTTAATTTTCCAATTGATTACAAATTTATAGGCCAACTGAAACCTAATATCTACGTTTTTTGTTGCTCACTCCGAACCCAGCGTAGAATATTAAAGTGAGCTATGTGCACGTGCATGGTCTAAGTTGATCTGTCACAAATGAATTTTGACGTGACATCAGACACGACCGCTTTATGAGCTCTTCATTTTTGATGAATTCACCGTCGCATCAGGAAATTGTGCTCAAATTGGGTGACAAAAAGAGCTTATTAGCACTGCGAAATTGGCTGAAATGAGCTTGCTTTATATGGGTTGGCAAAGGTATTACATTAGCTGTTAGAACTAGCGAGAAGAGGATCCGGGGATTTGGAAAGGATTTATTGGCAGTTTTTTAAATTGAAATGAATGGGAGATTGATCGTACCGAAATGAGCAACACCTTTCTAAATTAAGAATGCTTACATTGCATGCTGTCTGTCTGGTCCTAGTTGTAGATTTGTAGTAACATTCATGTTGTTATTAATCCATGGGAGTATTTAGTGGAAAAGGATCTTGGGCAAGCGTAAAAAATATGATCACAATTTGAACCTTCCTGTAAATGAAGAACCCCTAGGCGAGGATAAAAACCCTGTTTTACAGACCCGACCGACCCACTTCTTGCGTTTTTCAAGATTTGTTTGTGGTTTTTTTAGAATTTCTTTCTCAAATCATGTAAAATCAGCTGTTTTTTTGCCGAAAATCAGTTGACATTTTTTTCTCCTCACACGTTTACAAAAAAAAAATTGCCAACATTTTTTTTCTCACACATTTTTTTACAAAATTCATGATTTTTGCCGATTTTAGTAACATTTAAGGTTTTTAAAAAAAATTAACAAAACCCGAACAACTGACCCTACGTGACAGGTCCGTCCGCTGTTAAACAGGGTGTTTTTTTTCCGTTGCCCTACTGTCAAAATTGATTTTTGCCATGTTTGCAGAAAATCATACCTAAGACAAATATACTTATTAAAGAGATAAGGCTATATTAAAAAAAATCATTTGTCTCAAAGCTCCCGCGCGCATTAGTTAAAGGGACATTAAGTGGTGATGAAAATTTTAAATGTTTAAAAATTTACTTCAGAATTCAAGATGAACATTAAAAATTGCCATTATTGTTGTTTCTACTAACAAAAGCACAGCAAAACTTGGATTAAAACAATATCATCGCTATTTATTGAAAAATGCCCTCTATGCAAATATGGTTCGCGTTATGTATCACGCATACTGCAGGGGGATACTGCCGGACGAAAAATGCTCGTCGCGGCTGTACGAGCATTTTTGAATCGACGTTTTCTTGTACAAAGAGGGCTGATTTTTCTTAATCCTTATAGGTGTAAGTTCATACATGTAATACAATTATAAAAATATACTAATCCCAGTTTTTATCATAATTGAGGGCGCGGCCTCCGGTTTTTATCATAATTGAGGGCGCGGCCTCCAACACATCTCTTAGTGCCCCTTTAATTGATGCGCGTTAGAAGAAGGGAAAAAACAAACCCCAACATTTTACAGATTTTTCAGTTTTTTATTGATCACATCATTTTAAATACAAAAGTTCACTTTTACAAGGATTTCAATATTTTATATTTATAAACAAAAATTTAAAAAACTTTAAAAAAATCGCATTCTGCATTAGTTTTGAAGAACTGAAGAGCTTTGAGACAAAAAATATTATTTAATATAGGGGGTGTATGGATTTCAAATAGAATAGCACAATGCAGAATTTACCACATAACCTCCTATCACAGTAGTTTGCTAATATTGAGGCAAGTTCCTACATTATGCATGTGTGTAAACACCATCTCACCATTTTAAATGCATTTCTTTCGGCAGATTTGACTTCAATTTGTTAGTAGAAACGCTGAGTGTATTATGCGCATATCAAATGATAACATTTGCAGAAAAAGAACCCTAAAGGATATGTGCTGTATAATATGTACAGAGAGGTCCATATTGCTATCTTACATCAAGGATTAGCTTTAAAAAATAACAAAATGCATCGTAGCAACAGCTCTAGTATAATACCGTAGCATAACAACTGAAGGTATTACTCAAAGCAAAGACCTGTCTTGAATTTGTTGATATGCTCTCCTTCTTTATGTTTATCTTCAGGTTCTCTTATACCTCATGTTATTACAACTATTCTTATTCCTTCCTCCTGAGCGCTATCGCTGTCATTTTATTCAACCATACAGTACCTGATGCTGTCGGTAAAGCAAGGTGTGGGCAGGTCGTGACCTCCGCTCTTGTTGATTTTGTTTCCATACAGGGGTGTTTTCATTGTATCATTACCTGTATTCTGGCCAATGGCATTTCCTTCTCAGCCGCACTTTATTCGTTTGTAATTCTCCATCTATATTCCACTCCTGTCGGGGATTTTCTGAGCCCCCTTTGAGTGGCATGTAATTAAGTCAGGCAACCTAAGGGGATTTAGCCAGATCTATGTTTTCTATGGGTGCTTCCTTTCAGATCTGATTCTGCCTGTCACATACATTTTTCCAGCGGTACATAATAAATTAAGAGCAGGGGTGTCTTCGGGGTTCTCCAAAGAAGGGGCTTCACACTATTTATTTTTTGTTACAGAGGAGAATGGAAGTCATAAAAGCTAGGCAAGCTGAAAGAGTCTTTTGAATCATTAAAGGAGGGTGAAAAGGGACTGCCCATACACTCATTCAATATGTCAGTGCTCCCAGGCTATACATGAGCCAATAATTCACAAGAAAATCATGAAAATGGAGCCAGACAGCTTCTGATGAACATAATTGACCTCTCCTAATCTTTGTGATTTTATAGATGAACTACCACTGGAAGGATAAGGACAAATTGATGATATTTTCCACCAAAGTCTAGTCTTCTAAGAGACTTTTTAATTTTACAATAGCATATGCAATGTATTCCCAGTTCATTTTAGCTCATTTTTCCAAGAGAAAGATGATTGAGCAGATACTAACCAAAATGTTAATACAACTATATGCAATCACACAGGGATAATCGAAAGTGAATCTTGGGGTTTTCCTGCATTTTCAAATTTGTCAAAAGTATCGTTAGTTTCTACCTTTTTGCAAGCTTATTTTGGGTGCAATAGTGTATTGCATGGGTCAGTGGCGTAGCTACCGGGGGGGGGGGGGGGGGGGGGGGATTCTCACCCTCACCGAAAAAGGCCCTTTGTGCCCCCAGCCCTATTTATGCCCCGCCCCAGTCTCTGGATGTAGTGTATAGGCATTATGACAATTTTACATGGACCATTTCTCGCAGACATTTGGTGAACAACATGCCCTCCCCCCCCCCCCCCACCCCCCCCTCCTCCCCTCTCAAGTTTTCTGAGCTGACTGGAAAAAAATATTTGGGCACCCTTTAGTGAACATTTCTGATCTTGCCCACCTGAAAAAAATCCTAGCTACGCCACTGGCATAGGTTTATTACTAAAATAGATTTGAAAGAAAGAAATCAAGCATAAAGTGTTATTTGACATCACTGAATGGTCCCTAAAATACAAGAAGATTGGTATCTATTCCCAGCCACATCCTTCACTGGATCTTCTTTAAAATGTATGTTTCCCAGGTTAATGACTCTTAAATGAAATATTTCCTTTTTCAGTTTCAGTCTTATTTTAGAACAGTGTTGTTATCTCATTGCTACCAACCACTGTGTTGTATATGCTTTAGTTTCTGTTGTACATGATGTAGTCTCACACTTTTTGACGCACTGGTTTAATACCTATCGTAAACTGTTCAAAAGTGTTGACTTCAGTCAGTTACTTAACTTGACCATTAGATTTAAATCATAAGTCTTATGACTTTGCTTGACTAAAGTGACTGTAGGTAAGGGATATTAACCCAGATTGTGGGGTGGAGGGGGAGGGGCTGGGATCCTTGCCTAGGAAGCCACTTATTAACGGGTCAAACTCGCTAGTCATAAGGGTTGCTAGTCATAAACCCTAAACCTAATTCTACCCTAACCCTAAACCTACCCTAACCCTTACCCTGAGATACTTTTATGACTAGCGCACTCATGGTATAGGAAAATTAATGTTATGACTAGCGACCCTTATGACAATGAAAAGGAAGTATTTTGAAGTCTATTTATAGGTTAAAAAAATTAACTTTTTGCTCACCATTCGCAAACATACCTGTGAAAAGGGCCAGGGAAGTGCATAAGAGTAATACAAAATGATGTTATTCACAGGAAAATTCTAAAACTTAAATGTGCTGCTTAGCCTGGTTTTATGCAAAGGGCCCCGGAATTTTCATCCTGTGTGGACCAATCAATACTGGTTTTAGAACTATCTGATGTTATTAAGACCTCTATATCAAGGTGTGCGTAACCTTCGACCTGTTGGATACTGCTGCTGTATCACGCAGCTGTGTCAATCATTGTTGCTACTGGTTCATTTCAACATGATACATCAAAAACCTGAAAAAGCAAAGGAAAATTTGAGCATTGTTTTGACCATGACTCTAATCACTGCTAATGATGAATAACAATTCTTGTCAATGAATCGATGTATTAAAAGCTGGGGAATGTGCAAGTGTGTTTCTACACCTGGCCGGTGAGCAGTATGACTTGCCAAAAAGTATTTTAAAAAAACACATTGACTTGACTGGATTTGATTAATGTGTTGCACTTGCAGTGGGTTGTTTATATAGGGCAAATTTAACTTGACCCAAATTAACGGCTGTTTGATCCCACATAATTTGTCCGTTTTATTCTGAGAACACCGTAACTTGCTGGCCAGGTTCTGGTTTTAACTGATTCAAGTACCTGAATATACTGGCCATCTTTTGTAGAAATTTCAGAATATTTGTTGGTGCCAGTTCTATATAGAGCTTTGAATATTATTATTTACTATAATAGCGCCCTCATCGGCCACATTTCCCATAGAGTTACATGTAAAATGTGTGTCAAGTAGAAAATGCCGATAATTTAAAAAGGGCTCGAACAATTTTCTTGAAATTTTCACCGTATACTCGAATTTATTAGCGCTACCTAAATCAGGTCAAACCATAAATGGGCCACTATGTAATCTTTTTTTATCCCATAATTGTAATTATAAAGCGACAGTCAAACAGCCGTGAATTGGATGGATGAGTATGACTATCATTGACCCAAATGGGTTTGAAGAGTACAACAACTATCTCCATAAACTTACAATTTTACCATGATTTCCTGTGCATGATTTACAACTGTAATAAATGCGCTGCGCGTTCCAACCCCTGCTGACTGTACTACTGAAAATTAGATATATAGCGCCACCTTTAGTCGCGATTTTACTTGTTTATTGTTTCCATTTTAAGAAGCATTTCTGCATTAAGTTAATTGTGATTATTGTTTAGTTCCAAACCATTGATATTCACAAATATATAATTCTAATCATGGTGTAGAGGACATTGATTATTTTTGATCTAGAAGTAAGGGCATTGCAGTTAATTTCACCAACGTCAGTCACACTCTTACCACTACTAATATAGTCTGGTGGGTAATAAGAGCAATGCTCCGATTTCCACATCTCCGAGTGCTGTTCATTTGAAAACAGGTAGTAACAAGTCTGTGTGATACTGTAAAACCACTACATTTCGCGAGGGATGTGGATTCGCGAGGGATGTGGATTCGCGAGGGATGTGGATTCGCGAGGGATGTGGATTCGCGAGGGATGTGGATTCGCGAGGGATGTGGATTCGCGAGGGATGTGGATTCGCGAGGGATGTGGATTCGCGAGGGATGTGGATTCGCGAGGGATGTGGATTCGCGAGGGATGTGGATTCGCGAGGGATGTGGATTCGCGAGGGATGTGGATTCGCGAGGGATGTGGATTCGCGAGGGATGTGGATTCGCGAGGGATGTGGATTCGCGAGGGATGTGGATTCGCGAGGGATGTGGATTCGCGAGGGATGTGGATTCGCGAGGGATGTGGATTCGCGAGGGATGTGGATTCGCGAAATTGAATACCTGCGAACCTGACAATTTTGCGTTGAAAGAAACAGTAACATTTCCAGATTCGCGAAATTGAATACCCGCGAAACTGACAATTTTGATTGAAAGTAACAGTAAAATGTCCAGATTCGCAAAATTAAATACCGCCTAAATTAGCAGTAATTTTCAATTCGCGAAATAAGTATACATGAAATTATAGTGTTTTATGGTATTTTTAGGCCAAAACAAATAATATGTTTGGTTGCCCTCCGCGACCGACCAACAACAAAAAACACGAAAAAACAGGTCTCCGAACATTTCAATTTTATTGCGGTTATACATTCCATGTATAAATTGCACTTTTTGTCGAAGACCGGTATAGGGGGGAAAAAAACCTACCTAACGACTGACCGACCCACAATTATTTCTCTCTGGAGGGCAACCAAACATTTATTTATTTTGCCTTATGAACAGCGCATGCCAAACACTTGTATTCACACATTTAACTTTATAGCTTGCTTGCCAGCTTGCACTATTGAATAGCAATAATCCTCCGTAAAATTGAAAGGGTGTCACACTTGCATTTATTGGTTATCTGTCTTGCATTGTCCTGCAATAAAACGGTTTTGTTGTGCCTTTTGTTTCAATTAAAATCTAGTTTTGATACAATAATAGGAGGAAAAGTATAGTGATAAATTGCTAGATCTAATAGATCGAGACTGATTAATTATTGCATTGGTAGCACTGTGAAAATAAATCATTATTTTTGTTGGCTAACATTTCTTTGTGTTTTGTTTATTTTGAGAGATGGTGATCATTTACACAATCAAATCACAATTTTTATTTGACAGTATAATGCTTACAAATCAATTCATGATAAAGGGTTGGAGTTTGCTTTAATGCCCTACCAGGCCAATATAATAGTAAAATTGTAATACATTTGATTGAAAATCTAGAGTTATACTCTTTTCTTTTAACCCACATGCTCATATGAATTAATTTCTAAGGGGGTAAACATAGGTTGAATTTGATTGAAAAATGCAATATTTTACTTAGAAATAGGGATCAAATGGGGGCTGCCAAGATGAGAGTCCGGGGTCCAAGTGATCAACCTCCACACCACTAGGCCCTTCACAATTGATTTTGAGTTTCCTGTTGAAGGTTTAAAAAAAAGAGAAAGGTGCCTTTTAATTATTAATTATCATTTTCTTTTTTCGAAATATTTTGTAATTCTCAATTTCGGACACCGGCAGCAACAGGAAACTCAAAATCAATTGTGAAGGGCCCTATCCTGTGGTCCCGGGCTTGAATTTGGGCTTGCAGTGTGGGGTTGATTCTATTGACTACAGGATAAGTCAGTCACTCTCCTCAAACTATGGTTTTTTTTCTTGTCACCTGCCATGACTGCCAAATGAGAAGCGGGGGTTTATTAGCACATAGTTGCCATGTATTTTGTGGTATTTGGTTGCGCTAAGTTTAAGCATTGAATATTCTAGATTATTTCACAGAAATTGTAGAACCCGCCTGTGCCTCAATGATACAATGGCACCTTTGGCATAACACGTACAGTGAATTCCATTGGAGTTCTTGCGACACGTTTTGATAATCCTATTAAGAAAAACACCAATAGAAAATGGGTTAAATACCCAGTAACATAGTACAGTATGTAAATTGAACACATGAATGTCAACATACAGATCCTATTCATGGAATAATATTTTCTATACCTTGCAGCTGAAATTTGACTCTTTTTTTTATTGAAATAGGTCTACATTTTTGCTCCGCTGAGTGAAAAGTAGACCAGGCTAAGAGGATTCGAATTTTGAATGGTGAACACACAAGGGATGGAAACACTACCCAAGCAGCAACCTGTTTGTGAGCGTCCTACCCCCGGGGGGGCACTGACATTTGAAAAGGGTATAGGTATGTGCCGCGCTGAAGACCCCCTTTTTCACCCTCTGCTGCTAGTTCTTATGACCCCCCTTTTGAGCCTGAATCAGTTCTTAAGACCCCAATTTTATTGAAAATTCAAAAAATCACGAAATTTTGCGTTCCAAAGCCCCAATTCTTCGAAAATGTTGCGTTCTTAAACCAAAATAAATCGAAAATTGAACTATAGGCCAGTTCTCAAGTCCTATTTTTTGGAAAAAAAATCAGTTCCTAAGACCCTATTTTTCGTCATAAAATCCACTCAGTTCAGTTCTGTAGCCCCCCCCTTTTTGAGACCCTGTGCGGCACACCCCTACCAAAAAAAAAGGTTGAGTGCCCCCACCCCCCCCCCCCCCCCCGGGGTCCTACCCTGGCTGGCTGGCTGGCTGGCAATCATGATGAGTCAGTCATAATGTTAAAGGGGCACTCTACCCTATTTACACCGTTTCTTGGTGTTCCAATAACTCCAGAAACTGTTCTTACAAACTGACATTACAATTTTGTTTTCATTTAATGGGCATTTAATGGACAATTTTGTCAGCAGATATACTGAAAAACAACCCTTTTTGGTAATTAAAAGTGTACTATTGTTAATGTTGAGTGAAACTGTCAGACTTGGCTTGCATTGCCATTACACAAATAAAGTGAGGTGATCTTGTCCTATAATAGTATGGTGCGCCCTTAACACTTTCCACTCTGCTATTAGTCTTACTATAAGCAAAACAGGGGTTTTTTTCGGAAACATTTTCAAATTTTCAACGTCTATCTCAAGGAGTACTGAACCAATACTAGGCATGTTTGTACTTATTCCAATTCGTTTCTCATGGTGATTCGAAATATGGTAATGAAATTCAATAATTTTGACATTTTTGTAACATTTTGTGAAATTTTGCTACGTCGTCTGCAGACGCCTGCCGCATGGAAAATGTTAACTAATAATAGCGGCTTGTATTCGGCATTGTTTACCAACGTCTCTTGTATAGATGTTTGCACGGACTCATTTTTCCTCCGCTCTTTCAGTCTCACCACGCCGTACCTACGGCATTGCCTTATACTGTACGTACATACTGAGATGCATTTATTTATCAAGAAAAGAAACCAACCCTATATGGGTAGAATAAACTAAAGAATCGGGTCAAGTTTCTGTACAAGCTATTCATACCATTTTAAGGTAATTTGTTCCCTTTTCAGGTTTTAGGTTCAATGAAAATTGGAAAGTTGCACCTTAATTATATATAGTCGCCTAGAAGCAAAGCAGGCTACTGTCCAAGTAGCCATTTAGTGTTTCATTTATTTATGTGGCCTTTAACAGTTACACAAAAATGTAATTGTGCGAATATATTTCTTAAGTATAATTTGACAAATGACAACATTGCCAATTTCAAAAGTAAATTGTTAAAAATTGGCAGACTGCAATAAATTGACCATGCTGGTACTGTAAAAGTGGACATTTTTGCATGTGTAATTTTTCGCGCTTTGCACATTTTGAACAATTTTACTTGTTATTATTTTCATGATTGTGAGCTTCCTTACATGGACCTACATACAAAATGAATATATTTGTGCGTTTTTATTATCGCGCTTGCTTATTTTAGCGCGAAAAGCGTGAAAATAAATGTACCACAGAAATTTTCACTTATACAGTATATGTTACTAATTGGACTCAGTGCATTCAATATTGAAGGTGTGATCACCATCACCAATCAGGTAGTTAAACCTGTTAGCCACTACCAGCCACACTTTATGCGAACAATATACTGATTTCAATTTTATTGGTGTTGAAATTGACATCTCTGATGAGATGAAATGCCGGGTTGCTTTCACCAACAGGATGTGCAGTAGATAGAGGTTACATTGTAGTGCTATACACTGATGTTAACTCTCGCTAGTTACAAAGTGAAACATACTTTCCTCTCTGGCATGGAATTCGGATCATACAGTAATTGACAGTTTATTGCCTGAAAATGCCAACAATTACCAGAAAATTACACATTTGGAATCCTTTTCTAATTAATGATTACTTATTAAAACTGATTTTCTGAAAATGTCCTATAAATGATCCCGTTTCCTGATGGCTGGTTTTAAATCAGCAAAAATGATGACCTCCATTTTCAACCAGACACAAATTGATAATCCCAAACTGATTATCAAAAAATAAAAAACCCACTAAAATTAGGATTGATTTTACTTTTGCAAGGAATTGCTAATGTATGTCTCTTTTTCTTGTATCAAATTGTTGAAGTACAGTACAAATCATTATATAATTAGTTCAAATGAACATATGAAGTGAATATGGCATTTTCTCTATGGCCACTGAAAGCTTGGTCTTTGAAATGGGCAAAGCCGAAGTTGATCGAGCAAAGTTCGATCATCGCAAATAAATTCAGTAGTGAGAGAGAGAAGATAGGGGGAGAATATTTTCTAAATGTCAAACTGGATATTCGAATTGAAAAACAATACTAGAGTTCTCCATTTACATAGGAAGTTAGCCCTTCTACACACTTAAAATGATTGTGTACAATTTGACCCATTTAGTTGATACCATAATTGAACTGCAACATTGGATGGTCAATTCACCAAAAAGGTTGCATTATATATCACATGAAAATGTCCTGTATAAATAATTGACCCGCATAATGTGTCAAATTCTAACCATCATTTATTAAGAGTGTAATGTCAAGCGAATTTAGCAGTCGGTCAGTTGCACTTTGCTACACGTAGGTCATTGCATAAATGAACTTGTCAGTTTAAGTTGACTTGATTAGTGGATGCAAGAGTTCTCATCTCTCGGACTTGTGGCAGGTTCTGTCGTGAACGACAGAACGGTCAATTTAATCTTGATGAGCATCATGAATATAGCATTTTATAGTCTTGCAGAATGAGCAATAAACAGGGAATTGCAAATTCTAAAAGTGGTTGATTTGATTTGTTTTCTTTGCAATTGTACATGGGACAAATAAAGGCTTTTCATCTTTAAAAAAGACAGATATCAAGATGATGAACAATTGCCCTTTTCAATGTAAAAGTTACTTAAGGTGACGCTGAATTTATAGGGGTATAAGGTTTATAATCCACTGTTATAATGCTATGGATGCAATTCAAGCTTTTTCACGCGAGCATATTTTGTTGTTGTTCACAGAGCTGCGTCCAGATGCATGAAATGCGCGAACAACTATGCATGCAATAAATTTCACTATTGACCAATCAGGACGCGCAGTCATTTGCTGAAAGCTTCTGGGTTTACGCCCTACTCTCATATGCATACGCACACATTGTTGGAATTATGTCCATAGCATTATGACGCAGACTATAAGTTAACAGGAGGAAATTTGCTCCTTGCTCCTGCTTATTTCAAGCCCTGATTCTATCAGTTTGGTACAGGTGTCAGCACATTAAGGGGTAAATCATCCTATATTGTTTCCATGGCAGGCAGCTTCAGACCAAGTGGTCTCTCATTATCCTAACCAACATCACCAAATGTCAGCCTTCAACCGCATTTATCAAAATTCCCCATCAAATAGCGAGAGCTGTCAGTTGTATTTAGCACCAGACGTGTTCCCATATGTCATTTTCAATTCACAAGATGAACTGTACAACACAATCGGAACAAGTGGAAAAGTCGGGCTTGACGAAGCACCATATTTATTCCTTGATAGAGGTATACATATCTGTAAATACCGAAGATGAGGCATATAATGGATTTAGAAAGATAATGTAATAAATTGTAATAAAATCAACACTCAATAGTACTTGTCACTTCTCAATTGAAGTACATAAGAGAAGGAAACATTCTTGTATCCTGTAAGAACTCCATTTGAACAATATATTGCAACGGGATGACAAGGCCCCTAACCAGACTCACCCTCCCCACCCCCCTCAAAAAAAAGATCAATTTTTGACAAATTCGCTCCCCCATTGTAATATGGTCCACATCTTGGGGAAAATGTAAACCTTTGACATAATCCCCCCCCCCCCCCCCCCCCCCCCCGAGAAAATCCAGGTTACGGGGCTGTGGATGATGCACACCCCATCATGAAAATAATTAGTGCCTTACCAGTGAATTCTGTGCATAAAATGTAAATGTGAAAAAAAAATTGAATTTCATAAGCATAACAATGAATCAAGACAGTTTCAAGTACACAATTGTCAGTTATACAATTAGGTAATAAGCATAATTCCGCCAACTCAATGTTCGCTCAAAAGTTACCAGCGTTCCGCTCAATTTGCAAACATCGTCAGTTATTTAATTAGGTAATAAGCACAATATTTGTTAATGTTTCATGCTTGAAAGTTATCAGAGTTCCGCTCAATTTGCAAACATTGTCAGTTAATTCTGTTAGGTAATAAGGCCCAAGAAAAAAAGGTGTTTGCTTGTCCTCGTCCGACCGACCGTCTCCTACGGTCCCGACCATGACGTTTTTAACTTTTTTTCCTTCTTTTTTTTCCAAAAAATAAAAAATAAAAAATCACCTTTTTTCATTGGTGAAAAAAATAAAAATGAAAGAAAACATGTTTTGAAACACCTCTTTTTTTTAACATTGAGATATTTTGTCTTTTGCATATGTATTGTTATTTGTGAGTGTTCATATTGATACTTGATACAGGATTTGAAAGAAAAAGAAGAAGAAAAAAATCCGACCTACCGACCCAACTTTTTTTTGTGCATCTATGGACAAGCAAACTATTTATTTTTTATGGACCTAAGCATAGGTCAATGTTTCATGCTCGAAAGTTATCAGAGTTCTCATGTTCTGGTCAATTTGCAAACATTGTCAGTTATGCAATTAGAGATTTGTCAATGTTCGCTCAAAAGTTATCAACGTTCCGCTCAATTTGCAAGGATAACATGATGCAGACACACGAAATAGAGAAGGCTTCGAGGTTGATTGCTTAAGTGATAGACAAGAGTAACATTATTTTAGCACTTAATGATGGCTACCTACTTATCTTGTTATAACACGATATGAACATGAAAACACTTGACTTTCCTTCATATAAATTGTCCCTCTTTTCCAATTCTCAAGTTGCCTTTTAAGTATCATATGATGTAAACTTTATGAAACAATCTGGTCAAGTGTGCTTATGTAGTCCCCTTTCCATTTACACCATAAAGGATAAATCTGGACAGCAGGGGAAGGGGACTGGAGAGGGGGATTCATTGAGGGGTGCAAACAACTATTGCAAATGAGCAAGGGGCTTGGGGAAGGAGAAATAAGTGAGGATGAGATGAACTTTAAAAGAAGAGGGGAACTTTTGTTATTTTGATTAGATACAGATTGGAGTTGCCAAATAAAGAGTTATTAAATATAAATAAAAAGATCTAATCATCTCACCATTCTAAACTCTCCCCCTAAAAGATGAGTGGATTCACCCAAGCAGACGATATCAGATTTAAATGCACATACACACATCAGCAACAGATGGGTAAGGTTTATCTGACGTGCTGATGCGTCATTCGATTGTTCTGATTTTATCAATCTTATTAAATCTGCGAGTTAGTCACCCAGATGGACCCCAAAAGAGCTCTAGAAATTGCATTATTGCAAATTCTGAAACTTTTACTTTGTCCTTTCTCACCGTAACTTTGGACTGGGTTTCTAATTTGGACTACTTCCTACAAACCGAACATTTTGCTTTATAAGGCTATATTGAAAAAATCATTTGTCTCAAAGCTCCCACGCGTTAATTGATGTTAGAAGAATAAAAAATAAATAACAAAAATCTTTTTCTTTTTTTTCTTTTCTTTTTTTAAAATCCCAAAATTTCACAGATTTTTCAGATTTTCATTGATCACATCATTTTAAACTCAAAAGGTCACTTTTACAAGGATTTCAATATTTCATATTTTAATATTTAAAAAAACCCGCATTCCGCATTAGGTTTGAAAAACTGAAGAGCTTTGAGACAAAAGATGTTTTTAATATAGCCTATAGGCTACTTTTGGCAACACTGGTTTGTATGAACATTACACTTTGGAAAATGCTCAATAAATATTAAATGTTTGACTTGTCATGCTGAAATTTACATTGAATGGATACAAGGGGGAGGAAGTGCTTTTGTTTCTAATAATAAATGAATTGTAAATAGACCTTATTGATACATTAAAGATTTTCATCAAATCATCAGATTTGAAACACAAACTGTGTAAGTACTTAGTCTAGACATTATGTATAGTTGAAATACATGCGAAGCACTCATACCGTAAAGATGCATATAATTATGCCTATTAACGAAGCACTATTATTTGTCAAGTTTTTAAATTGTTTCAAAGCTAATGTGTCTTTCTTGAACTTGGTAACTATATATCTATTGTTCTTAACAGTAAGTGTGCCCATGAGTTACAATTAAGCTAAATGCTTACAACAGCTAAGAAGGTTTCAAGGCATATTATGCAATCTTTTTCATGGGACGCCCTCTTGTGATCTGTGATTGTGTCAAATTACATTTATAACCATGAAACTAAAATATCTTGTAAGTTACAGAGCCATGCATACGATTCTTAATTACTAAATCATGGTTTGAATAAGTTGAAATAAACTGTCGGAGTCTGCTCTGACAACTTATTTTCTGAGTGATTTTCCCCTTTTTCGTTTGTAAATAGAATTATATGGTTTGACGCAGTGTTGCCACTGTTTACAGTGTTTCATGCTACGATTGCAACTGTACACAAGTGAACAGAATACTATAGATTACTTTAAGATGAAAATGAAAGCAAATATGTTGAGAAATTCCTAAAATTGGAATCAGATTTCCATTATGAGTTAGTAAAAACTGTGATGGCTTTTTCACAGTAAATACAGTCAAGATAGATTTGTTAGTCCAGCTAGGAAATTCTTTCCTCATAAGTCAAACTTCATGTTATAAGAGAGAAACAAATAATATGTGTAATTTTTTTTTAAAAAATCACATATTATTACTTTAAAGGGACATTGAGAGATACGTATGGGAGTGCGCCCTCAATTATCCTGGAAATCAGTTTTTTTGCATCAAAGTAATACTTAGGCATACCATCTGAAACAGTTGACCAACATTCGCCGTTTATCATATAAAATGTCATGATTTTCTTAGTTTCGATATGATGATATCGAAACTAGGTGCTGAATTCGGAAGTTATGCTATCGTTTTACGTGCGGACTTTCGCGGCAAATCTCAACCCGGAAGTGCCGTTATTTGCTTATTTGGCATGAAGGCGATGTCGGAATTGTATGACATTTTGGATTTGGGCTATGTTGATGATTATCTTTACGTTATTTGCTCATTTAGTATATCGATACATCTCTCAATGCCCCTTTAAGCAATTTTCATTTGTTCTTAGAGAAATCTGTGACATTTACATGAGACGAAATAACATGGTATACAATATACATTAATTAGCATGACCACTCTCACGCAGTGCATGGTATCTATCGTTTTGTTCCATACCATGCCCTTCTGCAGTGCGTTTTCCTGCATGCTTATTCAGCGAGACGTATGGTGTACTCACTGCACGGGATTGGACGGGAATGTTTGTGGGTTATTCGATACTAACAAGGGTTAAAGTTGACAAATGTGGGCAATAAAAGGTACTAATTTTAACAGATAATGTCTAAATTATGACTGTTTAGGAATGAGAATAAAAGGTAATAATGTGGACAGTAGTTTTATTTTAAGTGGAACAACGACACCGCAGACTAAGTTGTTCCACTTAAAATAATACTTCCGTCCACATTTTTTTCATACCATATAAAATGGTTTATGCTCTAAAAACATCACCTTTATTCTTTAACAAGATTTTCTTTGGATTTATATTTCTACAACACTGAAACTTGCAAGTGCCATCCACATCTTTGTCAGCATAGCGATTTAAAACCCTCCTGTCATCATGGTCATATGACCATTTTTTGGGTGGTCACATGATGGCAGATGATCATGGATAGCGGGAATCAGGTTGTGTCTGGCATTTCGATAGGGATGGCTTCTGTGTTGTGATATCGATGGCTTCTTTTTATTTAATTGTTAATTTGAGAGTGTAGCATAACATAAAATGCACTTTCACCTTTAATTTTCTCGACTTACTTTTATCATTGTTGTTTGTCCTATTTCAAATATAGGCTTTATAAACCTCTAAATTGGATATGTGAGGTTCCATTCTCAAAGCTCTTATTTCACTATATCAATGCCATGTGCAGTGTTAATAACTATTGTATATAGCATGGTGGAATAAAATTTGCAGATGAAGTGTGAATAGTGGCAAAAATTCTACACCAACTGTTGATTGCTGCTGCTGAAATTTGAGTAGACGGATTCAAAGTTGAATCGCATGTGTGGTTATGTGGGGCATGATGATTAGCCTGTTGGCCCGCTTATTACTTATATTGGGACAAAAGCTTTTAGTTGATCTCCCAATTGTCGGGAAATTGGAGACCACACTTGTTCTACTTTGAACGAAGCTGTAACTTAGTATACCAGATATGGTTATTCTTGTGTCGATGCAATTCCTTTTTCAAATGTGAAGTACACCAGGGAGAATGAAATATTATAGGGGCCTACACAAGCGTTACTAAAAATAAACAAACAACGTAACAGGGGAGATGTTTTTGTCAGTGAAAGTGTGGCGCATGTGACATATTTAAAGCAATATTATGTGATCTTTTTCAAATTTGTACACCTATTTTTTTCTCTTCCATAATGAAGTTTTGACTATTAGGAAAGACATTCCTAGACTCATAAATCTATCTCGTCTGTATTTTCTGTAAAAAAACATCACATAACTTTACTAAATCACAATAAAAATCTGCTTATAAAAGAAATTTGTACACATATTTGTTTTAATTTTCATCAATACATTCTGTACTATTGTGTTCACTTGTGTACAGTGTTGCTATCATAGCTGGAAACACTGTAAACACGAATACAACAGTGTCAAACCATGGAGACATATTTACGAATGAAAAAATACTCCAAAAATGAGTTGTCAGAGCAGACCCCAACAGTTTATTTGTTTGACACATTCCAACCATGATTTTGAAGAATTATTAGGGAAACCCATTGCTCTGCGGTATCCAATGTTTATAAATGTAATTTGACAACAAAATTGTATTTAGCACGGTTCCGTTCCCTGTATGTTATCCAACTTTCTTGACCACAGCTTTGATGGTTTATCCAGGGTAATAAATCTTCCCCTCCTACACCATTTATCTAATTTATTTCACACCACCTGTGTCTTGCCAGCGTGCTTGCTACCATTTCCACTGGTGTCCTAAGCATGGCTCAAGGCTCTTTAGTCTGGGTTTAACTAGAAGCCCTAATATTACTTTTGAAAAATGTTGTGTTAAGAAATTCTAACTTTTAACCACAGAAACTAGTGCTATATAATATTTTGTAAAAACAAAAGTTCAAATTTCGAGAGAAAAAAAATCACATTATATTATCTGAAGAGCAGATTTTAGTTTTAAAACTAGCCCAAATCTGGCTGAAAGTCACCACGTGTGCCAAATCATGTGGCAAGACTGCAGCAGCTTCGCTGCCACACTCAAGGTCCCCCAGCATGCGGTCAATGGTGTTGGATGATGTAATTCTTGGGTGGAACTTACTAATACTTAGCGTCATGGCCAGTTCAACCTGTCAAACTTGGGCTCAAACTTGATATGCAACTGGAATGTAATGAGAGGGAAAACTCAAAGATTGAGGGCGTTCCATGAAAAATATTACATAATATGCCTTTCAAGGGTTAAAAGTTACAGATTTTACGGATTGAGGTTGCTTTGAAATGCCCCCTGAAACGTGTTTAGGATTATTCAAAAGGCCTGTAACTAAGGACATTGTTATTGTGTTATGATATGTTGAAAATGAGCTTAATATAATCATTGAATTACTTTCTAGGCATTCACTTTGAAAATCTTGTTAATACTTTTATAAGGGAGATTTCAAGACCATAAGTATTTTGTTGTCTTGAACCCAAAACTTATTTAAAGTCTGATATTTGTATGAATCCGTTAATAAAGCTAATGCACACACTAAAACGTGTACATTTTTTTGTACCTCCCCCTTCCCAGATGGGTGTGAAGTGAAAGTGGTCAAAATTTACACTTTGCAAAAGCAGATTCCCAATTACAATGTAACCTGGTACAATGTTCATACATTTGTATTGCAGGATTTGTCCCGTTACACATGAAAATCAAATGACAATCAACTTTCACATGATTCCCCATTTCCAAGTAATATTTCTGACAGCCAAACATGCATACTTTGTGTCAACCTATATGGAGGGTGACGTTAGCCTGTATTCTAGTAAACACATCATAAAATGGCGCGGTCAAAGAAGAATGTTGGATGTGTCGTAGAAAGCGCTGCGTCTAATACTAGATTAAAGGTATACGCAGCAGTATTGAAGAATTATTTTCTTATATAATTTACTTCAGAATTCAAAATTGAGGGCGCTACCTCCAAGACATCGCTGAATAAACCTTTAAGCACTGATGTAACCTCTCAACTTGAGCTGACACGGAGTAGAGTTCATGATACGCTACCATGTTGCAAGGCTTGATATTGGAACTATTTAATTTTATCCCCCAGCCTTAAATATCCAATTCCGTAAATGACAAAAACTTCCTAGCAAATAAACACATTTCCAGTAATGAAATTCACCAAAGTACAGGCAGGTGTTACAGGAAATAGATTATTCTGATAACCCGTAGAGTCAAATCATTCTCCAGATCAGACACGATATCAACACCTAATCTGACGTTCCAATCATATGGATAACCTGTGTTATACTCTGAAATGCATACATCCTATTCTAAAACACCTTGCTATTCAAATGCCATGCGAATAAGCAGCAGAAGTGAGAATTGACCACAAAATTCATGTACAATCAGGGAATTTCAGATTTAGATTCAAGTTGTGCCACCTCAGGCCATTTGCAACTGGCTATTCAGCGAGTGACCCTATAATCACATGTACAAATGTGTATGTGATTGCAAGGGGCAAGTATTGAAAGTAATAGAGATTGTTACCAAACAATTGAACATACCTCTTTCAAAGTCAGGGTAACATGGTTTAACACAGAAGAAGACTGATATTATTTGGTTAAGGCTTGACAATGTGTTTAATGAATAGTGTAAATATAATAGTCGATGGGCCCGTATGCGAAATCATGCACCCGTAATCGAAATCATGTACCCATTCAGGGATTTTGCGAGACAGCTTTTTTTTGAAAACCTTACCCATATGGCTAATGAAATCAGGTTGTCTGCAAAAATATTGTTGCTGGATGAAATGTTGAGGGCGCTTTTTTCAAAATATACCTAAAAATTGGTCCAGGTGTGCCACCAGTGGGTCAAAATATGGACCCATTAATAGTGACAGATTGTTTACCCAATTCCATAGTTTCAACCTTCAATTTCAACCTATTTATATAGTTTTCTGAACAAAATAACTTCAGCCACTTTCTTTATTTCAGAATCTCCGGAAGCTTAAGCAGAAATCCCTTCGTTATTCTTTCCACAGAGACAACTACAGATTTTACTCACATGCCCGCATTATACCCACAGGTCTTCGACTCAATTGCACACCAGCACTGGGCACCCTACCGCCACAGTTACAGAGTGAGTGGAACAGAGTTTTATACAGTGCATCCATTCGTCTCATTAATATTCTGTCTCTACATTGTGAGTCTTCCCTAGACCATTTGAATGAGGATATTGTCAGGCTTCAACTTGAACTGGAGAATTGCTGCTCAGATGCTCAATTTTTACAGTTTACTAATGAAATAAATGGCTGTTTATCTAGACAGGAGACTGAACTCATGAACACAAGAAACAAGAAAGTATCTGGCCTGTTAGAGAAGCAGAAACGGCACAAGTACCGTCGGTTCAGGCGCCCACCTCCTCCTGAACCAGAACCAGCTGCTTCCACTGTCATTAACCTTTCATCTTCCACCTTATCTGATGCTGAACACAAACTTCTCTCTAGGGGCCTTAAATTCTGTCCCACTCCTCCTGATGTCAATCAAGTTGAGCTTAGCGAGGACCTTACTAAGTATTATCGGAGGATACGTCTCAAAGAATTTTTTCTTGATGCCCCACCAACTGTACCTGAGCCGTTCTACAAGAAGAGTACTTGGGTTCCTCCCAAGAACAGAGTCCCTGCCCTTGAGACTTATGTTCAAGTCGTTAGCACCCAGGTTAACACTTCTGAGCAAGTTTCCCGCAGATCTCATGACAATATCCCTAGGGAGGAACGCCAGGCACTGAATTCCATCAGGTTACGGACAGACATCATCATCAAGCCAGCAGACAAAGGGTCAGCAGTAGTTGTCATGGACCGACAGAAGTACATTGATGAAGCCATGCGTCATCTTGACAACCGCATTCATTATGCTGTTCTTGACTCCGATCCCACTAACACATTTTCTCAACAGATACAGCATACCCTGGATGACATGCATCAGCGTCATGAGCTCTCTGACAAGGCCTTTGAGTTTCTATCTCCCAAAGATTGCAGTGCTGCCCGCTTCTACCTCCTTCCTAAGATCCATAAGCCGGGAAACCCAGGCAGACCCATCATCTCTGGCAACGGCTCCCCAACTGAGCATATATCCCTCTTTGTCGATAACTTCATCAAGCCTCTTGTTTCACAGGTTCCCTCCTATATCCATGACACCCCAGACTTTCTCAGGAAACTCGAAGCCATCAAGAACCAAGTTCCAAGCACCGCTATTATTGGCACATTTGATGTTAAGTCCCTCTATACCAACATTCCCCATCAGGAAGGCATAGAAGCAAGCCGTGCAGCTTTGGCTAAGATTGGTCATTCCAGTCCTCCCATACCTGATATTGAATGCCTCATGAACCATGTCCTAACCAAGAACAATTTCACTTTCATGGACAGGACCTACTTGCAGGTACATGGCACAGCTATGGGTACTAGGATGGCTCCGTCATGGGCCTGTCTTTTCATGTCTAGGCTGGAGGAACAATTGCTAGCTGAAGCACCTTGTCGACCTTGGATTTGGTTGCGGTACATTGACGACATATTCTTTATCTGGACCAGTGATGAAAGCAGTCTCCTCACATTCATTGATCACATGAACTCATTTCACAGGACCATTAAGTTCACTTCTGACTACTCCCACCAACAGGCACACTTTCTTGATGTAACCATACAGAAAGCTGAGAATGGTATACTATCTACAGATCTCTTCACCAAGCCTACAGATACGCACCAGTATCTCCATGCTTCAAGCTGCCACCCTCGCCATTGTAAGACAGGCATAGCATATAGTCAGGCTCTCCGTCTCCGACGTATTTGTTCTAACGAATCTAGATTCTCATATCATGCACAGAATTTGAAGAAGCATCTGGTTACCAGGGGTCACAGCTCCACCAAAGTCCAGCAAGCCATCAAGAAAGTCCACTCTCTCCCGAGAGCCACAGTCCTTCAGGAGAAGCCCAGAAACCAAGACCCCACCCCTAAGATTCCCCTTGTTACCACATTTCATCCTAACCTTCCTCCTCTGCGTCACATCACCAACACTAACCACCACATTCTCCACACATCAGACCGTCTTCGTCGTGCAGTTCCTGACATACCAATCCTGGCCTACAGACGCCCTCGCAACCTACGAGATATGTTAGTACGGGCTACCATCCCCCCGGTAACTGATGATTCTCTCCCCACGCAGCATGGCACTTCTAAGTGCGAGTCGACCAGCAGGTGCGTCGTTTGCCGGGAACACATCAAGGAAGGCGATTCCTTCACCAGCCACACCACCCATGCCACCTACAAGACGAAGGGTCACATCACTTGCACCACATCTAATGTAATTTACCTCTTATCATGTAGATTGTGTGGAGTCCAGTATGTTGGTGAGACTAAAAACTCACTGAAGAAGCGCTTCTATGGACACAGATCGACGGTTAACACCAACAAGCCACCTGTCGGACACCACTTCAACCTTCCCAACCACACTATGTCTGATATGATCTTACAGGGCATTGAATCTTTAGGTAGCCGTTCAGAAGTGGTACGTCTCAGTAGAGAGAAGTTATGGATGAAGCGTCTTCTCACTATTCAGCCCCATGGCCTAAACATCCAGGAAGGGAATGATTAGACTCAACCCCCCGCCCCCACCCCCCCCCCCCCCCCCCCCCCACCTCCTCCATTTGTATCTGATTAACCTATCATATGTATTTTTTACCCATTTGTTTTTCTCCACTCCATTTTTCATTTTTTACTTCTTGATTTATGTGATACTTTGTTTTCATTTTCTACATTGTCTCCCATGCACAGTAATTTTCATTACTTGTTCCAGTGCATTTCCATTATTTGTTACCATAGGCCCAGTCCCACTTTGTTTTTTCTTGTTTTCTCATGCATTCTCTCAGTCCTTTTACATTTCCATCCATTTTATTATCTATTTGTAGTCATCAATCACCATTATTGATTTCACTCACCCATTATTTTTATATCCCATTTGCCTTTTACTTTTTAATCTCCCCTTTGTCTATGTCATCCTTTTGTTATTTTATCCACTTCATCAATCAGCTGTCTAGTTTGATATCTTCCCCTATTCATTCATCTGTCACTTTGACTTCCTGCCTATTGTTCCTCTGTCTATATATATGTTGTGTAAAATGACAGAATACAACATATGTTGTGTTATGTTGTATTCTGTCATTTTACCTTTGATAAAGATTCTGTTAGAATCGAAACGTCAGGTCCTCTTATATTTATTACATTTACTTACACAGGCTATTTTTGTGGATAAGCAGTTTGCATTCAGCTTTTACATTATACAAAATAACTTCAAGTAGACTCTAGTAGTAGTAGCCTAGTGTTAATGGACAAAATATATCAAAAATACCCCATTTATATAGTATTTGAAACCTCATTTCCTATACCAATGGACAGTCCGGTTCGCCTTGTCACATACATTGACATAGTACATATGTACGGCTTAGCTGCCAATTTTAGGCTACGTTAATTTAGGGCGTTGTCTTGTCTGTTTTATAAAGACAACGAGTGGAATTTCTTAATCTAGAAACTCAAGATTGGAGCGTGTCAGTTTAGGTTTCAATAATTTAATTCTTCAATAACTATACACTAGATGTAGGCATCACCTTAGTGATATGATTCTATGAATAAATCAAATGAAATAATAGGGTAAAGTTGCCAGTTTTCGATCAGCGCCTATTTTCGGTCACTGGTCAAAATTGTGTAATTGCGGGTCGTCGCCATTTTAAAAGCAATACCTGGCATCAACTATGCTGGGTTTTTTTAGTCGTCAGTTTATAACGACAAAGTCATTTTTATTACACGATTTGGGCGAAGCTGACTGAAAATAGGCGACTTTACCCTACAGAACTTTAATAGCATTGTTATATTGTATGATTTTCTAGCGCATTCTGTCACAACCCTCTGTCAAGCGAGTGAGTAATTCCACTAAAATTCATGTTACAACAGTACCATGCAAACCTTAAAATTGAACTCAATTTCTCAGAATTTTAATTAGAGATCGAAAGGAAAGATGTGTTTAAAAGTGTGTGCGACAGATTAAAAACAAGAAAAACATTGATCATATTCTAATCAACTTACTGTAGTGTTATGTATACTAGTGCACTGAATTATGTTTGATGGCATTATTCCAACCAGTTCATCTACTTACTGTTCAAAATTATAATTTACGTACTTTTGTAAATTCAACTCTAAAACAATAAATAAAATAAGAATCAACTAATGAGATGCTACCTAGGTTACAAATAAGATGACAAATTTTTATATAAATGGAGAAAAAAATGCCGATTTATTATCCGACATCAGTAGGATGTTGTAGTTTGCATCAAATTTTAGTTCTGACGCAGGCAACATAGGTATAAATATTTATTAGTGCGAAAATTAACCTGACATTTTGGGCAAATGTTTAATCCGTATGTGAAATTTAAGACGCCCGTCCCCTAAAGACTAAATCTCAAAGCCCCACGTTGCCATGAATAATGCACATGTACCATCAGTAACACTCACAGTTAGTTTTTTTATCGCTTGTATTTATTTTGGATAAGGGCAAACAAATTGTGTCTTAGCGCTCTCGCACATGTGTGTTTAGTATTCTGCATTGCATTTTTTTCTTGTAAAATTAGCGGTTTTCACATTTTTTTTATTTGCATTTTCTTTTCATTACCTTTTGAAGAATTAATAAATGTCACTGAATTTGTATCTAAAATCTCTGTATTTTTACAGATATTTGACTTGCCTAGAGAAAAGAAATGTAAAAGAAATTTGGTGTGGAATGGAATAATTAGTGATTAAAAAATCTCTTATTACTGATTTATATTCAATGGTAAGGTGTGAGAAAAAGTCATTTTGTATTATATTACAAATAAATTATAATAGATTATAGGAATATGTCCGCAGGAAAGTAGAGTTTAATCCACATCAACCATTCCCCCATCTTTAAAAATAAGAATGCACAAAATAACCATATTCAAATATTTTGTGTTAGCATTCTCCCATATCAGGTGTTGTTGAGTGAGTCACATGACATACCGACCAACCAAAGCAGCCGACAGAGAAAAACTGACGAGATTATATTCCATTTACTGGAAACTGGAGAATAACCTTTATATACATGTATATTTTGTGCACTATGGGTCTGAATATTTATCTGGTCTTGTTTTGTTTTGTTTTAGTGTTCTTGTTGGGGTTTTGTTTGTTTGTTTGTTGTTTGTTTTTTGTTTTTTGGGGGGTGGAGGCTGAGACCATAATAGTTATTATGGTCTCAGGTGGATGGGAGGTTCTAAAATGTGTTGACATTTGTTTTAAATAGCAGATGTTAGCTTTCACGGTCATAGTCGACTTAGGAAGTAAAATGTCATGTTGTTGCATTGTTTATGTTTTCATCAGATTATACCATTTGCCTTTCCCCCAATTTTTTGGTTTCAATTCATTTTAGGATCAGGAACTAACTTTTGAGGAGAGGTTCCAACTTCCCTTCTGGCAACTCAAGCATATGTTATTCTGTAATACATTTGATATCGTTTCAAATTATTCACTGTAACTGTAGAGAATATAGCATATAAAAAGTGGCAAAGAATTGGGCTATAATTCCAAGTTACACTGAACAGTGTAGAGCAGCAAGGTTAAGCAAGGATTTATCTGTAATCACACAAAATCATCCCCTCTAGCCCTCCTGAGTTACACTCCATATAAGAACCGCCATACCATTCTATAGCATGTTCCCAACTTTTCATTTATTATTCACCTGCAAATTGTGTGCGAAACAAGATCCGTGCACGGTATAGAACCTAGCTTACGGGCTGGATAATAGATAATACATTGCATTGCCCGCGACAAGAAAGCATAAATCTGATTGCTGGCAGAGTATGGCCAATCCCCAGGTTTCATTATGCTTCAGTATTGTACTGGTCACTCTCTCCCAATACAATCTTGTATTTTCTTTTGATGATTATCAACGGTTAAGTCCAGCCGCTGCACTTTTTACTTTCTTCCGGTACCCAAATGCCTGCGAGATGTGGCTTAAGCTTAGGCTGAAATCTTGCTTAATAGTGAGTTGACCTTGTCATAAAAGAATTAAATCTTGGCCAATTTCATCGGAACAATCATACATTTCTATAATATTTGAATGTATTTAACCTTAAATAATCCAAGTATGCTGCCTTAGGGTCACATACTAGAAGCCAGAAAATAGTGTATCTCAGTGACTTTTGCGTTTGCCTCCGCTATGTTTTGTACGGTTTTGATTAAAAAGGCTTTGGGCAATATCGAAATTTATTATTAATATTTCCTTTTTTTCCCCTTTCATTCTGACCTACTTTGAAGTTCCTTATTTTTTAATAATCACACGAAAATCATAAAATGTAAGTAGTGGAAAATTTCTGAAAAAATGCAACACCCCCCCCCCCAAAAAAAAATACAAATAAAATACAAATAAAATAAATACAAATAAATAAATAATGGCAGCACAATTGATCTGCACTTATCTCAATGACCATTATTCTTGAGATCTCAAGTTGTACCCATTATGTTATCAAAGTTACAAGAACAAATGCTGCTGGATTGTATGCTACACATCTCAACATCATCCCACCCCTCCGCCAGCAACCCACCCCCTCCGCCAGTAACCCACCCCCTCCGCCAGTAACCCACCCCCTCCGCCAGCAACCCCTCCATAACTAAAGCAGAAAACAGAGTTTGGGTCACATCACTAACATATTTTGTGTACTCTGCAATCAGAGGGGGCATCTAAATCAGGCATTATTTGCCAGCCAACATTTATTTACAATTACATTATTTTGATTTTATGGATTTCTCTTGCACTAACACAAGAGAAGGGGGAGGTGGCGACTGGCGGGTCAACTGCCACTTTGGAACTGAATTTACAGACATATGGGAGTCTCTGGGAATACTTTTTACCAAAATGTGGCCTTTGAAACTTTCTAAACATCACAAAACTTTGAAAAAGGGTCTTAAGATTTGAGATAAACTGGAAATGGAATTTTCCGTCAGAATGACAATATTATCTTTTTTCCCTACAGATCCTGATTTTTACGACTATGTTCTCCGAGTTCCAGTTGGAGTAAATGTGCAAGACCGGAAGCACACATTTTTGCAAGTAAGGCAGTTTTTTTGCTCTCCCCACTTTTGACATCCTTATGATGTGCCCGAGCAACTGATCCCCTTCCCCCAGCCAGTACACATGGTACGAAGTCTGAATGTTTATATTACACAGTATATATGCTACAGGCATGTTTGCCTTTTGTAAGATAAACTTTGAATATGGCTAGCTTAGGTAGAAACATGTGTGACCCTATGGCCAGAAGGGTAACGCTTCAATGTAATCCATTGGTTGAAATGGTTTTAGTCCATACATGAGGCTAGTACTTATAGCGTCATGGTCCACATCATGATACCAGATGATAACAATAGTTTCTATAGAATAGTCTTTCCTTGAGGCAATAGCCTGTTAGTACTTGAAAGGTCACAGATCGCATTTGGTTTTCTACCTAACTAGTATCCAAAAACTCCTTTCCGACCGGCCACAAGCTTGCACACAGCAGAAGCATGTCAATTTATATGCTTTAGTCCCATCACATGTCTGCTAGAGAATCTGTGGTCCAAATCAGTATTCCAGTAGAGTATCTGCTGGGGTCAGAATGCCCCACCTCCCCCACCCACCCATGATGGCTTAGACCAGGAATAAAAAAATTAAAAATGTGCTACTACATCATCCCTATTTTAACTTGTCTTGTGTTCTTAAATACGTAACTTGAAGTGCAGAGGCACATGGTTGGCCATTCTAAAAGGGATATATTGGAAGGCAATCATATTTTTTTCAACACAGCACATTTTAAGGTTAATGAGATCCTAAATGGGGATTTCCCTCCATTGTCACATACACATGGGTTGCATAACTCTTTGTTGTGTCTTGATGTGTAAAAAACTCTTTAAAAAGTGATATGAAATATCAATCATTATTAATATTGCTACTAAAAGTAAGCATTATACTGCAAACAATAACAAGGTCTCGAAAAGACATCACATGGCTATAGACTTGAGTGAAAAATACGCATCTGTATATTGAAGGAGAGCTATAATACAGGGTGAGTCAAGAAAACTGCAATATTGAAAGAAGCCATTTTGTTTTCAAAACCGAGTTGAAGTTTGAAACTTTAAAACGTTGCAAGAATGATTATTTGTTCCTAACTATGTGTGAAAAAATAAAGTTGATCACATTTTCTGTTTGTCTTAGGTGACCCTTTGCTGCACAACCCAATTTACGTGTTTGTCCATGAGCATAAGGATTTTCAATTGAAATTGCACACATTGCATTTTCATATTTGAATATCCCGCCAACAAAAATGTGGTATTATTTCATTTTGTATTCATAGCATGGGTTAGGTAAATTGATTATGTTAAAACTCCCATGTAAACAAGAAAGGATGCATTAAATTTCAATTAGGCCTACATCACAAATTTACTCAAGTTTCTGTTTGAATGAGATGCATTTTGTGCTCTTATAACTGTTTTGGGTGTTTCGTGGACAAACATGTGAAATGGATGCATAAACAGATTTCCCAAAGGCAAACAGAAAATGATATGGACTTAATTTTTCACACAACATTAGTAAGAAACAAGGTATTCTTAACACGTTTAAACAAATTCAAACTTCAACTTGGTTTTGAAAACAAGATGGCTTCTTTTCACTATTACAGGTTTTTTTGCTCACCCTGTAAAGTGTTTGGTGTATGATCTTCTTTTGAAGATTGAACCTCACACCTGGTGATGTTACACCTAGATAGATTTACGATCACTAAGGTAAGGAAGTGTGTTACGTTCGTGGCACATAAAATTATGAATAGGTGTTTATTTCAGAAAGATTTCTTTGGCATCATTGTTGATTCTTTATAAAGTCTATAGTATTGGTAGGGTTTTATCTTAAACAAAGTAATCAATGACATAACTAGACAACAGCTTTGGTAAGGCAAAGCAGATGGGTCCAACCGATTATGGGCCTTACAGTATGTCAAAGTGTTCTATAGTAGATTCATTAACATTGGCATTTAGACCCATCCCATTTTAACGGTAGAGGAACCACAATGGACCAATCACGATGACATTGGTTTCGCTGCAACATTTTAATATAATTTCAACGTTTGAAGTCATTAAAATGACTTCAAACGTTGAAACAACACATCCACAAATATCATGCGTCCATGCATGAATTAAACTACCCAAGCAAATAGTGCGCTATTCAAACCAACAAGTGACACATATTAATCATCATTTCTAATCCTTCTTGTATAGAAGAGGATTAAATTAGAAGAAAATCAATTTGTACAACACACCACTATTCTGGATATACAGGGTGACCCAGAAAATGTTGAACCCAAAAATCACAAAATTCAATATTTTTTGTTACCATTAAAGTAACAAAATATTGCATAACTCGTTCACCAGCAATGTGCACCATACATTTAACTTTCTAAAACATTTTAGATCATAAAAATAGGCCACACAAAACTTAAAATACCTGTAATTTTGTAAGAAGTGTTGTTTTGTAGTGTAAGTGAAGTGCAAAAAAATGGTTTCATGCTACATCAGAACAAGTACCTGTTTGAAACCATTTCTGCACAGTATCTCATCAATATTCATTTATTTTATGTAAATCAATATTATAATTATATGAGAGACTTTGAAAACAAAAACTGAAGTCCCCTTGACTTCATTTGAAAATGTTAATTTGATAAATACAGATCAAAAGAAAAGATTACTTAACTCACCGTACTTAGAACAGAATTAAGTATCATATCTGAACCAAGTTACAATTTTTTCACTTTTACAAAAGGGCGAAAACACCCCTTATCACACAATCAAGTGTATCTTAAGTTTGGTAAGGCCAATTTACATGATCTAAAGTTCTCCAGAAAGCTGAATAAAATGTTTACATAACTGTTGAAAACAGAATGCCATATTTATTTATTTTCATTTTTCATTTTTTTTTTTAATATAAGTTAAAAGTTTAACGGGTTCGCCGTCGGACGAACCCGTTAAACTTTTAACTTATATTATGAATACCCGTCGTCAAAGCCTATCTCACAAAGTTTGTGATTTTTGATTTTTGGGTTCAACATTTTCTGGGTCACCCTGTATGATTCAAGACTCAGGGAAGCAAAACCATATGTGCCAATAATCAGATTAAGATTTCAAATCACTGCCTCCCCCTCAATTGGAGATATTACCTGAACTTACTTAACTTACTGAAATGGTAAACCAGCCAAGGTCTGTGAATCTACTATGGGGAGGTTAAGGGAAGTGTCAACCCTAAATATATGAAATTTATCAAGCGCTGTAACTTTTAAACTAATAATGTAATGTACATAAAAGTATACAATTTTTCAAATGAAATGAGTCGGAGAATCCATTTTTTGGTATTAAATTTCCCCAAAAAAAGTGATTTCTACATTTTTGCCCAAAAATCACTTTTTTGGCGCCAAACATTTTCAGACAACCTAACAACATCAGTTTTTGATTCAAAATTTCACCAAAATCATCTAAAGTCAATTATCTAGGAAGCACTTTTTTATTTTGGCTAAAAATGTGATTTTTATCTCAAAAAGTTTAAAAGTTACAGTGCTTGATAAATTTCATATATTTTGGGTTGACACTTAACATTAACAATATTTTAGGCTTGGGGCTCCTGCCACAACTTCACACCACTGTAAGTAATTACCAACAGGTGACATAGCTCTCTGTAAATTAGAGAAGTATAAGAACATGAAGAAGAAGGATGTTTCCTTCGTCTCTCTGCCTGCCAAGCAGACATCAGTAATATCATATGTCTTCTGAACATGTGACAGGTTTGTATATTGAGATGGTGTTTATTAAAATGTTTGTATGTGTGAAGGTTATTAAAGAGGGAAGAAATCTGGGTCACAGTTATATTAGAATCAGGATAGACAGACATATGAACCTAGGAGGGATTCGTGTGCACATCGAACATACAAGTATGTTAGGTGTGCGTGAGCCATTTGCCAAAATGAACCATGATGATTGTAAAGATAAGAAGTAATAAAAACTAGTAAGGAATATGAACGAATACTGTCTAGTAAAGATAATAATAACCCTTGTTGTGTACTATAGATATCATATCTTGTGTATTGTTCATGTATTTTTGTAAATTCTCAGTTTCCACAGCCTTTGGCGTGACAACAAATAATGATTAGCTCATGGTTTCCCAGACATAAGAAAGTATTTAGTCAGTGTTATTGAAACTGTAAAAAAAACCAATATAGACACACTGAAATGTCATTTAAAAGGTTAGGACTTGAGTAAACCAAACATGACACTGCACTGCAAAATTATTTCTTACAGATGTGAAGCTTTAAATAAAGTTATATATTCAATATTTGAAAGAAACCCTCTCCTTGACAGTTTCGCTATGCAGTATATCAACCTTGCTATCTTCAGTAGATAGCTGTACAAAACATGTACGCTAAATAACCAATAAACTTGCCATTATATTTGACAAAATCAACCTTGCTATTGTTACCAAACAGAAGTATGCTTAATATATCAACTTCGCTATCTTCAGTAGATAGCATTATACGCAATCCTACTATACAAAAATTGCTATCCACAGTAGGTAATGCTAAATTCTAATTGACCTACTATATCCTAGTCTTAAAATAGCAATGTAGTCGAATAAGTGATTATGTTACCCCCTTCTATGTGAACATAGAAGTCAGTTAGATTTATTTAGGGGGAGTAATATCAGAATATGTGAGTATCTTAAATTAGGGTTAGACCATGTCACCTTTTGTTGATCAACATTGTAAAGTGCCCAGTTACATTTCCATGCATGGGGAACATGAATTGACTGTTGCATTGACTGCTGTTGTTACCAATGACTTGTTTGGTTTAGTGTTTGATTTAAAGTGGACACCCCCTTCGAATGCGCGCGCATACGGTCGGCAGACAAGCTTTCGTATGGCAAGTAATTCGCGCCCATACAGACAGGCATGCTTTAGTTTGCTGGTCTACACAGGTGACATCATCTATAAGCTATAGGCTATTTTGTGAGCTTACTCCTAAGTATCACCTAAATTAGCTAAACTATAATGCTTAAAAACCAGCATTTCTCCAATCAAATCTGCTGCAATCCACCTGGCGGGAAAGATGATGTAAGCCCTAGAGGGAGAAGACTCCTTCAGTTCCCAGTGGCGGCCCTAGGGAGGAATCCCACCCCCCCCCCACCCCAGTCTCGACCTTTGCACCCCTCCCCCCCCCCCCCCCCCCCCAGTTTCCCACCTGTCAGCTCAGGCCCCACCCCATTTTGTCCCCCAAACAATCAAAAATGTTGACTTTTAATGTGAACATGGTGAAAAGGGTCCAAAATGGGCTGATTTACCAGGGGGTTGTATTATTTCCAGCCCAATTTGTTCTTTCAATTTTTTCCACTACCCCACCCTCTGGCTAGCCACTAGCGAAAGAGCAGGTTTAAATGAATATCTATCATATCTTTACTTTTCAAAGATATATAAACTCAACCTGCTATCTTGAGTAGATCAACAATATGCTAGATTAATAAACCTGCTATCTTCAGAAGATAGCAATATGCTAGATTATATATTCAGAAGATAGCAATCAATATGCCAGATTATATAAACTTACTATCTTCAAGTGATGGGCGTTGTAATATTTTTGAGAAAAACTGACTGATGCAGCAACTTTAAGATATTTTTGGTCATTTACTTAAGACAAATATAGAAAATAATATCATAAGAATCGGTTGAAATATTGTTTGAGTGTCTGCAAATTTTACACTATCATTTCAGTTGTGTTTTGTTAGCATTTATATACCATATTGTGTTTAATGAAATATATACAACATGAATTATTTTCAGGTAAAATGTGGTAAGTAGTCGAACTATGGGTCCTGTCCTCGTCCAAGCACATCATACTTGAAGTACATACAGCGCTTACTTGGTGACAATGAACTTGCAGGCGCGTACCGCGGCATGTGAGCCAGGGGGGGCAGAAGTATGTCGTCCCGACAGTGGCGTAAATTTTCGTAAAAGGTTGCCCCAAATTTTTTCCCAGTCACACACCTCTTGAATTTCACGTAAGTAGGGGGGGTAGGGACACCCCCCTTAAAGGGTTGTTTATGAGAATTTATCGTCCCGGTTTATGAGAATTTATCGTCCCGGTATTGCGAATTTATCGTCCCGGTATTTGGAGCCGGGGGGGTCAACTTGCCCCCCCTGCCCCCCCCCCCCGGTCGGTACGCCCCTGCAATGAAGGCATGTTTCAAGAACGTCAGTTAGCCACTCTTGCTACAGATCGCTGTGCTTGGAGAGAACTTGTGGTCGCCTGCATGATGATGATATTGCAAGCATATTGCAATGGATTTGTTCCTATAGTGATGGAAAGCATAACAATTGATGGCATATTATCTGCTGAAGATAACCAATCGCTTTCTAGGCTAAGGAATAATTATGTAATATTAGGAAATGTTCCAAAGAGAGTGCAATATTTTGTATCAAGTGTAACATATTGTATAACATTAGATAATTATACAGTCCTCAAAGTAAATAGCGACCAGGTAATACTTTTTAGCTCCCAGTAAAAAAATAAATTATAAAGTTGTAAGGATATTTCTTCTCTTTAATTTGCGACATTGTTCACGAATATCGGTTAATAATTAAGAACGCTACATTGAAAAGGATAGAATAAAGTGCACTTTCATTTTCACACTTGGGTTTTGAACACACAGGACAGTGTAACAGGTATGTGCATGGGCTGCATTGATATCAATAATCAATTGAAGCATCCCCAATCCTCATCTTATATGCTTATTTATGAGCCCTTGTCGCTACCAGTTAATCAATAATCTGCTTGTTGCTAGTCCGAGGCTGCTGCGTGTAGAAGAACAAATGGGGGAAAATGAAAAACTGACTTGGTTTTGGGCACATAACTGACTAGTTAATATGCATTCAATTCAATCTTCACTCACCACGTGGATTAAGCCTGTAGGAGAAATTTCCTTGCAACTTTATAATTTAATATTTTTGGCGTGGGAGCTAGGCCTATAATAGTTTTGGAGTAGAGAATATTTATTACCTAGTCAGTTACTTATTTTGAAGACTGCAAATGCAATACTTATATAACACAAAAATAAGACATTCAAAACGTATTATGATTAACTATTGATCATCTTAAATTTTAGCGTGACGGGTGCGAGTCAAACATTGACAATACCCAAATATACTGTTACTGTAGTCTGCGCAACGAGCCAATTGAACACTATTCAGATCCGGGTTGGTTGAACAATTTCTTAACACCTCCAAAAGCTTAAATATAATATAAAATAATAATACCGCACATTGCTGTCTACCGAAGATAGCAAACGTGTAACATGTACTGAAGATACTGTAAGTGCTATCTACTGAAGATAGCAATATAGGTATTTGAATCGTGCTTAATAGACTCATTGGGTGACAGCTTCGAAGCATCACCAAGGCAGGAACAGCTACAAATGCCATCAACAAATTTAAAAATAGGCCTATATAATATTAAAGGTGGATGTTCTGATTGCTGGCCCGATTTACAACTTGATGTTTTCTATTTTACATAAAAGGTCATCCTTAAAATTGTCACATTCCAAAGTTTAAGTTGCATAACTCCAGTGGTTCTAATTTTAGAAGCACAAGGTCACAATATTTTGCCCATTGAGAAGTACACTAACTGGCTGGTGTTAACCACCTTTGGCAGTAATTCACCACATTTTAGCCTATGATTTGTAAATGGAACATTTCTGGCCCCATTTTACAGACATAATGAGAAAAATATGGGGATTCTTCCGATATCAAAATATCATGATGTGAAGAGAAAAAAATTAGCCAAAAAAGTAATCGGAACATACCTTTAATTCAAAGTTGACTTGTTATCGAACATTGTGGACTACCTCATCCATATGTTTGTTTAACTTTCAAGTTAACGCACAATCGCCAAGAGGGAGACTATATCTAGCAGATAGTAGACTTTTCATAAGACACCATTATACACTTCTGAAGATAGCAATATTTTATTATACTAAGATTGACATACTGAATATAGATAACACTGGTAATTAACTGAATAAAATTGATAAAGAAGATAACATATTGCTATATGGCCTACTGACGGTAGTAAAAGCCTATAGCATTGCTTATCTACTGAAGATAGCAATGAGAAAACGTATTACTGTCTACTGAAGATAGCCAATTGATATATCGTGAACTGGATCTGATGGCTATATCGTGAACTGGATCTGAAAAAATCTTAAATCAAATTATGAGGAAATATCCATATTGACCCTTGTCCAGAAGTTAAGTATGTCCATGAGACTTGAAGCACCTTATTCGTGAGTTCTGATTCTGAACCTAACCCATTAAAGGTTACCACTTGATCCACAAAGAGCACCGATCCATTAAAACTTTTTAAAACTTGATATAATTAACAAGTAAATCTAAAACGTGATGCACGTGACGAGATGGCAATGTCTCTTCATGAATATTTAAAAAAAGAGCTCAATTTCTGTCTTAAGGCTACTGAAAGATAAATGTACATCAAGAACATTACGGAAAAGGGTTCTTCAATTCACCCTATCACCTCTTCTATCCAGGTCTTGAGATGCCTGTTTGAATAAATGATGAGACAACGTCATTAGCGGCACTCTCCTTCTCTGCCTCTTTCAATTCATTACTGATTGTGTTTTGCCTGCCGCGAGCTCATCTACCACTCATGCGATATATCGAGGGCTAATTAGTATTGAAAAGTACAGCCGTAGATATCCCCTCATCTGGGTTGGCTAGATAATGCTGAATGATATTTTGTTTATGATGCATGCATCGCCACTGGCGGACAATTGGTGTCCAGACGACGTGTTCGTCTGGCAATTAAACAACACCAAGTTGGAGGTCACAGCTGAACTAGGTCATAATCATGATAATCGTGGACTTCGTAACATTGCATGCAATATTTCTTCTAATTCGTAATGATAGTTTTGTAGCCTAAAACCCGGGCCTAAAACATGATTAACCGTTAAACGTTGTTACGATTGTTTAGTCATATCGTTGCAAACGATAGCGTCGTAAGAATGAGCGTTTGCATACACTGCAAGAACGTTGGGTAAACAATTTACCCAACGTTGGTTAAATTATGAACAACCCCGTTGTTGGTAAAATAAGTACCAACGTTTGGTAAAATGTTGGCTAATTACCCAACGGTTGGGTAAAGTTTTGACCCAGCCGTTGGGTAAAATTTCACCAACAGTTGGTTAATATTATTTACCCAACAACGGGGTTGTTCATAAATTACCCAACGCTAAATAATTGCCCAACCGTTATAACAGTGTAGCTTCAGTCCTCTTTTGCTAACTAGCTATGCATTATACATGTACATGTATGTATAAGGATAAAAGGCCTAGGGTCACTATTCTGAAGAAAAAAGTATATTCATCAACAAATTATAGCGTTATCTATAGGGGAGAGCGGGGCGAGTCCGCCCTCGGGGCGAGTCCGCCCACCACGTGTTTCTCATCACGTGACTGTTGAAAAAATATCAGACTGGTGTAATTTGGTTGCACCGGTCCTAGCAAAGTAACTATTAAAACTTCAGACCCGGATACAGCTCCCCTAAGGATTTATATTGAATACTTGTTTTTGAATAATTAAAGTAAAATTATCTGCCATTAAAAACGTTGCATTAATCTAAAGACATCACAGCGATGGTACTAACTTTTATAGTCATTCAAAAGGTATAAGGGCTTTGCCTAACATATTATGCAGTTAAAAACTTCCCATTCCGTGTTTAGTAGGTATACCATGAGATTGAAAAACAAATTAGCTCTGGGGTGAGTCCGCCCCCATACCGCTGGGGCGAGTCCGCCCATGTCCTATTACACGCTAAGAAGGGGGCGGACTCGCCCCAACATAATAAATGGACACATGATGTGTCCATTTCATATGTTGGGGCCACATGGCCTAATTTGTCATAGTTGTGTCTAGTTGACTTTTGATCAATCTTTACATGGAATAACTGATAGTTTCTGCAATATTTAACTTGCCTATGAAGCCGGACGAGCTTGCACATCATGAGGGCGAACTCGCCCCGGCGTGAGTAGTATGGGGTAAGTCCGCCCTGTTGGTTATTTTCCTTACTCCTGCACTAACTAAAAGTTATAGAGTGCTGAAAATATGGGGGTATGTAGCTAAGAAACATAGCTTTCATTTGAAAGTAGGATAATTTTCTAACTTGTAAAATGAGTCCAATAGGCAAGCCTGAAAATTAGAGGGCGGACTCGCCCCGCTCTCCCGTACTATAGGCCAGTTTACCAAATGTTTACGGTGATTTTACACTTTCCACGCGGCTTTTTGTTTTACCAAATACAAAACAGATTAAGTTTTCAGAAACCTTTCCCACTTTCAAAGTCTATCCAAGAATTACAGAACCAATGCTAGGCATATTTATTTTAACGCATTTCTCATGGTGATTCCAGGTATGGTGATGAAATTCAATAATTTCTACATTTTGCGAAATTTTGGAATTGTCTTTTGCAGTCGCCTGTCGCGTGGAAAGTGTTAATTAAGCCAGGTAAGCAGTGGTTACGCTGATTTGGCCCAGTGCACTTGATCATGCCACGATGATAAAAACCTCCATCATTGCTGTCTACTGAAGACGTAGAACTTTGGCAAACTAGTGGCATCCAAACCTTAGCATATGGTGGCACAAAATACAATAACTAATAGAACACAACTCTTAATGTATCGTTTTCTTTAGGTTACATGTTAGTACATGCAGTTAGTATTCCGATTTGCGTTCCAAGTTCAGGCTTCGAAAGAGCATTGCATATTGCCTTACGCGCGCGCATATGTTTATTGACTATAAGCATTGTAAATAAAATTGGACCCAAGTCATGAACCCTTTAAAGTTGCAGTATGGCATGGCGTATACATTTATACATCGACTTTAGGGTCCATATCCAAACTCTGAGTGCTTTTAAATTGTTTTTCTAGCGATTTAAAAGCGCTTTTCCAACGGTATTTCGTTGGAAAAGCGCTTTGAAATCGCTAGAAAAACAATTTAAAAGCACTCAGAGTTTGGATATGGACCCTTATAGCTATTTTTTGGACAATTGAGCTAAATTTTGGCTACAAACAAGCTTTACCAAAGAATACTTCATTTTGGGAAGACATATGCGCGCTGTGTACTTTGACCATCATAATTCCATGATTCCTTTCGTCAAATGAACCGACAGTGCCAATCTCAACCGACACGATGTCATTATTGGGGGGGATTTGGGTGTACTTTGTTTGTAAATTTCATTTACAGCCGTACTTGATTTCATTTGGGGGCAAGGGTTCCAAGTGGGGGCTCCCCCCCCCCCCCCTCCCCCTTCCCCCCTCGCTGGTTACGCCACTGCTTGTTGGTCAAGCTCGCGGACTATTAGTATTACTTAAACATGTTAAAAGCGCCTATGGGGCGATGTCACATTGATCATGTCGAAGTGGAGCAGCAATCGTCCTCGCTCCGATCGGCATGGCAAGTATCGGATGTAGCACGAAAAGCGCTCGCCAAACCCCCAGTTTGAACCAAAACAGGGCTCTTTTACCATAGTCAGGATAGTAACGATGTAGGCTATTGAAACAAAGAAACATTTGAAAGCCAATTAAATGATTGTTTAGCCTATACTTATAGGCCTACTATAACATGACTAAATATAGCCTAATGCAGTGCACATAACATTCATGCGCTTTTATATTCTAAGGATATCTTTTAACAAAGATCTTGTCCAAAATAAATTATTAGGTCAGTACATTATTAGCAATATGATTTTAGACGAGAGCGTGTTAAATTAATTGATCTAGATCACTTCTAAAAAACCGGCATTTTGCCACGTGACCAGGATGCCATTAAATAGGCCTACGACCGCCTGCATCGTTTTATGCCAATTTATTTCATTATGATTAATGTCACTCATTTTCTTTTGGTAATATTTCTGAGCGATATCTGTTCTTTGATAGAAATAATCTAATCGATACACGTCAAAACGTTTTACTCACATTCTTTTTGTATCGGATCCGTTGTATGAAACTAATAAGAAAGCTTACCGATATGATATATTGATTTCTAACATGAAAAAGGAGGCCGACATAATGTTTGAGATGTGTTGCCGGGTCATAAAAAGTTAAACTTATAACAGCATAATGATATTCTAAATTGATTTTAATAAAAAGGTGTGTTCGTCCAGGAAGGTTGTTGAAAAAAACATCTGGTGTATAAATCGTGAATATTGATAGGCCTGGAGTTTTCGAGAATTAAAAAAAGACATGACCAAATTGGAAGAATATATTAATACCATTTGTAGGTTTTTAGTGAGGCCGGATATACTAGCCAGTGGTTGCTTTGCAAGGGTCGCATTATGACGCGTCTGCGTGTCCTAGACCTCTCACTTTCGAATAGTGACGCGTCAGATTTCAAATTGGAAAGCCTTGCGGGTCCCGATCAAAATTGAAGGGACCCCTCACATTTGACGATGTATGGAAATGGAAACCTTAAGAAATTCTGTAAATTACATATCCATCCTTTGCATGCTCACAATATAAATTCAAAAAAACTGTCTGTAAAAAGTAAAATTAAACTTAAAAATCAAACATTTCTAAATCGCTGGCAAATTGCTTCCGCGAAAGTTTCAATGATTTCTATATAAATAGACATTCTATCAGTATATTCTACTGATTTCGTCCATTTTCAAATACCCATACTTCGGGACCTCTCATTTTCTTGAGGGACCCCTTAAATTTGTTTTTTGAAGTCCTACGGGGTCCCGAAAAATTTCATGGGACCTCTCACATTTTTGATCCAGTGCTACCCCTGGCCAGTGGTTGCTTTGAATGAAGTGAATTCACTATTTGTTGCCACATTTCTATAGATAAGCGTGTAATTTTCTGTCCCGAATAATATCTTCAGTATACACGTTCAAATATAATCGCGATTTTAATTTTTGTTGTTGAAAATATACCACGGAATATTCATTCTGATCCCTTGCGGATATCGCATACCTGAGAAAATACACTTGTCTCATCTTATGATAAAAATGCAGATCTATCACAATAATTGAGCTCTTCAAAAACATGAACAATCTCAATAGCTTCGGTGTGAAAGGTCATCACCCCACCCGTTCCCAAAAAGTAAAGAAATAAATGCCTAATCCGACAGCGCCTAATTGCAATATCTCCTCATCCGATACTTGCGTCTCCTTTGCATAATTTATTGCCTTTTGTACTCTATTTGTAGTATTTGATCGTTTTCAATCGCCTCAAGGTAACGATTGTATTGTCAACGCTCTCAAAAGCTCCCAAACGTTTTTGCGCATCACGTAACCGATCTTCAAATCTCAAGGGGGTGGGGGAGGACCATTAGTTGTCAGGTGTGCATTGTTCCCATTCACTCAAGTACTCTTCAAGGCGAAAAGAAAAGGTTGTGGTGTCGAGATGATAAGTTGATAAAAAGTCCAATTGAAAAAAAGAAATCGAATTTGGAAGACGGTGTAATAACGTATTCACCAACACGAGGAGGTTGAGTGAGCAATCAGACCATGATCAGACGGGATTATTGGGTAGAGACATCCCGATTAATTGGATGGTGAATAGGGGTGTTCTTATTAACGTTTATACTTTTCATTTGGAAGTCTGATAGCATTGAGCAAAGTGGCTTTCAATCTATAGGCTTAAATTGCGATTTAATTGAGATTACATTATTACATGCATAAGACATTGGGATTGGAATCGGGCAAACACTGTCGATCAAATTAAAATAGAGACACTTTTCAACAAACATGTTCAATAGATACACTTTTCAACTTGTTCAATCGAATAAAGTCCACGCAAAACATGTTTTAAACGTCCAGTTCAAAATATTGCAGTGTATATGGCATTTACGCAGTATTTGCGGCTAATAGCGGGAGTATTTGCGAATTCTGTGGCTGATGAAAAACTGATGTATCTTCTCGCATTTTACACATGATACAATCGTACGCTGTCAATTATTTTTGGCCACCACCATGCTGACCTTCATATAGGGACATTCGGCACGCTTCTGCGTCGAAATAGTTTGCTCAATCAATCGCTCTGCACTAGAACGCCACATTTCAGCGCTAATTCTTATTGCCCAATTGCACACCATACCGACGAAAATTACCTGGACGATTAATTCCCTGCGGCCGACTCTCTCAAGCTAATTTTCCACACGCCTCCAACCCCTGCCTGCCTCCATACAGTTCTGTGTATACTCAACGATACGAGATTCACCCCTATTTGATGAAATGGAACGGTCGATGTATACTTGAAAAAACAACGTGACCAAGTTAAAATATGAGTAAGCAGGAGAGGGCCTGAGTGAAATGTTTGAACGTTCTAATTTGGCAAAGCGAATAAAGGGACAGGCTACAGCCTGTAGCTTCAAAGTCCATTCGATGTTTGTAAGCTCGATACACCGACATACCTGTATATAAAGCCAACGATATGAAGAAAAAACAGATATAGTTTTAGAGGTGTGAATACACATAACAAACCAGTGCCGCATTGGATTTATACACTGATAATATTTTGAGCATCTTTCCCGGTTTGCCTGCTGCCTCTATGCATCTGCAGCAGCTGTGAATGTGGAATATATCCTATCTGCTTTTACATCAATAGTCGCTTGCTGATGGTGAGGCGACACACAGAGCGCTATGAAGTCCACATGCAGGTAAGAATAGAAAGGTGTCAACTATTTAGCACTTGCAGTGTGTATACGGCAGTTCGTATAGGTCAGTGCGGCATATTTTCGTTATTTCGCAGGTGATTGCGGCTACGGATTCTCACTCAAAAACTACATGTACTTAATAATGAATGCTGGTATGATGAATCGCACGTTAAATAAAATCAGTAATTAATAAATAATAAAATCAGTAATTATGATAAGCAACAGGTTCAACCGCAGAAAAATGAATGCTCTTCAATTTTGTATACTCTTACCATGGACTTATTAGAATCTATTTACGCTATATATTGACCATTCTCTCTCCCGACAAATAATGTCACTGCTGTTGGAACCCGGGGTGTTCAGTGGTCATTACAAGAGGGGTATCATGCGTGTCCAAGAAATCACGTAATTAGGGTGGTTTTTGAAGCTGGGGCACGTTACGTACGTAACGTGTTTAGGGTATCAAAACAAGCCAAATTAAGAAAAAGGGTATACTTTTTACATCATTGGCTTTTGTATTTAGGGTCCTTATTCATGTTATTTGCTCCATGAGGATTATAAATAGCCACATGGGCGAGATATAGTTCTCAAATTGTATCTATCGCACTGTGCTCTGATAAATCAGCTCGGCGTTTGTTTCATAATAGCTTAGGGACGCACCATTAGATTTTCAGGGGGGGGGTAGGAAGTTTTCGGAAAAAAAAAATTCACCCTCTATGCAGGTCAAAAAAAAAAAATTCACCCCCTGATGAGTAAAAAAAAAAAAAAAAAAATTCTACCCCCACCCAACTCAATATGAATGGATACATTAAAAAAAAAAAATCGCCGCCTCCGGCGGCGCAAAAAAAAAAAATCACCCCTTGCGGCGGCCAAAAAAAAAAAATTCTCCACCGAACCCAACTTCCTACCCCCCCCCTGAAAATCAAATGCTGCGTCCCTTATTAGGGAAGGAAAAAGGGTTAGAAATGTGTCATACGCAGTTAAGGTTTAAACTACAAATTACTTGCTTAGGGTTTCAAAATATTTTGAGTACTTGTTTAGGGTATCAAAATATTTTGAGACTTGTTTAGGGTATTGGAAATACTGATATTACTTGCTTAGGGTATGTAAAATACTGTGACATACTTGTTTAGGGGGTGCTTTTTCACATTAACACGATTACGTATTTAGGGTACTTTTTGAAAGTCCTTGGACGCGCATGATACCCCCTTGTAAATGAACACTGAGCACCCCGGGTGTTGGAAGCCCCTGGTTGGAAGCATAAGCTGAATGAGCTATAGAACATAGTACAAGTTGTTTACTTACCAACTGTAGAATAGACCCTTTACATTTTTCTATGTTCTCAACTCTTTTGTATTCAACAGTGTTTCAATTTACATTGGGAAGAAAATGCACAGAGCGTTAGGTTGTTGAGAAGTACTATAGGATCTGGGTTAACAATTGAACAGGGTTGGCCTATACCATCATCACATTCACTTCAGACATAAGCATTTTCAAGAACTTTAATTTTCAAAAAATATCATGAGTAATAAAACTGTTGCAAAATAAAATGAATGATGCATACTAGGGTTTTGCTATGCTTATAATTAATTATAGTAAGAACAAGGAGTTATTATAGTAAACTACAATGACACTTTGTTTAGAACCTGCTTAATTGTAGCTATATTCACAAGCTTTGGTTTAAATGTTAAGGAAAACATCAGAAGTAGGTCTATGACTGAGATGTCTATATATGATATGGTTATGCCTGAACTCAGATATATATGGCTTAGTTTGTAAAAGTACTATTTTTGTGTCCAATAACACCATGCAGCAAAACATAATTTGCCTAAGTAAAATAATACTACAGGACCATCTAATGGTAGGCCTAAATATGGTTCAAAACAAGGTTTTATGAAATCAGCACCAATTATTACTTCTTTCTTGTATTTCTAAATGAGATGTTTCTAATAATTACTTTGTACTCTCTTAAATCAAAAGATTGAAAAGTCAATCTTAAAGATTGTGCTGAGGGAAGGATCTTAAAATATTGAAAATGTTCAATCTAGTATAAATACTAAGAGTGAAATTTCAGTCCGATATATTGACATTTCACTCTATTTTAGATTGAATCTTTTCAATCTTTTAAGATCCTTCTCTCAGCCCAATCATTTAAGATTGACTTTTCAATATTTTTATTTAAGAGAGATATGATTAGTTTGTAAACGTACAATATGTCCAATATACCTTGCAGTAAAACATAATTTGCCAACAGAAAATAATACTATAGGCCTTATTAAACTATAATATAAGGTTCAAATCAAGGTTTTATGAAATCAGCATCAATTACTTCTTTCTTGTATTTCTAACTGTAAATGGGATCAAGTTATCTTATAATTGTAATATCACTTTGTACACTTCAGCCTCATAATTAATAATCATTTAGTTATGATGAGATCTACTTGAGTTTATTGCCACCACTTCTTAAATGGCTACCTTCTTAAAAGTATACGGATACCATGACAGACAACAGAGGAAACATCAGTCTCAAAAAGATATTGAATATATCACAGCTGTTAAGCAACTGTGTGAAACAATTTGCTGAGATTATGCGACACACACTATCCAAACCAATATAGCAGGGCTCACAGATCAGGTTCAAATTTACACCTTAGTCAAAAAGGGGCCAGAAAAAAAGTACCTCATTCAATACATAACAACGCAGAAACACCTCCGGTATATACATATCACATTTCCCAGGATTGAAAATCTATAACACGAGAAACCCAAACAAAACAGCTGTCCATGTTATGTAGAAGGAAAATAAAGAGAGAAAAGAAAATTTTGGATTTGACCATACAATTACTGTAATCGTATTACGATATAACTAAAGGTGTATGGTACCTTGAGGGCCCAGTAGTTGTCGGCTTCTGTCCGCCATTCCTTAATTGTAGCTGACAGGGTATGCAAGTGATGGCGTGTTGTGAATGCCGCTCATAATATTATATGTCACGATAAAACCCTTATATTATCAACCCCCTTAAAACCTAATATAGTAATAACATGGGATATAGAGTTGGATGATGCAAGATATCGCAAATGACGGAAGAAATCACAAACGGCTTAAAATTCAGCTCTTCTAAAACAAAATGGAAGAATCCCCCTTAAATATGCGCGTGGATTACAGCACTGTTGTTTTCACACAGAGTGAAATCTAATTATGGGGACTGCGACGTTTGTAACTAGGAAATTGAAAAATAAACTATACAGAAACTAACACAGCGGAAAATGCGAAATATAACTTGCACTTGCTATCTGTCAAAATATACCGTTGTTAAGGTGGGATTTGGTATGTCGTCAGGGTATATTACGGCACACGGGACGAGCGACGGTGACAAGAGTTGAATATTTCTGCCGCTCGGCTAATTCGAAATAAAACATTTTGCGTTTTATTTTGCCTAGATTGTGTGACCACTTGTAAAGGCATTTTCCGGGTGACGGCACTGCAATCAGAGTGTGGCTTGACTTTGGCACATTGCCTCTAAATTGGCAAAACCACCAACAAGCTCACTCTGTTTAATAATAATGTATTGGTATATTTACACCATTTTTGACAGCATGTAGCTCCTTTTTGTTACAAAGCCAGGTTCCGAACATTTTTATCAATTGTCTCATTCCATCTCTATCCTTTTAGGCAAAAAAAAACCCCAAAACATGTTTAGATGTTTAGCGTCCTGACTTATTTCAAGAAAGGAAGGAGGAGGCCCTTTTTATATTCTATTTTTCCCCATGAAAAATCCCCCTAATTTAATAGCGATGAACTTTGTGAACCTTAAAAGGAGGAGGCCCTTTTTAATCTGTTTTATTTCATGGTTCTGAGGGTTGGTCACTACAAAACTTGTTTAAAATGCATATAAGGAAGATACAAACTTGTTACAAACATCTTAAACTCTAAAATGCCTGAAGAAAAAAGTTATGACTGAAATAAAAAGAAAAAAAAGGAAAATTGAAGTGGACCCAAAAAAGAAAGCGGGAGGGGACGCTAAACAGGGTTTGTTGCCGATAAACAAGACAAGAATCTCCAAGCAAATCCCTCTTTTCATTTGTGCCTTTATCCTTCTACTTTCTAGTCAATTTTATATGCACACCTATCAAGGATAATGTCCGTTTATTATTCCTTATTTGAGGGTAGAACACATGACTTAAAAGATCATCGACAAGGCCCTCAGGGCTCAGGAGAATTCGCGATTTTATACGTTGCGTATTGTTATGTTGATTGCTTTCAAGGAATGACCCTATATAAATGGTTTCTCAACAGCTTTATCGAACATCGAGTTCTCAAAAATAACACCTGGTCTTACAGCCGGATTGTAAATTTAATATGAAGATGTTCAGAATATGTAATGACCCTTGACCATTAAGGCCTATAATACACCTTTATGCCTATAGAACCAAAGCCTAAAACTGAAGGATGGTCAAGTCCTTGGTGCACCAACCGCGCATGCATCACTTAAAAATATGTAGGCCTAGGTATAACAAAAACCTTTTCAAATCAGGGTCATTTATACACCAACTGATAAAGGGTTAAAAGTAGCTATATTTCCTTGTCATTTTTAACGGTTTTTATGTATTTTCGGGTCATTTGACAGGGTATAAGAAATAACTAGAAACGGAGTATACAAATTTAATCCTAATAGTTGACCCCGAAAACTTGAAAAAGGGTTAATTGTTAATTTAACGATACAATTTATTAATCGTGTATGGGATCAAAACAAAACTTGCATTTTCGTTTTGACACTGCGGATCGAACAATATTTCAATATGTACGTAAATACGAGCTTTTTCACAATCACGTCCATGGAATTGAATTAAGGAAAAGAACTCGTGTATTATAAATCTAAAGCTTTTAAAAACAACCCATAAAAAGGACTCGTATACATACATACAAAATAATCGGTTACTATACGTATTTCGGACATGTAATTAATTCGGATTGCACGAATCATTGCCGGTGGGTTTTTTTAAACAGAGGAAAAGGTAGAATTCCAAAAGCATTTTATGTTAGGCCTATAGGCTATGCATTGGTTCGATATATTATCAGAGTATAGGTTTTTATTTTACATTAAATATACCATAACATGCTTTCACAAGGTCCCGTCCTGAGTTCTCGACAATCTGTTATACAATTATAGCTAAACAAACTTCCAAATTCAAGTGCATGCCCACAATGTTTTGACAAAAACCAAAGTCATCTATTAAAGAATCATAGCAACCGATAGCTTGATCATCGTCAAAGTCATAAAGTTCAATCGAGAACATAGTCCAAAGCTATACTGCCCCACCACGACAGAAGGAAGTATGGGACAAATTGAATTTGTTGATATATGATGAAATAACTATTTTTGTGGATTTTTCATATTTTTTCAAACAATCAATTACATTTGTTTTACTATTAAACAAACGTTATTAATTATTTAAAAATATATGAAAAATCCACAAAAATAGTTATTTCACCAAATATCAACAAATTTAAATTGTCCCATACTTCCTTCTGTGGCGTGGTGGGGCAGTATAGCCTGAGAGCGGAGAGAAGGAGGATACTCAAAACACGGTATCACTTTATTGATATGTAATCAAGGTTTATTTGAAATGGGGACAATACATATATAGGTTGTACCAATAAACACAGATAAGGTTTTATAACTATACTACAAACGGTCAGTTTAAAATGCCTTGGTTTGAATTAACATGTAGCTCCATCGTCATCGTTTGTTCATCTTCTCTTGACGATGCCCTAACACCCTAGCCTCGGCTCGAGGCTTCTGGGCCCTGGGATACTTTATTTTTTTATTTTTTTCTCTCTCTCTCTCTCTGTTTTTCAATTTTTCTGTGAGCTTGGTTGATTTGTATTCAGTGTGTCCTGTCCCCCTACCTCTGTTGTGATAAGATTCAAGAGGCAAGCAATAGAGATTGTGAGCATTTAGTAGACCGGGTACCTGTTACTGTTGAGAGTAGTACTAGTATCATAGATCAGGGGATCAGCAACTTACTTGCACTATTTTAAGACATTTGAATCTGACCATAACAGAGGTAGGGGGACAGGACACATTGAATACAAATCAACCAAGCTCACAGAAAAATTGAAAACAGAGAGAGAGAGAGAGAGAGAGAGAGAGAAAAAAATAAAATAAATAAAGTATCCCAGGGCCCAAAAGCCTCGAACCGAGGCTACTAACACCCAAGCTATAGCCCCCAAAACATGCCAGATCGATCAAGGGGTGGTACTGATATCTTTTTCCAACTGATCTTTTTAAAGTGATGAGAGATACATATTTATGGTCCAACCCATTATTTCGCATTTATTTCGGCATTCAGTTTATCAGTGGAGTTTCAAAATCGTTCGAACTGAAGAACAGTATGTAGGTTTCAACTGAATATTTCAATTTACTAAATTTAATATTTCAACACATTTTGACCTATAACGTGAAGGTATGGGCAATTACTTTAAAAACACATATCATTGTCAAACACCCTGACGTGCAAAACCCGCGTGCTCTGGTGCTTACGTGCTATGATCGTTATCATAATGTATGGATGACCGAGTCAAATCTAATAAAACTGTGATATTTGACGCAATATCATCTATATATCTATCCATAAAATAAATTAAAATTCCATGATCTATCTAAACGCCGGACGAGCGGGCGGACGAGCAAGTCAAAATGTCAATCACACTAACATGAGATGTGCAATCATTCAACTCGAGAGCAGTGACTATTATTAAGTGTAAAGTGTAAAGGCATTTGACAGTAGAAGTGTCGATTCATATTTGCAATTATTAATGTGCGATTATCTCATATCATCACCATCGGGGCCGGCATTGCGTGCGTCCAATCTACGCGTGTCTAGCTGTCATGATTGCTATTTGCCAAGTCCATAGTTCAATCTGAAACAACTGGCGATATAATACAAATGTATTGGCAAGTTATATTGTTACATTTTATGTATATGATTATTTTCCATAATCAGGATAGGCCTAGTATTAAATACCACCACTCGATTTTAAACCCCAGAACGTGGGTTTAAAGTGGATGGCCCCATCAAATTCCAGGCAGGAGAATTTTCAGATTTAAACTTAAATTCATTTTTTGTTAAATAACAGTTTGTTTCGGTATGTTTTTAGCCTGATTCACGCAATTTCAGGTATATAAGGGGGGTTGTCATGTATATATTCCCATGTCTACACTTTAATCAACATTTGAAATGGATCCAATCAATTTAAACCCCATTTAAACATCCAATTCCGCCATACGATCCAAAATGACATCCAGAATTACGATAGTGCAAAGGCGTGATACTGTGAAATAGCGACATGATTTGCGTGTAAAATAAGCATACCAAAGTGATCGATTGGTTGGTCCAATAATATAATTCACTACTCGTCCACAAATTTATCGTTTTTCAAAGTGTCAAAAAAGAATACTTTAGGCCTTGGAGCGTAAAATTATGAGGTTATTAAAGCGAGATTTTGTTTTGTTCCGCATAAAAATCGGGATTTATTCCGCTACGATGGTTTGTGTCCTTGTATAGCATCCACAATATAAATTTAGACCTACAATAATCCTTTTTTATTCCTTATTATCTGCCTATCTGCAGGAAGAGTCTATCCATGTATCACATCAAGAATCTTTGATCCGTATAGTTACCCATAGTAAACATTGATTCATATTAAACAATATTATGTACTATTATTTAAGGCATATGTGACTGTCATAGTTCACATTAGCAATATTTGATCATTAAAATACTTTCCAGTATTTATGCTTAAAACAAACTGTGTAGGCCTAACTTTATTACCAAATTTGGGACAATGCACGCACGAACTGGGGGAGGGGGAGGAGTGTGTAACGTTTGAATTTTGTTTTTCAAAATTATTTTCGTATGGAAACGAAAGTATAGGGGGGTAAGACATGCAGTGGTAGGGTATACTTAAGGAACTCCGAGAACCTAGTATAGGTTCTCTTGTCCTCGCTGTTTAATTTGTGGTTTCAGCGATTTTTCTGAATATGATCCTTATGTATTTTCACGGATTCAGGAATATCTCATTTTGGTTGCGTTGGGATACTGCTGCTTGCTCCCTCCCAGGCTGAAACTTGAGTACACTTAAAACTAGTTACCATTATAATAGATGCCTTTGAAAACAAATTTACATTGAAACATCTACGTTAGACTCGGTCCATACATGACACATAAACAGGTATTGTGTTGGACATTTTCATGCTTGCATTCAAATTGAGTCCGTGTTTATCCCCCAACTCGTCTGTTGTTCTTAATGTGTACCCACATTTTAGCGGAACAATAGAGGGCTGGCTCATTGCAAACTTTTCGAGACAACATTGTTGACCGAATTGTGAATTAAAGTGGTTCGTATACACAAAGTGTAATACAAGATGATATTCGATCCGTGTGGTAAATGTTGGTTCCTTAATTTTCACGTATTTAATGGTGACAGGGTACGTGTGAATAGACTTTTAATGAAGTACAAGTAGTCCAACAACAACAAATCCAAACTATACTTTTATACATTCTCTTCTATAATTAAAGCCGGTTTTCTTATTGATAGGCCTTCATACGACATAACTTAAACTAGCTCACATGGCGGTATACGGGGCCATATCGTAAACTTTTGACAGTATCATAAAAAGTTTGAGCAACAACAAAAAAGGCAATTTTACATACACGTGGATCTTGAGAGGGTGGAAAGTTTCCTTGTTCACTTACAGGCTTCATTTCATTAGTACGCGATGATGTAAGATTTTTCCTTTTAAACAATGTCGGTGCAATTCGACAATCAATTCAAATTAAAGTTTTTCAAAATATTAAAAAATGCTCAAGACTATACATTGCAAATAAAATTGCATAAATTATGCAGTATAACAAGGAAATAGAATTGAGGCTCAACATTTGCCAACTTGAAAAGGCAGTGGTGGTGATAGGACGCCCTCTGTTAGTTCATCAACGTTGATGGCGACATTGCACTCAAAAGTTGAAAGTTGGGCTATAATTGATGATGCGAGAAATAGTCTTCCAGAATTAGGTGACCGTGCGTGTAGTGTAGTATTTTAGCAGGAAGGTCATTCATCATATTATATTTACACACCGCTCCGCCACTGTCGCGCAGAGTGTTGCATGTGCGTTCGGGCTGCAATACTAGCTATTTCAATTTGTTGAGAAGTGAGGCAGAATTGAAAACCCCTCGCGCTATACACATACACGTTTAGCCATTGCCACAACCTATTGATCCTTCAGGAGGTATATGATCAGTGATAATATTGAAAAATCACATCTTGCGTTTGATGATATTCCTGCATTCTACAATATATTTTATCATGAGAGGTTGAGAGTTGGACTAGAGTGCTACAGCAGCGAGCCGCGTGTAAGGGAATTTTAATTTGCTCTGTGTGTGTGGCATGTCCCGACTGCCAAGGTGTATTTTACGAAGAGTTTCCAGCAGTGCCCCCTTTGCATCGGGGATGCCGTGTTTTTTAGGTAAGATAATATACAATTCGGCCAATAATGCTTTTCCGGATATATAGGAGAAATAATAATCAAGATGTACTATTAATTTTAAGTATTGTGTACACTAAGCATGGACTTATGGTACAAGTAGGAACACACGCGAAACAGATGAAGTGCAGCTAATACCAGTAGTAGTTATGATAATAGTACATACATGTACCTGAAGATGTGTAGAAGAAAACGCTCTTATATTACGAAAACCTCTAGGCTAGGTCAACTAGGCGCGGAGGTTATTTCATTTAATTAAAACTCACCTGTACATTACATTTACCGCGACCGGGGCTTTAGTAAGGTACGGTCAGGTTCGACCTGTAAATATACCATAATACACGTTATCTTGATCCGATTCTGATCTGAAGATAGAATTCAAGAATTTATAATGATCCCTGTATGCTGCCCGAGGCTTTTTCACACCATGGGGAGAATCAAGTATGACATTTTATAGGATTAGGAACACTTTTAAAAGTGTAGTTGCCATTTTTATTGACATTAATTTGACTGCTGTTTCCAGGATGTTTTTGAGAAACAAATATGATATTTGGTGAGTGAGTGTGATCTGCCATGATGATAATATTCAGAAATAGAAATACATCAGTGTTATTAAATCGATGCTATTATGATGGAGGCTGTTACTTTCAGGGATTTGGGCAAGGTTATGGTTTGATGGAGGAGTTGCCGGAAGATTTTCATATTATCTATGTGGTGTGTGGGGGAGGTATTTGAAATACATGGAAATGTTGAGTTTATTGTCTTATATCAAGGCAGTAATCATGGTAATGCCTTGATTAATAATTTAGGTATGTCTTTGGTGTGCTGGACATATTTTGTGAACACGTGTTAGTAAATAATTGGGCGTGAAGTCGGACACCCATATAACTCTGCACAGGTACGGTATTGTTGAAAGTCTGATCAGAGTAGCAATCAATCATGTTGGACAAGTCAATCTGGTGGCAATTGTTAGAAACAAATGCAAACAATTGGAGGCAATTGAGTCCTCAACAACAGAAAACCAAGGTCATCCAACTTTTTTTCCCCTCGTGCTGTCACCTAATAAATTATTTTTGGCTATAGAAAAGTGATTTATTCATTAAAATGTTAACTATTGCAAGTCAGTAATCTTTATTGGAACCAAACCATGCCTGTATTACCATGGAAGTATTAACAGACACTCATGCGTATCACACGCATATTACGCGCGCATTGCACCTGTATATTGATAGCGGATCCTGTCCTATACGCTAAATGGTTGATTCGGGTTAATTCAAGTATACAAGAGACTATTTGTCAAAGAAAAACTATAACTTATCATTCTCAAATTGTAACCTCCATTCTACATTAATTAGTAAGTGCAATGGCATTGTCTAATACACACTGGTGTACATGTAGCACTGACGGCAGTGGTGAGATGTATTCCACCACCTCACTGGTGGCTGCGGTGTGGATGTATTCAACACCACCTCACTGGTGGCATGACTCTACTCCACACTGGTGGCAGCGGTGGGATGTATTCCACCACCTCACTGGTGGCAGCAGTGGGATGTATTCCCCACCTCAATGGTGGCAGCGGTGGGATTTATTCCACCACCTCACTGGTGGCAGCGGTGGGATGCGTTCCACCACCTCAATGGTGGCAGCGGTGGGATGTATTCCACCACTTAACTGGTGGCAGCGGTGGCATGATTCTACTCCACACTGGTGGCAGCGGTGGGATGTATTCCACCACCTTACTGGTGGCAGCGGTGGGATGTATTCCGCCACCACAGTGAAAGAAGTAGTGTGACAGCTATGGGCAGGCCTGGCTGTGGGATCTAAAATGTTGACATTGTTATTCCATATACATGTAGGTGGCAGTGGTGAGATGTTGTGTGTGTGTGATAAGAGTGGCTGATTCCAGTATTATAGATATGGGGTGAAATGTGACGTCATGCCGGGTATTTGGTCGGCAGTTGCCATTGTTCGTTGCCAGGCGGTGTGCGCGCGCTTCCTGTTTTGTTTAACATACCTTGAACATACCTTGAAGCGCCACACCATCTTCGTTGTTGCCGAAGTTGTGTGGCAAGGGTTGGGCGGGCTTTTTAGCCCATTATAACCCCATTGTTGTTGCTAGTTGTTTTTTGAAGCAGAGGAGTGTTGGTGCCGTAACAGCGCTCTCAGGGAGATTGTTCCAGTCGTCCACCACTCTGTTGCTGAAGAAGTGCTTCCTGATGTCTAGGTTGGCCCTTATCTTGAACAGTTTCATTGAGTGTCCTCTTGTTTTGTCATGATGAGATCTTTGGAAAATGCTGTCTGGGTCTATTTTGTCAATTTGATGCATGATTCTGTAGGTCTCGATTAGGTCGCCTCTTCTCCTTCTGTCCTCTAGAGTTGTTAAATTCAGTCTGGAAATCCTGTCTGGGTACGAAAGATGTTTCAGGCTAGGTATCAGTTTGGTAGCTCTGCCTTGTACTTTTTCTAGTTTGGTCTTGTCTTTGACGAGGTACGGATTCCAGACTTGCTACTTACTAGGACCCGTGCTTTTAAAACTCGCGCCAAAGCAGTATGAAGGGCAATGGCATAGTGGACAGTGTTGTGGTCATATGCTGTTTCGTTCCCTCAAGCATGTATCGACAGTCCAGTCTTCGACCATTGCTTTTGTTGATAAACATTGCTATCACCCCATCTATAGTGTTGTGTGACGTGTATGTGATAGTGATGGGATGTAGTCCAATTTAGTGACAGTTGTGGGATGTTTTAGTAATGTAAACTGCATTGCTGGTGGTAGTGGTGGGACATTGTCATCTCTGCCTAAACTTCACTATGGTTTAAAACGGTAGCTGTGGGATTATTGATATTTCCCTCAGTTCCATATTGGCCGCAGTCGCATATAAATACTGATTATTATTATTATTATAGGTCGGCTGTACTTCTCCTCCATATCAAAGTTCTACACTACTGAACATGATAACAGAGTGAAAGCAATAGTCCATAAGAATTACTTAAAGAATAGTATAACATTGGGATATCAAACTTCTTATAATTGTCTATATGATCCGATTCTGACTCCTCTCAAGCAGATAAAAGTCGATTTCATATTACAATGCTTCCCTTCAAGTAAACATAAATCGATTATTACATATCCTGAATGACCTGATGATATTCGTATGAGGTGAAAGTACTTATTACAAAAATGCGCCTGTCGTATGATAATTTTGATATATTTTATGATAAGGCCGTGTCCCGCAAGCACAACATAGTGCATTATGTGTAATTACCATGCCCGTATTGCTTTATTTAGAACAAAACATCATACTTATTATAAAAACAAATAAAAACTGCCATCTCTCAACATGCAATTTTTAAAATATAAAAACTGCCATCTCTCAACATGCAATTTTTAAAATTCGCGGCGATCGAAAATCTCGGTGTCGATAAAGGGTCATACAATGCACCTGTGCAAATTTGAGCACCAATAACCATGACGTCATCGACACCGGGGCTTTCGATCGCTGTGAATTTTAAAAATTGCATGTTGAGAGATGGCAGTTTGTAGGCCTATTAGTTTTGATTAGTTTTTGTCATAAGTATGATGTTTTTGTTCTATATAACTACGCGATTTGGGCTCGATAACTATTTTCTAACATATAATGCACAAAGTTGTGCTTGCGGGACGCTGTTTTTAGCCTTCTCAATTTTTGACCCGATGTTTCAGTGATATGATTGTGTGAATATTGGTTGATCGTCTTTTGTAGTCACAAATGTCTGTGTTCACTTCCGAGTGTTCCAGTTTACCACTATCCACTTTGTCCAAAGTTATCTGATAACAAACTTATGAGCAAAGTGACCCGAACTTCACCGTTCAACAACCCGGGATCATTTGAATTTTGCGAGATGAGAACCCGAACTTGATTTTGGTTTTATTTGCCGTAATCCGCCGATCATAATAAATCGGGACTATTTTACATTTTGCTAGAAGAGGGCGGCGAGCGGTGCCGCACACACAAGGTGAAGGAATTCCATAAAGTGATGCTTGTAATGAATTCTTTGACCCTAGACAAGTACATTTTTATTGGGCACGCGGGAGAATTACATGCAACAAAAACAGATGCCGACACATACTTAAAGTTATGTAGACGAGATCTACAAGCATATTGAAACATAACATAACGATATACCAGGCGAAAAGTAAAGTCAATCACCATCAGAAAAGTCATCCAATACACAAAAATAAATAACCAAACAAGCATAGTTCCTGCCAATTTAAAGATATGAATCTGTCATTTATTTACGTCTATATTAAATCAGTGAAGCGTTGTGTAGTTTAATCGAAAAATCAGAACAGAATATTCAAAACCGTGACGCCCGCCCGAGCCATGACGTTGAACTGCAGGCAGACATATATAGTGATACGACTTTGATAAAAATAGGTATAAATAAAGTATGGTCTCTTTCTCAATTTAAATAGGGTTCTCCTTATTCAGTACGAATTGATGATCGCATGCATAGATAATACACTCATGTGGTGAATCCTATAGCGAACTCAGTTGGATCATGGTAGAGTCTTGGTTCCATGCCGATGTCCAGTTACACCTCTGTGCACCTCTGCATATCAGTGCAAAATATTAGAACTGACCTTGAAAGAACACTTACGCCAAACATGAAGCTTCATGCGTCGAAGAATTGTGCACAAATGTATTAAATAGATGACTTTCTGTGATTTGGCTTTAAACAATGCCTTCAAAAATAATGGATTTACAATAACAGTGCAATTATTTCCACCAAAAGTCTCACTTTCTACCATTGTTTGCGGTTGGAGTTAAATAATAGGCGTCTTTTGTGATAAATAGGCAAATTATCATCGACTTAGCCTTGACACTATATTATCATCATCATCCAAGTCTGACGTACATGAAGGATAACAAACCAATTTCATTTGTAGGAGTATTTTCACGGTGCTTGCGATTCAATGCTCAAATGTTACTGGTTAATTGAGCGTGTCCACAGTCCACAGTCCACACAGTGGATTTGCAGTTATCATCATGATCATGGTTATTATTATACAATTTTCCCGAATTGATATGCTGTACGTTTAGAAAAAGATCCGAAATATATGGAGAGAAGAGTTGATATTTTAGGCATATCATATTGAGATTGATCCATGCATTTTTCTATCCAGTGCATCAATTGAATGAAACTGCCTCCTTTGCTGAACTAAAAAAATGACGAGGAAAAAAAGATGGCCCTCTCGACCTCAAGCTATCATTGTGGGCTCATGATATTTACTAGCAGACGTCAATTTAATATTCCTACAAGAAGTAACGTTTTAGTCCTATCAATGTTTATTAGTATTACCTGCATGCTCTGCTAGTACTTCAATCGTGAGAAGTCAGTCTCTATGTCAGTTTGTGTTTCATTATACTATTTCTGAATTCTGTTCATTTTAAAATGTAGATCTCGTAATTTTATTAACTAGATTCATTTGGATCGTACTGTAATCCATCCAAAATAAGCCTTGAACCTTCTCATTTTTTGGCAGCGAAAGGCACGTGTTTCGCCCGGATCCTCTCAAAATCTTGGAATATCATAGCACACATGAAGCCGAGAGAGCGGGCTAGAGGAGCGCGTATTGCGCCGCGGGAATCGTTGGTGGAGGTTGTAATAAGATTCGGCAGTCGCCTCCAGCCGCCGCCATAGCCAGCGTGATATGAAAGCCCTAACCTTTCTACAACTAGTGTCATTCACCTATGCATTCACCCTCGCGCTAGAGTTAAATTTTATAATTACAGTTGGCTTGGAAACAACAAATTTAAGACCTTTCATCTTGTCAAGTCCATCGCGACGATATTCGAAGGAAGGGTTTATCAGCTTGTATGTTACTACTATGCTACCACCCAACTAACTCTTCTCTCGCATCAAGTCCACCCGGACATAACACATCTTCTTAACCGTTTCTGGCATTGCACTTTTTCCTCTATCCCAATGTCGTACTAAATAAATTGATTTTGCCTTTGGCGCTCATCCTCTCTTTATTTTCTCTATCGTTTTATACACACCTAATATATAAGCATAACGCGAAAGCTGATTGGCTCCAAGGATATATTAATTACACATATTTGACATCAGTTCAAAATGCCAATTTCAATACGACGTTAGGGATAGTCTTTGTATTCCAGTCGTTTGAAACGGTCACCTTTTCACTTTAGGCTAGTGCGGAAACGGATTTATCATTAAAGTGCAAAGGGTATCGGCTATGTCATACAGTTTAATTAATCGCTTTATATAAGAAGCTCATTCAGGATAACATTTCTTTAAATATATATTAAATATTTAAGCAGTATCTCTCACCATCTGGTGTGAAACAAAATGTTGTCAGGATCTTAGGTCTTGTATTGGATGGGGAAGTATTAACGGTGAATAATAGGATAATTGGAGTTTTAAGGACGTTTATAAAATCCGGATGAGGCAGTCATAAGATGGTTAAAAATCAACGATTCTTCGAATACTCCAACCATGCACCAATGCAGCTGCCTTTTGATGGCGATGATGCATAGCGGTCCGGTAGGGGAAATGCGTTATTTCCTTTGCACCGTACTCGACCATGCTAAACTTAGTTGTTTATTAAAACAAACAGTATATTGCTCTTTCCTCTCTGCAAAACGAGAGGGCGTGGTGTACCTAATTGATATTGATGGACACCATATCTCTTTATTTATTACAAATAATCAATAATCATAATCACTACTTACACATTGTGCGTCGTGATAATATTATTGATGTACAGTAATTATCGTGTGTTTTACTTTTGGCACAAAAGTGCATCTTTTGTTGGCTAATAAGCGCATGGAAGTCCTATTGATGAATTTTAGTACGAAATGTTGCATAGATTGGCAGTTCATTGTTAAAATAATGATAGCTCCTCAATCACATTGCTTATTGCTATAGATTCTTAATACAACCAAAGGTCTAATAACTGAAGTTCAGTACTTTTTTGTAAATTGTTATGTTATAAGTTCACCAGATGGCTTTTTGTTTTTAGTTGAGGAACATAGCATTATTGACACAAAGTTCGTTAAATGAATTCTGATGGCGTTTGATTTTGATGGCAAAGTCGAAAATGAACGCGTTATGCACTGAATACATATTTATAATTACAATGGACCATTCATTTCGAGGCTGATTTCTATTATATTATTCTATATGAATGTCTTAGCACGCCTATAATTCCAAATTCGTCATAAATTTTGATAGCAGGTGTGACTTCCCTATCCAAATTAATGCATCTGTGGTTCAACTCAATTCAACAGAGGTAGAATGTAAGTACCAGTATTCTACTAGATTCTAGAAACATTGAATTGTTGTTAATAGGAGCTGTTGGCTGTTGAAATACTTCATTTTAAAAAGGCAGAATTCCACAAAGGCAGGTAACATAGACAGCGGTGAACTTCAAAGGCGGTCGAGCAATAGCAAGTCTTACAAACCACATTCATAAAAATAATTATTCAATCATATTTGGGTATTTTTCATGTGAGAATACCTGATTGACATTGACTTGATTATTTATCTGCACTCATAATCTGTCGCTTCAGAAAATGTGTTGAAAATGTTCTATAAAAGTTTGACCTCCATAGATTTGCCGATGGACATCGTCCTCCGTTTCGTTCAATTGTTGGCACTAGTGTATATTTATGGTAGTATCAATAAATTGATAAAACCATAGATTTTGATCAAACCAATGAAGCAGAGAGCTATCATCACATGATACATATGGTGAGTCAGATGACGAAAAAAATCCTGTTCTACGGGCCCGACGACCGACCAATTGTTTCGAATTTAAAAAACAAAACATTTGTTGTTACAAATTTTCCAATTGTTGTTTCGAGCTTTTGAACAAATTCAAAAATGTTGTTGACGATCTCGAAAATTGCTGAAAATTCACCAAAATGTCCCGAATTTGTTCGGGAAAAACGACCGAGAGGCAGGCTGTTTGCCCGTAAAACATGGTTTGTTTTTGTCGGCGCCTAAATACTAGAGCACATAATATATTTATTATTATAATACAAGGCGTTTGTTTTTAATGTGGCTTATTAAAACTTACGTAGATGATGTTGAATGAGCCAATTTAATACCACTGCAGATGGTGGAAATTTGTGATTTTGCGGACCCAATCCACCTATTCACCCGATTAACCAGTTTTCGGCGACTTACATTAATACTGATTAATTTAACAGTTTACTATGGTTACGAATTGGGTTGCTCGGGGCAGTATCAAAGGCCAGAGGCAGTATAGGCAATGCATGCTGGATGATCTTCAGTTAATAAGTGGAGAAATCGAAATGATTAATACTACTACATATACAGTCCATGTCTATATCCACGAACATTTTAAGATGTTGGTCGCACTTTATAGTTGACGCATTTTTTTAGTATTGCGTTGCGTGTTGTTTTTACGTGTCAAACGAATGTCTTGTTTGTGTCACCAGTATAACTTGGATACCTGGGGTTGATGATGCGGCTTTGCGCCAATTAATGGTCCGCTTTGGGCCGCACATGCACCATTGATATCGTCATAATAATACTATTTTGATTGCAACTACACAAATATTTTTACGGAAAATGATAGCATGACTGTCCCTGGAAAGGCCAATATTCAATTAAAAAGTTCTGTCATGACATCTCGGCATCGCATATATTTTTCATGTAGAAGATGTGTATTTTTATCTGATGTGGTACATCTTCGTAATCTTATGCCCCTACCTCATCAATTTTACTATCGTATGATTATTGAGCCGTGAACACTTTTTAAGTCATAAAAATTATCGGAAGACCTCGGATATATTGTAATCATGATAATTATGATTTACCGTCATTCCGATGTGTTAAACGCCAAGGATTTTCGAGGGTTACGATGACTATTACAGGGTCGTATTTATGCGCCTTGTTACTTCTGCTCAATAGAGCTTGCGGTATAAATATAAGTGGTTTTGACGATCAATATACGAAACTAGCTTATTGTTCCCAATCAATACATGGTTATATCAGTAATTCTGGATGTTCACACAATTTTTCCCTATTTTTTTAAAAATAATCACCGTCTTAAACTTCTGATATGACCCTGTCATTGAATAGTAACATTTGAACATGATTTTAATGAAGTGTCTTTCTCCTGGCAATTTTCGTCAGAGCGCATGCGTTCACAGGTCGTTAAAAAGTTTGTATTTCCCTACATGGATAAACACGTTTTCCAGTTTGCAAACGCGATTGATTTAAACCCTCAAATAGATTCGTTTCACAAGTTCCTATTCAAAGTAAAGAATGGGGTATTCAATCGGAAAGTTGGACAATTTACTGGGACAAATGCTACTGATTTTGTATTGAGTATTCGTTGAGCCGAGAAGAATAGAATAGGTACGAAGAAATGCGACCCGCAAAGCGGCTTAACTAGCCCGTATTTGCCGTTGGCGAGGCACAACCAATCAGCATTCGCCTCGCTGTGTTTATTTTCCACAGGGTATGACAGCTGGATTCGCGGCTAGGCCACCCCTTGGGTCCACTGTTCACACAAGTCACTCCACTACATGCAAATCTCTAACGAGTCGTGCTATTGCAGTGTGCTGTTTTTCCACGGAAAATACAGAGGACAATGTTTACTTGGTTCCGTAGATAAATTTACACCATGTTGAAGGGTTGTAATATATTACAGATTTGTTTGGACTTCATGTTCTTTAACTGCTCTTACCAGTGAGACTTCTGTTGGATTCCCCTCGGGAAATACCGGTGAGTTCGGCCGTCGGGTAGCACGATGTCTATAGCATGGTGTTATAACAAACAAATGAAAGCCACGAAGGGCAAAGTTTAGACGAGGCTAACGTGTCTCATCAACGACTTGCTCCCTGTAAACAACGTGCGTGTGGTATGGTATTGGTAAAATGTTGGAAGGACACCATCTTCTCTATACTTACAGATTGATATGTGATGATTGAAAGTTGTTTTACGTAATCAAATCCATTCTTTGTTCTTATTTTCTCTTTTAGAGAACATCCTGCATCAACGACATTGGAAATCTCTGTAAACCATTCTCGGCAGCATTGTAAGAAAGCCAACAGCAACATAGAAACATCGTCATCAACGTATGCTACATGGAAGGTTATGGGGAGTAGGCGTCCTCTATGCGCGAGGTTTCTGCAACCGGCTGCGACTTTATTGCAGTTTATGCTTATTGCATGGCTAGTAAATACAGGTAAGATAAAAGCCTACACTCAGTTTCACTAGATAGAATCATAGGTCTTCCTCTGCCAATGTTTGGTGACCCTCGTATCTGAATGGTAGATTACACACCTTATAGACGGTATGCATTGGTAACCTCAATTCGGAGTATAATTAATGTAGTATTTTTACACCTGCCGATGATCTCCTTGCTGTTTTGTCATAGGAGTCGATTAGATGTTCAAGCAGGGAGGTTGTTCAAGTGATCATGTGGGCAAGCCAGTCGTTCAGACGTGATAAGAGAGACCATGTTGATGGACAATTCAAGAATATACCTTAAAATTAGAATGCAAGTATTATGTCCATGCTAACCTAGCTTCTTGTTTCCCATAATTCCTTCAGTTCACGCTGAATGCAAGGCAGTGAAACCATGTTCTGATGTGTATGTAGAGGCCATTGACGTAACACCACCAGGTTCTACTGTTCCTTACTGCAAAGTTCTGTCCGAGTACAGCAAGTGTGTCAACAATATCCCACGGTGGGCCTGTCGTGGAGACCTCACCTATCATTCCACCCGCACCGTCCTACAAGACTTTATGGGCAATTATAACTGTACATTTATCTTAGAACAAGATGAACTAAGAAGAGCTGCATCAACGGCTAAACCTAGTGAACCACCAATGAGAGAAGGTCAGGCTGGTCCAACGGCATCTTTAGACACTGCTGGAGAAACCCACCCAAGAGTTACCCCATCTCCTCCTAGAAGACCTTATGTAGGACGCTGTGAATACCCAGGAAACAGAACATACAGACATTGTGGATTATTTGGAGATCCTCATCTGAGAACGTTTGATGATCAGTTTCAGACTTGTCGTGTGGCAGGTGCCTGGCCTTTAATCTACAATGAATATCTAGCTGTACAAGTGACTAATGTACCATTGGTTCATGGATCGGGTGCTACAGCTACAAACAAGGTTTGTTTTACACAAGTTTGATATTATTTGGGACCATTGGTTGAACCGAATGTATTTTGTAAGCAGCTTCCTTAAAACGGATAACGATTTGCGATGTATTGTAGATTTACAAAATACAAATTTGGACAATTACATGGATTTAGGACATGCTACTATATTTATCCCTACAGGAGCCTAATTCATTGTTCTTATTCATAGGGATGATTGAAGCTTACAATATATTGATTGACCAAAGTGACTTGACCAAGAAGATGAGTAGAGCCTTGAGTACATGCCAAACTCATGACTGACATTCTGTAGAAGAAGTCATGCTGTGTGTGTCCATACACATAACGCTGCAACTTAGCATGTGAATTTACAGTTCACCGTTTCAAACTTCAAGAGTGGCCTATGCATGAAGTTTCATAGACATTAGTTGTTCAAGATATTGTTTTTGTTTACATCATATGCATAACGACTAACATGTCAATTTGTTGGAACAATGGATGTCATCTGTACTGTTCCCGAGATGTTGAGGAAAAAAGTGCAGTACCTCTCCTTTCCGCTTTTGTTTTTGAATGGCCATGTCAATACTTTATGCAAATGGTTGTCCAGCTTTACTCTTACCTAAATAAGCATTATTTAGGTAATGGTGATGGCGGATTGACTCGAAAGTTTGTACTTTCTTTGTTCCTTGCTTCTGCACATTGATTCTAGAGAATACAGCCGTGGGCCATACCTGTAAATATTGTTTGCCAGGTTCGACCTGGTCCTTTTTCTTTTGTGCATTTCTAATGAGCACTCGTGAGGATTCAATGGCCCAAAGCCACTTAAGGTTTTAAGACGAACTAATTTCACGCCTCTTATGATCACTATACTGCACAATCGGTCCGCCATTTTTGATTAGGTTATACCTTAAGGGAAGGTTCAAGGTTGGGTATTATTATTGTCAAATGTCCACATCATGGTGTAATAATACAGTGAGAGTTAAGCCCGATATATGTGAATAATGTTAAAGGTCACACGAATTGATCGTTTTAATTTTCTGCTTTGTTTGGCTCGGTCATGGCTTGTGATTTTTACGTATTTCTAGTTTGTTTACCAATGCTACAGTATTGGCATGTGTTTTAAAAGAGTGGATATATTATTACTGGTAGAATTCTTATTTGCAGAAATGTGTATGAGGTCCCCATCAAGCACGACATATTTGCTAACTCTATCCGCCTTGCATATACGGTTTCACTTGTGCATCTCAAAATGTAGTGGAAAACATGCTTGAGTATTTCAGCAATTTGTTGACTTTAGCTAAAAGGCCATACCAGGCTTTCAAGGGCATAGGATTAGTGCTGGCTCTACATTTATAGAGCAGGATCACCTTTCTCTAGGTCCTATCCCGTCATCGGGTCGGCTGTAAACCCGGCAGTTGAGGATCAAATTCCTTAGTTCGTTCCGCAACAGTTTTCAACACCTTAGATCATGCCTATAGCCCAGACATGGGAAATTCTTGCTGACCTTGATAAAGGGTATCAGTATTGCAAGTGTGGTGCAAAACAGATTCTTATGTCTCAGGAAATGGGGAAAACGATAAGAATCGAATCCATGTTCGGTGTGATTACTCCGTAGGCGAATGCCCGGTAAAACCCTTAAAAGTGCAACCCCTTCACTTTTTTTTGTGTAATAATAATGCTTATTCAGGAAATGAAAATTTCTTGAGTTGTGATCAAGATTATTACATGGAATGGTACTACAGATAGCGCCCGATGTTGCTGTTACCAAATCTAAGCTTAAAAGATATTAGATCTAATAAAATAGATCCTCTGTTTACCCCCAATCTTTGACTACTAGTATCCCAATCTTTGACTATAGGCCTAACCCAATCCAGTGTCCATCGGAGGGAGCTTGCTGTCCAACTAACTCTAGGCCCAATGCATGTTCATGATGCAATAATACAGTGGTGAACTATAGAGTATGATATAGAAGAAGTTGTAAGAAAATCAGTGCTCAGCGAATTCTGCTCCAGCATTGTCTTATGCATCCCAGATTTGCAAATCCCCAGAAGAAACTTGACTCGTTCAAAATAACCCCCAGATACACACCCCCATATTATACACACGGTGCTTTTATTTTGCGTTCCCAGGCTAAGTTTTCCAACAGACTGTGAACATAGTCGGCGCCTACTACACCTCAAGGCGAAAGAAAATTGCATCGGTCGGCCAACGGGGCGTTTTGTAGATGGAATTCGCGATAAATAAAGTAGAGCATCTTCGTTTTTAACATGTCTTTGCACCTGGTTTTAATTTGGATGGCTTCTATCTGGTTCTAATCATTGCGGTCAATACTCTTTTCAGAGCTATTTGTATCGTGTAACTCCATGCTGTTTCAAGTTTGTTTACTTCTGTTTAAAGCTTGGTTAAAGCAAGCTCCAATTTTAATATTAGGCCTGTAGACCTGAAAAGTTGCTTCGACGCGGTAAACAACAATGCACTTTACCGATTCATGATAACGTATGTATGCAGGTTTGTGCAGAATTATTTATAAGCGTTGCAACTTACATAATCATGCCTATGCTTCATTTTGTATATATACATGCTATGATAAAACAGCAGCAGCTTTCTTCTGCCTCGATTAGCGTTCGGTTGGCTTGAACACAATTCGGAATATCGCGTTTCACGGTTAGACGAAAACAGGCGCGCAATAGTGATTGGTAATGCGTGCGTTTTGACACCTCGATAGTCTGCACTAGCGTGATGTGACCGGGCAAACCCAAGGTTGTGGCATACGTAAATTGGCACATGCACCAGCACTCGATTAGTACATTATTCAAGATCAACTTCAAGTTGTTGTCGTGATTTATGTATATTTGATGAGCTCTTTTGAATGAAGGAATGTTGGGGTTTCCTCCTCGTTATCTCGGGTCATTGCACTTACAAATTGAGTGGCTGTTATAACTCGGGAAAACAGTAAGAACGGGTATACAATAATAAACCAGTGAAATATCACAGACATTTTCAAGTTGCATAATTTGGACATCATCTGGTTGCAGACTGACTGCAACACGAACCAGATCTGTTTTATCATTGACCTCTAGTGACGTGTACATAGTGGTGTATGATTGAAATTATTCTTGGAGTGATGGGCTGGCTGCCGTGCAACCAGGCAGGTTGAGGTGATTCAGTTATGCCATTTCTAGCAACTTGATATGTACACGAGAAATAGCAGGGAGGCGGCGAATCTGTCGGCATTGATCTGGCCATATTAAATATGCCGTGAACTTGATCGTTATGTTGATTAGTAAACAGAGAGGCCGATTGGTCAGAAAGATAGATACATCATTTATTGCGCCAATCAGAGACAGTGTTAGAATAATTGTATCCCTGATAAAGATTGGAGTGAAGTATTTTACAAGCTGCATTTTAATTGGCTATTCAAATGAGTATATCTTGCAATACACCAATCAGAACTACTGTAAGATAGGCCGGTAGTGCCAAGACAGACTTTTCACAGATTACTCATTCCACAAATCCGTATTGCTATGCTAGTTTTGTGGATATGTATAACTAACAATACGTTGTATCATATAATTTTAAAATAATCCTAGAACGTCATAATAATATTATGATTTGATTGGAAGTCGTGAAAGCGATAAAGTTCACTACCCTCTCATTCACACAAGGCATAGGAGGCGTTGGTGATGAGAGTACCATCATTAGTATTATCGGGGATTTCACACTCCATTAAACCAATGTTTATTATTGAAAACCCATATGATGATTTGGTGATGAAAGTAATTAGTATTATCAAAGGTTTCACACTCCGTTTCACCTATGTTTATTATTGAAACCCAAATGATCGAAAGTTTCACACCCCATTTAACTAATGTTGATAAGTGATGTCGGCGGGGATGTCGGTTATAATATTTTGTTTGCAACTGAAAAGACGATTAGGTTTTTCTGAAGTTGTAACTTAGGAGTCTTACACTGTAGTTGCCCAATCCTTCAGGACTCAGTTGATGTATAAGAGACCATCTACATAATTACATTAATATCCAATATTGTGGTCTACATGTTTAAAACATACGCTTGTTTCTTGTCTCTCGGAAAACTTTTCTGAACCGTGTCCGTTGATGAGTTCAACGCTCGGTCTCCGACATCTGTGATCAGTGCGACCGATTCCAGTTTTATTATAAGAGTTGTAGAGCACATGCGATTGTGGTCACATGGTTTGTGTAGCCTATATGTTTGGAGATAACCCAAATCCACTGTCTAAATCAGCCATCATGGATTTAAAAATATGTTACAAATTATTTTCAATTTGTCATATTTATTATTTTCAATTATTGTATTGCTGCACGTACATATCAAATAATGGGTCATCCAGATAAAACGTGGACACATCTCACAAGTCATTACATTACTTGTGAAATGTTTTCACGTTTTATCTGGATGACCCATTATTTGATAGACATGATGCAGTTGAGTCCCATTCCCATAATGCATTTGGGTCCCATTCCCATAATGCATTTGGGTCCCATTCGGCCATCCCCAATGCAACATGAGTTTACTATTAATTATTATGTTGCTAGTGACAAAATACAGCTCACTGAACAAAGCACTACCAGATGTTGCAAAAGTTTATGAGAATGATGTTGCAAAAGAGTTTGGAATTGTGAGACGTCTTGTCTGACCTTATGTAACTATATTATGTGCTGTGATGATAATGGAAAGGGCAAGATGTCTTGTTTTATCTATGTTTTAGGTTGTCTCCAAGAATATATGCATTGGTATACAACGTCAACCTGACCATGAATCATTCATACAAGTTACGAATCTATTTTCCTCTTAGACCGTCATTTTATTTAACAATCCAAATCATCAATGCCCTGTCTAAAATGGTTTGTCAAATGGTCATATGGATTTTGACAGGAACAACTTCATTTTGACAACACAGCTCTACAAGTACTTGTTACCAAGATTCCCCAAAACTCTCCTTCAGGAAGTTCATATAGAAGGTTTATGGGAGTATCGAATCTTGTTTACATCTTACAAGAGTTTGTGAAATTCAAATGTATTACACTCCCTACCCCACTCATTCATGTATGTTACCATGAATGAATATTTTCATTATTGCTTGTATTTGTAACTCAAGTTTTTTAATTGTCAATTGGTATTAACTCTTTTAATTTCTTATTGTTTCTTTCCCAGTTATCTGTTATAATCAAAGACCACGACGAGTGTGCTGAGCGTAAACTATACGCAGCCCAATCAGGTAACCTCCCTGCTTATTTTGTTGATGGCACACAAGAGGCTGGATATAGACACAGTGTGTTAATTGCAGATATTGTGCCCGGTGAACATGTGGAAATACACATCAAATACATAGCTACTGTCATTGTAATCAGACAACAAGGAGAGTATCTACAGTTTGCCATTAGAATGCCAGAAGACTTGATTCAAGGAGTAGATGGAGATGACAACCAATTGTGTGTGCGCGGGTGCCCAACCCGGGAAAGAATCAACTACAAAGAGTTCCTTAAAGACTTTGAAACGGAAAAATCACAAAGGCAATCCTCGGTGCAACAGTGCAGAGATGCTAATGTCATTGATGACTATTTAGATTCGTGTGTGTTTGACTTACTCACCACTGGTGATCAGAACTTCACGAAGGCTGCTCAACACGCCATGATGGACGTCAGTAGGTTACATCCGAAGGCGTCGATTCTGTTGAAAAATAGGACTAGTGTGTTTGAAGATGAGGAGCTTTATGACCTATTGAATGGTAGCGGGGAGAACTCCGCTAGCTCAACAAGAACTAATGCATTATTAAGACTTCAGCTTATTTTATGTCTATCCGTGATATTACTGGTACGGCAGATTACGACGTGTGTGACGTGAGGGCGCTACTATCAGAAGAATATATAGACATATTATATGTGGATTGTACATAATATATTATGGTGTATCATATTGTAAATTGATTATTATATACAGACTTTAAACAATAACTTCCAAGTTATGCCATACCACCGTTGTTATATAAGAGTCAGATATGTACATATATATGGCTAAGATTATACTGTATGTTTGCATTTAAAAAGGTGCATTTTTTGTTGCTGAAACTGTTGTTTTGTTTATGAAATTGTTATTGATATGTATTCTCAGGGTACAAAATGACCAGCCCTTTTTTGTGAAATTTCTGAAACACACCACCAAAGTTTGTGGTCGTATTTTGTATGTAAAGTACTTCATTTGTTTGTGTTTTAAACGTTGGTTTCCTTTAAAAGGTAACCGTTGGCATGCAGCTGTTTATGTGACCCGGAAGTAGAACACGATAATAGGTCATGATAAGGTCATACTCTCTACAGGTCATATTTTTTTTAGGTTAGTGGTAAAAGACCTTATCTACAATATCTGCCCTGTGTTGTTTTCAGAGTTTTATCAAGGACACAGTATAGGTGTAATCATGAATAAATAATACAAGGCAGCAATTTGTAGATATGGCTTTTTGACACAACTATTAAAACCCTCGATTTGTTTAATGTTAATGTACTTTTGGGAGCTAGTTTGCAATGGAACTAAGAGGTATAACCAACACAAAGACTTTCAAATTCCATTGCCATCCATGCATTTCATTGATTTCAACACGTCTCATTGAACCACCCACCAACTAAAGCAATAATAATTTGACTGAAAAACCCTATGAATAAAACGTCATTTCATATTACTGTGAACTCACTTTGACTTAAGAATAGACCCTTTTAACATGTAGGTAACAATAAAATAGATTATCTACACGTCCAATTTATATGACTTAATCACGATCGAATTAAGGATAGACTATTTTGCTAAGCAATCACAATACAAAGTTCAATTCAGTTAAGTCATGGCTTAGTCAAGGTCCCATTGTTGCCAAGGGGATACGACATGTACCTAGTTTCGTCTGGTTGGTTTGGTTTCATAGCATGAACAGTTTTCAGGAAATTCCAAATTTCAGAGTAAAACTCAATGAAAATATCCCAAACGATCGTTATTACTGACTAAATGTTTCTTATTTCTCATATAAAAGATCCAATAGTACAAGCCAACAATTTTACTGTGTTATGGATTTATTTTGATTGTTCAGCTCTGGTCTGACATTATTGTTAATCCATATTTTGGCACTCAACCCGACAGGGGAGTTTGAGTCAATTGATTTCCCATAGCTAATGCGGAATCAGGTAACAAACAATCCTACATAGGGGAAAACAGCAAGGCACAATAATTACTCATTTAATTTCAGTGCAAAATGTGTAATACTGCTGTTGGTTTCAAATTACATATCATGCTATCAAGTCATTTTGGACGATCAAGTAAATAAATACCATTTCCTAAAGTCAAACAAAGACATTGCTTATAGTTACTTATTAACACTGACATCTACCATGCAGAGAATATCGTTTATTGTTTCAACCGGAGTGCATGGTCTGTCACTGTCAGAAACTAAAGCCAACTTCAATTTGAACTTGCAATTGCAGGAAACCTAGTCAGTTGTGTCAGCCACTCGGTTTGAGGTCCTGCTAATACTGTACCACCCAGCACTAGGAACCTGACTACTTATATGGAATTCGGTCACGTTTTGGTTGAGGTTTGGGCCAGATAATTTTGAAAATGAAAACAGTTTTATTTTGCTGAATTCTTTAGAGGTGTTGAATTCGGTGGGTTTGGAATTTTGGTTGGTTGCTAAACTTGCTATGGATTCATGTTTTAACCATCATGCATTTTGTTCCATTCTAAATGCTGAGTAACAAAATGATACATTTGAAATACTTCCATGTTTAAGTGGCATTTTGATCATTTATTGTTCTTAAAATAACATTGGCATGGTCTAATTTTAAAATCATCACATTGTTAACATGTTTTATTTTTGAAATAATTTATGGCTGTAGTTAGTTATGGAATCATGGTATTGTTAAATCCAAAATTTCAAAGTTGTTTACAACAGCACTTGTTGTGATTGGGTGAATGTTTTTCATGATTCAAGATGGTTCATTTGAATTGTTTTCTTGTTTCTATAGACAGGACTCAAAGAAGATTTTAAAGACACCACCACAATTGCATTGCGTTTTTGCAAAATGCCCTAATTCTGGTCTCCAATTTGTGTCGGTTCCCATAGACATTCATTGTATGCACCACAGATAATCAAAACGTTGACTATCTGTGTATGCACACAGTCATGGGCATAGCTTCATCGTGCATTCATCATTGGAGCTCTTAAGGTTTTAGATAACATCTATGAATAAATCATATTTGAGCGCGACAAATGCATAGTGTGAAAAAAGCTTTAGTTGGCTGGCGTTCGCGCAATGCATTGTGGGAAGACCTTACAATCTTCTTTGGACAGGACTCAAAATACATAGAGGTTATAGAATCAGAGGCTATTTTTTGAGCAAAAATGCTTCTTCATTGCACTTACAAAATCTAATTCAATGTATCCAGATCCAACTGGATTTTTACCTGAAGTATACAAAGATTGAATAAGATTTTTGAAGATTCTTGTCTATAGATAACATACTCAGTTCTTACCCTTTTTATCGTTATTGTGGTCCACATCTACTTATCCAGGTCATTTTGTACCTTATAAAAGAGAATCAGATAAATAAAATACTATATCAGATTAAAACTATGGCAATAAATGGCTGACAGTTGAAATAATTTTAAAAATATCTGGTAGCATTTTCAGTTTTCACTGGATTATTTTCAACAATGCTTATCATTTATAATACAAATGCATGTTACCATAACCCAACCGACTACATTTACTTGAATGTTAGTTATATGCGTCTTTTGTCATCTGCTGAAACTGTATTATTCTCTTGGTGGTTTTACTTTCCCATATTTCATTGATTGACATGAACCCACAAGTTCACAACATTATTCTGCAAAAATATAAAATGAAGAAATTTGTAAAGCATTTTAAAACAAATGCTAACAACATTTGAATTGTTAGCAATGCTTCAAATAGTGAAAAATTCATGTCTGCATATAATATTGGCTGATACCCCATTTTAAAACACAACCTATTGCATTCTATTTATGTAATGCTATTCAGGTAATTGCATTCTTTGTAAAAACTCCAACACATGAACACTTGTGCTCTGAGGGTAAGATGTTGGAATTTGGAAAGAGAAAATACCTTTGTACTGCAGCTGAAGTGGATCTGCTTCAGTAGCTGATTATGATCTCAGGACCACAGGGCCTACTTTTAATACTAAGTACTAGACCATGACCTTTAAGAATTGTAGTGGATTCATTTTACTGAATGGATAGACCAAGGCCATAAAGTAATTCTATATTACAGTTACATGCTTGTTTCGCCAGTGATATTGATTTACTTGGAAGGGGTACATCACAGTGTGAAAATTGGTTGGAATTGAATCATCAAAATACTGAAGGTTTGTCATGAGAAAGTTACAATATGTTTCACCATTTTCACAATATCCGATACCCACAGAGATTTCAATGCACTTCTTTTGTTAAGTATGTTAATATGGACATGAGTATGAGTGCCCAGGTATAATGTTGGCTTTAATATTATTGCATTATATTTGTTCAAGAAATTAAGTGTTAAGAATTTTTGGATTTAAAAAAATTGTTATTAAACATTTGAAAATGCATAATGATGTAAACATTGTAATTGGATTAGATTAGAAGTGAAGGTACAATTGAAGTATCAATCTCCTCTAATTTGATTGTTATTGTAAGCTCATTTTTAATTGGTTACTCCTGATTGTGTTTGATTCTGTTAACCAATCAAACACTGTGATTTTTGAAGGCAGAGTGAAGTAAGTGTTCATGGTGAATTATCATGCACATACACACATACATTTACATGGTCTTTGGGTGGGTTTCCAATGACGCCCAGAACAAAATGGCCAGTGTTATAAAAGCACATTGTGCCTGTGGTTTATATAGAACTATGTCCTGGGGTAATGATGCTGATAAAAGTTGTAATATTTACGGACGAACCATTAATTCCAAAGGGGTGATTCTTGTGATGATCTAAACAAAACATTCTATCCTGCCAAATTTGTATCAAAATATCATCCTTGCCTGCATGTACACTTTGCATAAAATAAAATGATATACAATATTGACCCCCTACTACAACTGAGCATACAGAAGTAAGCTTGGCCCTGATTTTGATGTGCTCCCCACCACTCTCATCACAACACCCCTCCTATCTTATGGTTCATCCCGAAAGGAGTAAAACGGACTGATGTTACACTAAGAAATTGGGATTGTCTATGCTGAACGTAGCATCAAACACGGCACCGTCTTTAATAGCATATACAAAGATCCCGAACTATCAACATTCATATGATATAGTGTATGCTATTGGTCGAATATGCAACTCAAGATACTAGTTTGTCACATAGCATACACTTTGTTCCTTTATTGTATTTGAAACATATTATGGTCGTTCTGCAGCCACCAACCACATGCTTGTTTACAGCGTAAACAATAATAAAACATAAAATAAAACTTATCGAAAGGTTGAGTTATATACCTGATGTTGTCTTTGTGTGTTTCTTTACAAGTGTTTGCCAAGACTGAAACAAATTCTGAAAGACAGTAAAGATTGGGAAATGACATACAAGTGTTAGCTTAAAGGGACACAATGTCATGTTGAATTCTTTTAATTTTAAATAATTTACTTCAGAATTCAAGATGAACATTAAAAATTGCCATTATTGTTGTTTCTACTAAAAAAAAACCCAGCAAAACTTGATTAAAACAATGTTTTAAATATGTTGGAATACCACCCTTAACTATGTAAAATGCTGGTTGCGGCTCTACCAGCATTTGTGAATCGACGTTTTGTTGTACAAAGAGGGCTGATTTTTCTTAATCCTTATAGGTGTAAGTTCATACATGTAATACAATTATAAAAATATACAAATCCCAGTTTTTATCATATATTTTTGTAATTAAGGGCGCTGCCTCCACCACATCTCTTAATGCCCCTTTAAGGTCAATCCGTCTTTGACTCTTTTTTGTCACTCCATATCTTCTGGTAGCAATCCTTTGATACATTATTTGGAGTAATTCTGTTATACCCTTCACAGAGGTATTCATCATAGTGCATGATTTTTAAGAACGACGCATACTACCGATGTTAGGTGTGCAGGGTATAACAGAATTATGCCCATTATTTGCCATTATCTTGGGAATATCCCTTGGCCAGAAAGAAGATGGAGACATCTTCAGGATTATATAAATTATAAGGAGTAAATTGGGTCGGAGTAAGGTCGGATCCGTTAACCCGAGTGCCGTCCACATGGTCACTACTCCAACCTTTAACACTACCAATTGCAATTGTCTGAACCCAACTATCATAATGAACCAGCCACATGAGCATGCATGTTAAAAGTCCTTCAAATATTCCAAAAACGTGTAAAATGTTGCTTGGTCGAGGGGGGGGGGGGGGGGGGTTAAGGCTGTAAAGCCGGCCGAGGGGTTTAAGGCTGTAAAGCCGGCCGAGGGGGGTTTAAGGATGTAAAGCCTACAAAATGGAAATGTGAATTCAATGGGTGCTAACACACTGGAGTAGTAGGTTTTATTTGGACAAGTTGAAACTTATTTTAGTTTTATATGCTATGGCCAAGGAATCCCAAACATCCGAAAGGTTCCCAGTTTGTATACAAAATGTTCAGTTTTTGGCACAATAGTGAATCAAAAACATCACCATTTTTTGACATGTGGAAACCTAAAATCCCCAACACTAGAAAAAAGATTAAGTTCTAAAATAAATGACCATCTTGATTTGACATGTGATATAAAAGAAACACAATTCCTTATATTTTGAAAAAGATGAGCAATAGTAAATGAATTCCAAATTCATATCAAACATAAAGACCATCTTAATTTTAAAACATGTGGCACCAAAGTTTCATCTCATATGAAACCTACTGTTTTGGGGCTATATTGTATTCGGGGGACAAGCTTATAGGTCACGTGCATTTAATCTTTTTTCAGCAGTTTAGCTGCATCTTTTTTTAATCCTGGAAAAACTCCTAAATAATATTTTAAGACAAACAAAATTATAACGCTTATTAAGGGTGCACACAACTATTAAGGTCAATGTCAAAGCTTCCAGCCATCGCCATCACCCAGCTAGTCCCTAAATAACGGAAAGAATGATTCATATTGACATTATTTGGCATCAAAGATGATTGAATTTGGTCTCTATCTGTTCACTGAATTGTACCTGATATATTTTGAATGAAAAGAGTATACATCTAACGTTTTATAAAAATATTGGCGGAAGGATACACATTGAACACAACGCGCTACAAGGTGTAATTTTTTGTTCAAAATGACTACGCTGTATAAAGAGGGAAATATTGAAAAATCTAAGAGGGCAACCCAACCTGAATTTTTTACCCAAGTTAGATCTATGTGTGTTAATTACTATTCCAAAATTTTATAAACGTAGTTGCAAGGTAACTCATCTCAAGATATCGCCGTTTACCTAAGGCACATTTCCCAAAGAAACACACTATAGCGCATAGTTGTGTGCACCCTTAAAAAGCTTGACAAAAGTTTCTAAGCCGCAAATCACATTTTTGCAACTGTACAAACATGAACAAATCTTTCTCTTAATTAAGAAATGTTTAAACATTTTAATTAGTGGGCCTAATTAATTATGCAAATGGCAATTAGACAAAAGCTAACATACGTTTTAGCTCTTCAAGTGTTCTACCCATGTACCAAGTCACAGCATCATAGCTCATCTCATTAGTCCACAAACTTTATTTTGCATATTATATGCATACATAATTAGCCATAATTAGGACATTTCATGGCAACTGGAATTGGAAAAAATAAAGAAAATAAAAAGAAAGTTGTTGCCAATGTTGGTATTATGCCTCTTTGACCTACCATATCTCGGCAACCGAATGTCCGATTGAAATAAATTTTTCAGTTCCAGAATTGATAAACCAAGGGCTAGAACATATCAAATTTTAAAGGAAATCTAAAATTTTCATCAGCCAATAGAGCCACCTTAAAGGTATATTATGTGATCTTTCCAGGGAACGCCCTCAACATCGAAAAAAAAATTGAAAGAAGATTTTCTTGCAGATTTACATTTCTGATCATAAATCGTACATACATTCCAAGTTACAGGGCGATACGATTCTTAATTACTTCAAAATCGTGATTTTAGAGTGAAAATAAACTGTCGGATAACTCCGACAGTTTATATTTTTACTCTAAATTCACTCTAAAACCATGATTTTGAGGTAATTAGGAATCGTATCGCTCTGTAACTTGGAATGTATGTATGATTTATGATCAGAAATGTTAATCTGCAAGAAAATCTACTTTCTAAAAAAAAAATGAATAGAGGGCGCTATCTGGAAAAGATCACATAATATGCCTTTAAGCTTTGCGAACGATGTATATTTGGCTTCAGAATGCATCATGATCATGCAATGGGGCAGAGAAACGTCAAGCTTTTCAGGCTTAGAAGTTTCACCACCAATTGACCACTCTTTCTGCCTCGCCTAACATAAAGGATACTGGTCCCTGCAATCGATTCTTTGTCAACAAGATGATACAGTAGTGGAGGTACCATCGTGTGCACGAAGTGGAAGGTAATTCTGAAGAAAAGTTTACTGCGTTGAACCAACCACACGTGTGGCATTGAACGTGTTCACATCTGTCCTATACAGCCAACTGCAGCAGAAAAAGATTCGCAATAAATGCCAGGGCGAATGCTTATGATATAGAGGGCGCTATGCACGATCCTGTTTCGGCTCGATTGTCGAAGATCAGGCGGTGCTCAATGCGATTTAAGCCTAAATCTAACAAAAGGATAATAACACGCACCAGCTACCTGTATGCACTATATATAAACACGTGTAATTGAACAATATTATTCCACACACCCTGGTTAAAGTCAACTTGGGTTAGCCTGCCCTTACCTGCCTCACCAATATTGTTGCTCGTTGTCAACCTGATAATCAAAATCACTTCACAAGCTTGTACTGGTCATATCAAGCCCATAGAGCGTGAACTGTTTTATTTAGGCACCCCCTAAAACGAATCTCGTTTCCAGCAGCCTGATGCTAAGCATAGATGAAAGGAACCGACAATTTGGAACCCGGTAGTATATTTTAACGGAATAAATCGTATTGGAAATTGGAAACCAATGCTTAGTACCAGGCTGCCGGAAACGGGTTTCCCCTAAAACCCGCTAGGCTTGCCGGCCACCTGTTAGTCTGCTTTAGTATACCTTTTTCCTTTTCTTTGTCACTGTACCGATAGAGGGCTCACTCCCCATGGACCGCTCCCCATCCTCTGATCTCACCCCCGGGAATTGTATTTGGTCGGTTCTCGGATGGGAAGTATCAGGGGGTGTTGTTCGATTGTGTGACAGTGAAATTATACAAGGTATACGAGTCGACTAGCCACCTGTCTACGCAAGCGCGTCTACGCCAACTGACGTCACAAAACAAATCGCGTTCTCGGCAAGACTAGCGCGTGCGGGTGTCATATCTTAGCAGCTAGTACGCGCATTATAAACAAAACTTATTTTGGTAACACATCTTGCTCCACGCAAGTCTTGAAACGTGCAATTTGTGGTCAGGATGGTTCGTGCATGATGCTCGTTTGATCTGAATATCAAGGTAAGCATGGAGTGATTCAATGTTGTATATCAGGTAAGCCCTAAAAATATACTGAACGCAACACTTGACATATATATTTTATTTGTTTGTAATTTGAGTAGAACTGTATTTTGTGGATGGACTTATTATAAACACAACCATAGTAATGTAGCATGTTCAAATGGTGAATCCGTTGGGTTGTTAGACCATCTAGAACTGCCATCTTCAGTAGATAGCAATGCATCCGATGTTTGTGTGCTTTTCGGTGAAATAAATGGATCAACAGTGACGGGTGATAGATTAACGGAATTGGAGAACGAGTGCGGTGGAAAGAACGGTGTGGACGTATAGTCAAAGCTTGACATTGCGCATGAAAAAACCCTACATGGATGCAGGTTTGAAAGCGGATTAACATCGTGATGATGTCGAACTTGCAGAAATAAGAAAGACTGGAATTAGAAAAGGCGACTAACCTGCTAGAAGATTGAATTGGTATATTGACGAGAAAAGTAAATGGAAAAGCAAACCAATAGGACAAGAATGTTGATGGTGGCCTCGGAAGCGATCAAATGGTGGATTCGTTAGAACACCGGAGAGAATGAGTGAAAATTGAAGATGATTCAATGAACTGATATTTGATTGAATCGAATTGTACATGAGATTCATGTTACTACAGTAGGGCCTACCATTGATTGTGTTATCAGTCCACCCACAAAATACAGTTCTACTAAAATTACAAGCAAATCAAAAATAACTTTTGTTTATAATGCGCGTACTAGCTGCTAAGATATGAACGCGCAGTGCGTGAGTCTTGCCGAGTACGCGCCTGTTTTATGACGTCACTTTGGCGTGGACTCGCTTGTCTGGGACAGGCGGCCAGCCGGCGCATATTAACTATAAAATACTTAGGGTGCCCACTAATTCTCGCGCTCTATTCTTTGCGAGAAATTCCCTGAGAAATGCTGTATTGAATATTATGTACAATTGTATCAAATTATTAGAGCGTTGTTTCCGTAGCACTGGTTTCGTGCCACTCCAATAGCCCGAATATATGACCATGTGAACATATATATACGTAGTAGAGTGACCCCCTTTTCTTTTTGTCACGCAAGTCTTGAAACGTGCAATTAATTTGTGGTCAGGATGTTTCGTGCATCGGTTGCTCATTTGACCTGAATAGTGAGCATGGGGTGATGTTGTATTATACAGGTAGGCCCTAAAAATATACATCTACAAACTGCATGGTTGCTAACAATTAAGGAAACGATAAATAGGCCTATGCTTATTAACCCTAACTCTCTTTTATGTCCCGTGAATTCTTAATTTTATCAAGTCTAACAGTTAGCAGTGTTTGTTTGTTTGTTTGTTTGTTTGTTTGTTTGTTTACACGGTCGGTCCGTACAGACACACGCTTGGGTCCTGAAAGGACCAGACTCAAGCAAATTGCTCGGGCCAGGCTTAAAAAGCCTATATAAGCATGCTGGTTGAATTATTATTAAAAACAGCCACTCCCAACAAATAAAGTTAACAATTTTGCTGTCAGCCTTCAGACATGAGAAAAGAATAATCTTGATCCAATCTCATTTATGCCACTGGAAGTGATCTTAACACTTTCCACACGGCTAGTTGTAGGACTCGGGACTCGGACTCGGACTCGAGTCCGACTCGAGTCCTTTTTTTCAAGGACCGGGACTCGGACTCGGTCCCAGTACTCAAAGACTCGGACTCGGACTCGGACTCGGACTCGGACCCCAAGGACTCGAGGACTCGGCTTCGAGTCCTCAACGAGTCCGGCAAAATTGGGGTTTTTCAGTGTTTTATTTTCATTAATTTACCTGAATTTTGTTTTGCTGAGGGACTGAATTCCGCAGTCGGCCGCTAGCAAAAAATAACTTGCCGATATAATGATTGAATGATCGAATGAACCAAGACAAATGCCCAACAAATAAATCGATTCATCCGTTATTTTACCTGCCGAGGTGCGATACTTTGTGTAATACAATTTTACCATTGGTTGACACAATGACAACTTGACAACAGCCGCATGGAAATAAACGCCATACGATTGAGCTCGAAAACATAGATATTTAAAATAAGACTGAGCTTACAATTTTTCAACTAGATTGAGATGTGTGGAAAACGATCATTTGTGCGGGTTTTGAGAACGGCATTTCAATTTTTAGTGAAGTATCATTTATAGTATATAGTTTTAATATAAATGAAAAGTTAATTTAATATTACAGTGTGCGGAAAACATAGATTTTTAAAATAAGAGAGCTAACAATGTTTCAACTAGACTGAAATGTGTGGAACACGTTAATTTGTGCGGTTTTTGGGAAGGCATTTCAATTTTTGGTGAAGAGTATTTTATTGTGCGAGAATCGGTTGTTGTGCGGGAAAACATGTTCAAGAAAAGGCCGAAACTACCTTGCCCTAAATCGTGACATATATGGATAGTAGCGCTCCCGTGCAACGCACATTCAGCAGAGGGGTTGATCATGCGCCAGATTGTCCCCCAAAATGGTGCAGATAGATGCTGATGTTCCTGAAGTGCAATGAGCATCTTCTTTAAATTCAACATATAACATTAGGCCAACTCAAAACTGCTTTTGATGATTGATGAGGTCAAAACTCAGGTGTTGTCAAGCACTGAAATTCAATTTTCTTCCCTGTTTCATTTTCATAGCCTTATTTTACTGACATGCTTATTTCCATTATAAGTACTCCCAGTTGCAAAGATATCGTCAATTTAGTATAGCGCTAAAAACAGTGAATTGCAAAGAATATTTAATTGTATCCTGGCTTTTATCAGAATTATTAGCCTTTAGCAATAATTTACTTCTTTAGCTTGATCTGTTGTTGTTCGTCCATCGCAAAGCAATGACAATGACAACAAAGATTAGCTAGTTGAATTTGATCTATGTGTCCGAAGATTACTAACAAGACCAATCCGGGCAATTAAATAACATGTTTATACAAGTTACCGATTCACAACCGAGAAGAAGTGATGTAGCTCTGCTGCATCGCCCAGAATTCCCATTATTTGCCCACCCCGTGTTATAGATCTCGAATCCAAGTTCTAGAAACACTTTTAAACGCAGTTCAATTATATACCAACACTCTCTATTGTAGTCACGTTGTGCCAATGTTTTGCCAACGTTGTGCCAACGGTGTGCCAACGTTGTGCCAACGTCAATCAGTTGACGTTGTGCCAACGTTGACTTGCCGGACAAAATTATTTGCCCACCCCTCGAATCCAAGTTCTAGAAACACTATTAAAAGCAGGTCAATTATATACCAACACTCTCTATTGTAGTCACATTGTGCCAACGGTGTGCCAACGGTGTGCCAACGTCAATCAATTGACGTTGTGCCAACGTTGGCTTGCCGGACGTTGGTCCAACGTCATTTGTTGACGTTGGCCCAACGTAAGTGCATATGTTGGCCCAACGTAGTATTGCTATCTGTGTAAGGACTCGGACTCGGACTCGGACTCGGATATTGAGGACTCGGACTCGGACTCGGACTCGGACATAAAAATTGGCAAAGACTCGGACTCGGACTCGAGTCCTTTCCTCAAGGACTCGGACTCGGACTCGGATGATGAGGACTCGACTCCAACACTGACAGTTAGACCAGGTCTAAGAACCAGGTCTAAGAACCAGGTACACAGAATTGAATGAGGAGTAACAGGCAAGAAGACTACTGTAGAAGCAGAAGGAAGAGAGGGAGCGCTTTAACCATGTTAACGATAAGAAGGAAATGAAAATGGAGAAGCGCAGGATGTAAACAGAAATTGACAGAAGGAAGAGAAGGAGCGATTGACAGAAAAGCACATCATGACGGGGGAAAGGGAGAAGTGGGGGAGGGAGAGGAAAGAAAAGGGTCAGCCTAAGAGACTAAGAGGAGTGGCTTTGTGGAAGAGGTGGATGGTAGGGTCAAGCCCCGTAGTCAAGCAGTAGGGAAGGGACGATATAAAAGGGTCCGAAGAGCGGAGGATGAGGGTGAGAGGAAGAGCCTGAAGAAATGAGCGAGTGAGAAACGATGTGGAGGGGGGTGGGATCAGGGCAGAGAGGCATGGAGAGAAACACAGCAAATGGATTGGGGGGGGGGGGGTGTAAGGAATGATCGGAAGATCAGAGGAAGCAACTATAGGCCTATATATGATTTAAATAAGTGCGGAACAAAGAGAAGGAAACAGAGAGGGATGGTGAAACAGGACTAGGAATATGCAAAGTTTGAAACTTGATATCAGTCGGAGCGTAAAATGAGGGAGGGGGAAAAGGAGGAAAAGCAAGAAAAAAAATCATCCGAATGGGACTATCGTCATTTTCTTTGGACGAAATGTTAAATTTCGACAACTAATTGACAAAGTGCTGGATAAAGGTGCACATACGTCAAGGGAGGTAACAGGTAAGCAAAGTGACATTGTTTTATCGGAGGCCAGTGTCGAGTAAACAGATTGATTTCGGCTGAAACGGGAGATGGTGAATAGAATCGACAGAATGACGACAAAGGAGTAATGGGGCCCTCACATGTATCCGTGTGAGCTGAGCGGCCCCTTACCGTGTGAAAAATGGGTGCGGACGGCGGCACACACGGTGGGCCGTTTCCCGTCCGTTGAACACGTTCAGGGGACTTTGCCGGCCACCGGAGTTTTGAACATGCTCAAAACTCCTGGCGGGTGAGTAAAAGCGGCGGCGAACGATGAGAGCCCGGTATGAAGACGGTATAAGGACGGCGCACCCGTTCGCACCCGTTTCGCACCCATTCGCAGGGCGGTGATGGATGGTGAACGTCGACCATCTTAGCGACGGACTGCGAATGGCCGCATGCAGCCTAGTAACCGTTCGCGGAACGGACTCTCAGCAGGCATGTTGCAACTCTCTAAATGTAAAAGAGCTAAAACTCACTCTTTCGAGAGCTCTTGGAGGAACAGCTCTTTTTTTGGAGTGAAGTTCACTCTTAAAAGAGCGATTTTCACTCTAAAAAGAGTTAAACTCACTCTGAAAAGAGTGGAAATCACTCTTTTCAGAGTGACAAATCACTCTGAAAAGAGTAAACTTCACTTCTTAGAAGAGCCGTCCCTCCTTAAGCTCTCGAAAGAGTGAGGTTTAGCTCTTTTACATTTAGAGAGTATTATAGATGTTGGTCGTACGAATTCCGGAATGCAAATGATGCGGCGAGCTTGAGCGCTCAGCTTGAAAGGGCGGTTTGATGATGTAATCAAGACGTTTCGGCCGGTACCCAGGCGTTTCGACCGGTTAGGAACCGGTATGGAGGTGGTATGCACACGGTGAGTACACGGTGAGAACGTTAAGCTAGAACTGTATGAGGCCGGTGATCCCGGGACAAGGCCGGTGAGAACCCGGGACAGACCCGGTGTAGAACGGTATGGACCGAGGACCCGGTGAGGAGGTGTTATGCACCCGGTAAGAACGGTAGCTAGAAATGTATGAGGACGGTGAGCCCGGTACCCGACCGGTGAGGACCCGGTATAGACCCTGTATATAACGTTATATAAATTGTTTGGACTCTGTTATTTTCTATTAGACGGTATTAGGTGGCCGCCTACCATTACCGCCCTGCGAACGGGCGCGAAACGGGTGCGCCGTCTGTATACCGTACTCAAACCGGGCTCTCACCGTTTGCCGCCGCTTTTACTCACCCGGCAGGCAGGAAACGGCAGGAGTTTTGAGCATGCTCAAACTTCCTGCCGGGCGCGGATGGCCGGCAATGTCCCCGGCAACGTGTTCAACGGACGGGAAACGGCCCACCGTGTGACATCACCGTGTGCCGCCGTCTGCACCAATTTGTCACACGGTAATGGGCCGGCCAGCGATACATGTGAGTACAAATGTATTTTACAGACATTCCCGAAATGTGAGCGAAGCGGCGAGCTTGAGCGCTCAGCTTATACAGGGCAGTTTGATGACGTTATCAAGGCGGTTCGGTCGGTACCCAAGCGTTTCGGCCGGTGATGACCTGGTGAGGAGGTGGTATGAGCCCGGTTCCAGGCCGATAAGGACCCGGTATAGAACAGTATGAACCCGGTGACAAAAAAAATTCAATGCGGCCGTTGCCATGTTTTGCTGATTGTTCACCGTGTTGGACTCTGTTGTTTTTCTATAAGACGGTAAGGGGCCGCCCAGCTCACACGGATACATGTGAGGGCCCCATAAGGAAATGGAACAGTAACAGGAAGATTGGGATATATCTAAATATTAGAAGGAAATGAAAAGGGAGGCACGTAGGATGGATGGGAATAGAAACGAACAGGGAGCCGGGACGGAAATTGACAGAAAGAGAAAAGAGAGCCAGATAAAAACACATGGGTGGGAAGAGAAGAGGGTGAGAGGAAAGGGTCAGTCGAGAAGTTGGAGTGACGAGTAGAAGAGGATAGGGTCAGGCAGTAGATTAGCCTAAAAACGGATGAGAGGAAGATCATAGAGAGTACTGAGCGAGTTCAAAAGGACTGATAGAAGAGGTGATCAGGAGGGAGAGAAGGACAGAGAGAAATGATCTCGAGAAGTAGATAAACGAATAAATGCTGAAGAAAATAGCATGACAGTTGGGAAGAGTGAAACAGGACCAGGAACTAAAAGTAAAAGAACCCGAGTGTAATAATTATAGGTGGAACAACATTGAAGAGAAAGGAAAGGACCAATTCACTCCGGATAGACCGTCAATGTCTGCGAGTATGAATGAAGGGGGTAGCCTATCCAGGCCAAAATAAACAGATATCCATAACATTATTAACATTCTGTATCCAGTCAGTCAATCTACAACGGTTGACGAGGGTGACAACAAGTTTATAAGAGCAAGTTGATCAAAAACCATGGAATTCTACCAATGATTAACCAGGATCAACATTGTCTGAAGCAGATGTTGACAAGAAGGCGGTAGAGAGTGGTAGAGATGCTTATGGAGAAGTAGAGATTATGTAATAATAATAATAATAATAAAACCATACTTATTGAGCGCATAACACAATTAAGTCCCTATGCGCTATCACAAACAAAAACAAAACGAAAACAAAAACACACAGTAACATGAGTAACAAAAGACGAAACAAAAAGAAATTAAACATTAACATTAATTCATTACTTCATGAATAACCGCGATAGCTGCGTACCAAGTGCGTTCCAATCAAATTAATCGTTAGATGAGAACGCGTACGCCGAGCGAGGGTTACTAATAATTGCCCGAAAGTACTGCGCCACAGTGTTCCATTGTTTTGCTCACTGACCGACCAATCAAATTAACGCCTCACGCCCCTAAACTGAATATTCAATGAGTTATGAGGAAACACGATTAAAGCTTATTTCTGATTGGTTGAATGATAAAAATGTTAATGAGGGGATGACCCGACTTGGACTGTTTCAATAACTAAGAAGGGGTGGACAAAATAAACAGAAAACTAATTAATTATTAGCAAGATGATATCGGTACAAATCAACGATTTGGATAAAATATGTATCTTTTTCAGTAATGAATGAGAATAATGACTGCTTAACAACTGTTTTCGTGAATTTGTTTTAAAATCAGAGGTTTTTGTTCTGGTCTGAGGAATTGTCCCGAGGGGCGCAGCCCCCGAGGGACAATTCCGAATGTAAACAGTTGTTACGCAGTCATTATTCTCTAAATAGGTAAGTTTTTAGCAGCAATGATTTGAACTGTTCAAGAGTTTTGGCGGATTTAACATGATATGGTAAATTGTTCCAAAGTTCAGCAGAAGCATCTTGAAAAGAACGGCGACCATATGAAGTAGAAGGTGAAGAAACATGCGCAAGAAGATATTTTGAGCCAGAACGAAGATTGCGAGTGGGCTCGTATTGTTGAATAAGATCTTGTAGATACATAGGAGCTAAAGTATGAGTACATTTAAATGTTATTAGAAGAATCTTGTAGATAATGCGAGATCTGATCGGTAGCCAATGTAAGTCACGAAGGACAGGAGAAATGTGACAGCGAATCTTAGACAGAGTAACAAGTCGAGCAGCTGAGTTTTGAATCCGTTGAAGTTTTGAGATTGCGTATCAGGGAGGGCATAGTAAACTATTGCAGTTATCAAGTCGGCAAGTCACAAAAGCATGAATAAGTTTCTCAGTTGTTGGCTGATCGAGATAACGCCGGATTTGACCTATCTTATAAAGAGCATGAGAAGCCGCACGACAAATGTTGTTGACATGAACATCCATCATAAGATCATTTTGAAGGATAAGTGCCAAGGTTGCGGGCATTGGAAGCTGGCTCAATATGAGAATCATTGATTTTTACTGATGAAATCGTAGAATTGTTCCTAAAACGGGATGTAATATGAAGAACTTCAGTCTTGTCATCATTCAATTTAAGGTCATTAGCTGTGGACCAGGTTTTGATATCTGTCACACAAGCTTCCAGTCGCGAGATTGCACCTACTCTGTCATCATCATTTCTTAATACAATATATATCTGAGTGTCATCAGCATAAGTCATTTTGGAGATGCCATGTGAATCGATGATATCTTCTAATGGAGATGAGTACATTGTGAAGCCTAAAGGGCCAAGTACTGACCCTTGAGGAACACCCTCTTTTGGAACATGAACCGACGACTCGCGACCATTTATAATGACAGATTGTGAACGGTTGGTGAAATATGATTTAATCCATGAAAGTGCAGAACCTGTGAATCCATATTTATTTGAGAAACGCTCTAACAGTATTTGGTGATTTATGGTGTCAAAAGCAGCCGAGTAGTCCAATAGAATGAGAATGACTTCATGACCCTTGTCAGCAGCGAGAAGTAGATTATTATAGACACAAAGAAGCGCTGTTTCTGTGCTATGGTTACACCTATAGGCACTCTGCATTTTTCCATATAGGTTGTTCTCTGATAAATAACCTTGAATTTGGGTGGTACATGCACGCTCAACAGTATTGGCAAGAAACTTAAGATAAGCAACAGGCCTGTAGTTTTTTAGAATTTTTTTTAGAATGTAGTTCAAAGTGATGTTTGTGAGATGCTTATAAACATGAAAGAGAAGTACAAGTGGGGACAAGTTGGGTATATCCTTGATGTAAGACATTCATAAGTTAGTCTAAGACCACATTACAGCATTTATTCAAAAGAGGATTTTGTGCCGTCTTACACCAAGCAAGAGCCGTAGGCGCAACTTGTATTGTCTCTGATTGTTACTTTCTTTATTTGTTACCTTATGATACTTTAAATTACATTTTTAGTTGAATTGTATGTAATTTGTCAATAAAACACGTTTTTGGTTGATTTTTCATGTAATTGTTTTCAACAAAATCATCAACCAGAAAAACAAATATTGAAAACCCGGTTAAAACCCTTTCGGATCCGAATTAAATTTAGGGTTCCAATTTTAACCTTTGACCATTAGGATTGACTCCTATCATAGCAATTTTGCCTCATTTGTAATGTCCTATCTCTCTGCTTCGAGCTGTAAAAGACATTTCACGCTTTAAAACGATACCAAGCTTAAGTATATGGGTTATTCCATTTTTGAGATATAGACAAATTATTTGAATGTTTTTCTAAGTATTTCTTTATTTCCTAGGAACGCTGTGGCGTTCTGTGGATCCGAAAGGGAATTTTAATACTCGGCGTGTAGTATAATCCCCCTATATTGAATTAAAGTCCGCTTCTACTTGATATGAACAGAATTGCGGTCCATAAAATGAATTTCGCCCTCTATTTTCAAGACTTTTGTCTACCCTAACTCCGCAAAGCATATTCATAATCAAGAAATGAATGATGTAGGCCTAGTTGTTGTTTTTTAATTGTTTTTAAAAGAGATGTTAATTAATTAGATAAAACCACCCTATCAATTACCCCAGAGATAAGAAAGTTGATTTACATTATTCATCACCTTTCGTAATGAATATGCATATTTGATCACAAGTTCCGCCTCTAAAATGTAACAAAGCTATAGATGGTGCTATTTAATAGGACCGTAGTGCATCGTTTCAGTGGGTATTGGATGTTATTCTAACGTTTATTAGCTTAAATAATAAATGTTTTTTTGTTAGTATTGACACAAAGACAAGATATTCCCCTTAGAATACTTGCATAAAATTTATTTTTGTTGTTAATCAATAAATACACAGACAAAAATAATTCTGATGTATGATATTTATTAAACTCACATTACGTATTGGTACAGTGATAATACAAGTTCGCCTAAGGCTCTTGTACCAAGGATAAACCCAAGTTTGGGATGATTTAGTAAACAGACGGAAGTGTGGAGTTGATGTGGAGGTTTGAGTAATTAAACCTGGCGAACAGAACTACGGAAGCTGCACTTACTTAAGGGCCTTGGGTAGGACTAGAGTGATATGCTTGACTCACCAGATGAGGAGTGAAATACTTAAGAATATTTTGGTTACGGTAGTCAAATATTACAGTGGTAATGATGTTAGGATGGTAGAATGTCATGGATTTGAATAACGTAGTACAGGTAGATACTTGTTGGCTTATGTTATGGGTATCCAGTCCTATTTCTGATACTTGACAGGACATCATATACTAGGTAGGGGACTGTGTAAGGGGACCAGCTTAGTCCAATTCTTTTATTCAAGCATGAGACTCGTAGGGTTCTGCCCCACTACTAACCCAAGATCCCCTTTGCCCTGCTATACCAAAGAGATGTTTAATAACATATCTGCTGGCTATACTATGCATGTCAAGTGGTGTCTGATAAATGATGTACTAAATATACTAAATATTTTTATATAACGCAATTTCACTCTGGCCCGACGATCGATTGTCCACTTGTAGGTGCAATCACAGTTGCTATGATGATTGATCGCCAAACAATGGAACACTGTACTGTGTGAATATGTTCGATCGAATGTACACGTTTTGAAATGGCTCAACTAGTCTCCACTTAGCGATGACCGATCGTCTAAAGATCGATCGTTGGGCCAGTAGTAAAAAGGCTTACTCTTCATGCTCTTGCAGAGGTAAAATAGATTTGGTGTTCATACTGCTCCATGGCATTTCTGTATGGCATGTCTAAATGTCTGTGTTGCCTGGTAGAGAGGGTTTTTCAAAATACGAAGATCTGTATAAAACTTAATGTTTTACATATTGGCGATGATGTTAATTGCTTATTTTGTCCAATGTTGCTAGACAATTTGCATCGATTTATAGATGGAAAAAGGACCCTACCCAAATATTACACTTAATATTTAAACTTCTGACCACCACCCGCTGGAAGGTGCCTATACAGCATCCTCCAGAGGGCTCCCTATCTCTACCCAGAATGCCTTGCATACTTCCTCTTTCGAACCCATATCTCGCCATAACGAGAATGCACCCTCGCTGTGGGGTGGGCTGGGCCCGGGAAGCAACATTGGACAAAATAAGCAATTAACATCATCGCCAATATGTAAAACATTAAGTTTTATACATATTGGCTCAGATGATGCTTATTTTGGAATCCAATGTTGCTAGACAATTTGCATCATTGGATTCCATCCAGACTGGCACCGAGTACAGGCGGAGGAGCGACGGTAAATCTCCAATAAACAACAATACCGGAGGTCAGAAGCTTAAATACACGGCTTACCCAAAAGTCGTCTTGACAAAAAAAGAAAAGAAAAAGAAACCAGAGACCCAGAGACTTAAGAGGCGAGAAGCCCCCCTTGCACATACCTATCGGATATGTCTTGCTTATGCGGTAAGAACTGCTCTGGCAAACTTGGATGCGTCTGCCGGCGGAAGGTCTCGCAGGTAAGTAGAAGAGAATGTTGTGCCCGTCTTCCAAGCGACAGCCTTAACAATCTCCCCGGCTGTCACGCCCTTTAAAAAAGCAGTGGAGCTCGCGACGGCACGAGTGCTATGTGCCGTCACTCGCCCCTTGACAACGGCCCCCGACCCATGAATGACCTCGCATATCCAGCGTGCAATAGTACGTTTGCAGGCAGCATGATATGGCTTCCGGCTGGTGACGAACAGCTGTTCCGTGTCTCCCCTCAGGAGTTTGGTCCTCCTAAGATAATACCTCAGCGCCCTGACCGGACACCAGTATCGATCCTCGCTGACAGAAGAGCCAACCGTAATGTCAGGCAGAAAGATAGGAGAAGCTACGAAGGAAGATCTCTCGTTCTTGGCGAGGAACGAAGGCCTAAAATACAGGGTTGCTCCCGCTCTAGAAAGCGTAAGATGGCCGCCTACCGCCAGGGCATGAATCTCCGAGCAGCGCCGCCCGGAGGCGAGCGCCACCAGGATCACCACCTTATGTGTAAGGTCCTCCAGCGAGGCTGACGATAGGGGCTCAAAAGGAGGACCCTTCAGATAGTTAAGTAACGTGTTAAGGTCCCAAGCCGGAACAAGCTTACGAGGAGGGGGACGCACGTTAAACATGCCATTCAAGAGCTGACGGATGGCGTCCGACTCGGCTAATGAGGAACCATCCGGGAAACCTAGGTGTACAGCTTGAATGGCGGACTTGTAATTCCTAATCGTGCCAGACTGAAGTCCAGACTGGAAACGCTCCGTGAGGAAATCCGCGATCACGCTCACAGGGGCACGCAGTGGATCAGAACCTTTCTGGTTGCACCACGCAAAGTATACTCCAAGGCGAGTGGAGTAACTGCGGTTGGTTGATGGCCTACGACCGGAGGCCGCCAGTCCGGCAGCGTCTCGTGAAAAACCGATCTCACGGTAACGTCGCCGGACAATGGCCATGCAGTCAACCGCAGGAACTCTGAACCCGGAAAGGGGTTGCCCCTGTGACACAGTACTAGGTCTTGACTGGCTGGTAGGAACCTCGGTGGACCCATCAGAAGGTCCACCAGAGGGCGGAACCACAGCTGGCTGGGCCAGAAGGGAGCCACCAGGATCACTTGACACTTCGTCCTCTCGATCTTCTGGATCACTCTGTGAATTAGAGACAGAGGAGGGAAGGCGTATGCTATGAGCCCTTCCCAGGAGATCGAGAAGGCGTCGGTCGCGTGAGCCTGGGGCTCCCTGTACCGCGAGCAGTACTTCTGGGTCTTCCTGTTGTCTGAGGTGGCGAACAGATCTATGACAGGGTGGGCAATCACCCTGAAGATCTGTTGCGCCACCTCGTGATTGAGAGAACTCCGCTAGGGGTTCCTGACCGCCCGATCTCTGGACAGGTTGTCTGCCAGGACATTCGCCACACCCGCGATATGGCAGGCAACCAGTGAGATCTGGCGGTCGAAACACCACTCCAGCAACACTCGTGTGTGCTTGCAGAGCACTCGTGAGTGGGTACCCCCCTGCTTGTTGAGGTACGCCACTACAGTTGAGTTGTCCGTTTGGACTCGTACTCGACACCCCGCCAACCGCCGAGCAAAGGCCTGGAGCGTCCTGTGGACCGCCCACAGCTCGAGCAGGTTGACGTGGGCCTCGGCCTCCGCCGGAGACCATTGACCTTGAGCCTGTGCCCCCTCGTAGTGTCCCCCCCCACCCCCAATGTGATGCATCGGTTGTCACCGTGCACGAGGGAGGAGGGAGGGGAAACACCACCCCCACTGACACATTGTGTACCGACATCCACCACCCCAGTTCCACCTGTATTCCGGGCGTCACCGGAACTATGTGGTCCAGAGTGTGGACTGAAGGCTTGTAGTGGGATAGAAGGTGCAGCTGCGTCGGTCTCATGTGAAACCTGCAGTTGGGAACTAGGTCTACCAGGCTGGCCATCAAACCCAGCGCTCTCAGCCAACAGCGTGCTGAAGCGTTGTTCTGGGCCCGGAGCTGAGATATGCACGTGACGAGGGACGTCACTCGCTCCAGTGAGGGCCGAGCCCGGCCTTGAACCAAGTCCAACTGAGCTCCCAGATACGTAGGTGTCTGGGTCGGGATCAAGCATGACTTCTTGAGATTCACGAGAAACCCCAAGTTGGTAACAGTGGAAACCACTAGATTGGTATGGAGTATAGCTTCCTCGTACGACCGGCTGTAGATCAGCCAATCGTCCAAGTACTGGCATATGTTGACGCCTTGTCGTCTCAAATGCTCCCCCACCGCTGTGACCACCCGTGTAAAGACTCTGGGGGCGGTCGACAGCCCGAAAGGGAGGCATCTGAAAGCGAACGCCCGGTGCTCTATCTGGAAGCGCAACCACTGCTGATCCTCCTTGCAAATGGGGATATGCAGATATGCGTCCTTCAGATCGAGCACCGTGGTCCAAGTACCCTTGATTGGACACTGGATGACCTGTCTGAGCGTCTGCATCCGAAAATGCTTTGGCTTCATGTATGCGTTCAAAGGCTTGAGGTTGAGGATCGGCCGCCATTCCCCGGACTTCTTCGTGGTGAGGAAAAACGAAGCCCAGAAACCCCCCGGTAGATCGGGGGGATGGGGGAAAATGGCGTCCTTTCGCAACAACTCGTCGAGAAGAGCGTCTCTCTTCGCCCCTTCTCTTGGCACTTGCGTCACCCGTTTTACCGGACGTCGTGGAGGCCTTGAAGTAAACTCCAATCGGTATCCTTCCTGAATTATACCTGTGACCCATTTGCTTGACGTGACTGCCCGCCAGTTGCTGGCGAACTGGCTCAGTCGGCCGCCCACGGGTGGGTATACCACCGGTGGAACGGTCCGTGCCTGGGCTGGCGACGGACCTGCGGCCGCTGGCACGTCAAACCCCCTTCTTTGGCCCACGGCCTTTACGACCCTTGGGCTTGGGGCCGCCCTTGCTGGCCTTCCCTCCGGGTTGGCTCGGCTTGGGCGGGGGCTTAGCGTCACGCTTCTTCTTCTGTTTCTTGGCCTTGGGAGGCGGCTCGGGTGTGTCGGACCTAGCTCTCTTGCGCTTCGGTCTCTTCACCTTTGCCTTGGTCTTAGCGAACCCGGCTTGCAGAGTCTTGCTCTGCTCAACCTGGGTCGCAACCCTCTCCACGACTGCCTCGAGCTCACCCCCAAACAAGGTGGGAGCTGTCATAGGCACTTCATTCAGACCAGCCAACAGAGGTTCTGGGAACGATCCCGCTAGAAACAGTCCAGCGTTAGAACGCCTAAGGGCAGTGAACCGCGCCGACAGCCGCATGGATTCCTCCAAAGAGGTGGCCGCCAGCGCTGCACTGAAATGGATGGCTCGTTTGATCACCTCCATGTCTGTGCTAGCGTTAGCATGGTTCATCGCCATCAGCTGAAAAGCACCAAGTCTCGACAGCAATCTTGCATGCCCGTCTAAGTCTTGCATGTGATCTTCCCAGTATGGGGAGAACGCCCTCGCCGCCCGAGAATTCGGGAGGAGTTTAGCGACGTTCTCATCCATGGGAGGGACTCTAAAGATGGCCTCAAAGTCCTCCTCAGCTACCTTGAGTAGACTTGAGACTCTATGTCCCGGGGCCGCCGTCCAAGGCAAGTGGCTAGTTCCCGCACCAGACGGAACCCACCTCTCACGGATAAGGCCCGGAAGTTTCCAACCGTCCTGCACGGGTTGGTGACGACCCAGTCCCCCCAGAGAAAGCACTCCAGGGTCAACCGGTTCAACCACCAGCCTGGTCAAGCCCAGCGTCTCCGCTAGCTCGTCCGTGGCTCGGCCGACCTGCTCTACTGACAAGTCGCCTATACCCGCCCGTGAGCTGCTTGGAACAGCGCCATCGGATGACTCCGACCCCGATGAGGACTCAACGGCATCGTCTGACGATGCATCGCCCAAATCAGAGTCTTCCTCCTCCAGCTCGTGTGACGTACCGGCATGCGGCTCGACACTGTCAACCCCATCAGGGTAAGACAACGCGGAAGGAGGGCGAGACACCGTGTGTGGAGCTCCCGACGAGCCTTGCGGCCAGCCAGGGTAAGCCTGACCTGGCCCCATGCCGTGCATAGGATGCTGACTTGGGCCCTGCCAGTACGGTGTGTACGCGGGCGACCAAGGCGGCCAAGCTCCCTGAGGTATCCCATAGGGGTAGCTACCGCTACCTGGGGGGCCTTGGGACATGCCTGCCCACTGCTGATTGGGAGCCTGTGCAAACACTTGCCCAGGCCACCCGCTCGGTTGTGGAAGCATGTTCTGAGACGGCAACGTAGCCTGATATTGAGCCTGTCCAGGGACGTTCAAGAACGCCGCGTGGTTGGGTAACGGCGCAGCCTGCCCTATAGGCTGCTGCACATTACCGCCAAACATAGGTATCGGCCCGCTCGCCGAGCCGTACGGCCCGGCGCTAGCTACCGACCCCCCCCTGTTACGAGAGAGGGATGTCCGCCATCGCCTGCGGTACAGGTTCGTACCGCTGCGGTGGCATGACCTACCCCCCCAACGACACCCAAGGATGCCGCTGAAGAAGCAGTGTAGCTAACCCGCCCAGCTGCGCCCGAAGGCACTGCCGTGGCGTGAGCGGATCTCCCCCCTTGCGAGGGTGGATCCTGTGTCAGACAGGCCGACATAATCGGCAACTCCTGCGTGCTAGCTAGTGCAATACTAGCCGGCGTGCTGACCAACGAAGCGTTGGCCAACAGCGCAAGACCGTCACCCTCAGCCTCTGGCACCAGCGTCAAGTGCCTGGTACCATCGGAATGGGTGGTGTCAGTCCCGCCTGGCGACAAGCTCGCGCTCGTCACCGTGGCAGGACCGACTGGTACGTGTCCAGGTTTCCCCGGTCTCGTACCGCCCAGGTGGAGCAGTCTTCCAGCACAGCTAGAACCGTCACCCGAGCCTTCAGCCACATTACTGGCTGGGGCCGGAGCCCCGCTAGTACCCATGTGTACGGAGTCGCCACCACCACGTGGTGTTGAGTCCATACGGGCACCCTTCCCTACCAAACCACTCACCTTACCGGACGATTGCTGAACACCCAGCCCTGTCTTCGTCTGCAGGTGAATCAGCGCCGCTCGTCCCGCCTCAATCGTCTCCCAGTGCTGCGTCTGGAACCCACTGCACATCTGGCACGGATTGATCCTACCGCACTGTCGGTGACGGAAGCACCAGGGATGTGGATCCCATGCCATATTTAGCACGCCACATGACGCCATCGAACACTGGCGGCTCTTACTCATGATTACTGCGGGACTTACAGGCCCGAGCAGTACAACAAGATATGGTAGAACACACGGTCCTATATAAAAATCACACGGACACGGTAATATATAATGTATATATATGACAGCTCTATACGAGCGTAGCTCTTTATGAGTGGTGGCTATGAATAATACACGCAAATATATATACAACGATATAATAAAATACCTATACGATAGGCCTATAACACTGCCGTACCCTCGACTGAGCGGCGAGGCTGTGTTAGACAAAATACCTAAGGGAGACCTATATAAGATACCTATATGATAGGTCTTAGATAATACCCAAAGGAGACCTAAAGTAGGACTACACTCAAGAAATACGGAGAGATCTAAGTCAAATAAATAGTGAATGAACACTATAGCCGGCAGAACGACGAACGATACTAATCTAAACTAAGATATGTATATTAACGTTGCTAAATTTAGAAAAGGCTAAGACTTCTTACCTTCTTTCCACCTGGCACAACTTAGCTCGCTGGACAATCAGCGAGAAACCGGGACCAGCAGCGGACGAACCCTGAGGTACCACCTGAGAACTCCCACGGTGGAACGTCTATTGCACGCTGGAAACGCTTTCCCCCCAATAGTTATGAAAAAACCCGAGTGAATTTGAATAACCTGATAAATATAAATATAGGGACTAACGACAGCAGGGGAGACCCAAAGCCACACCCGTTATCAAGACTTACACTCTTTCACTGATATCACCTGTATAAGGAAGAAAGAGTCAAAGTCAGAACCTATACCAAGCTATCCTGTATGGAGCTATGAACGACATAATGAAGCCCAACGTCATATATCTGACAAGGCGTCAAGGATATCTCTGACATAAACCTACGTCAGAAATAACCCCCAACCTACGTCATACCTGACGTGTAAAAACCCACGTTCGACAACACTGTCAACGTGAGGGGCCTACCTACGTCAAACTTTGACGTAGACCAGCGTCATATCTAATGATGAATATCAAAACTGACGCCAGACTGACGTACAACCTACGACTAATGAACGTTATACCTGCGTCGTGATGAACGCCCCCGCGTATCATCAATGTGACGTAACCTATATAACACAGAATGGACGTAGGGACGCCTATGAATGCCTCGACTTGTTTTTATAAACAAACAATGCCCGAGGGATTCATAGGGGAACATAAAAAGGACCTGAGGATAGACTCAGGCTCCCCCCACACAGGTCGGTAATGGAAGCGACTAGTCTTTTTCTATTATTAAGACACACCGCTGCCCCGACAGACTCGAAGTATATTGCAACTCCGAGTGAATAATTAGATCCACGATGTAACATCGTCCCACGAAAAATCCCACCCGTTGGAAACCAACGCCTTAGGATACGGGGGATCTAATAATGAAGGCCGGCCAAGACCACCCCCTTCTGGGGTGGAAACGGGCGGCCACCTTCCTAACTGAAAGACTAAAACAGCCAGGAGGCCAGGAGGGATGTGTAAGTTACCCGCAAAAATAGTAAACAACATGCTCATACTATTCCAACTAGAGCGAGTAACAAGGGGATGGAAGTCAAAGGAAGGAAGCGAGCGCACATGGCCAAAATCGCGGGAAAAACGGGAGTTAAAACCAGCGGTTTTATCTCCCGAAATCCCACGGACAGGCTCCTAATTGACTCCAGGGCTAATAACATACCTCGGGGTAGGAATATTAGACAATCCTGGCCTTAGTGGCAGGCCTAAATTTCATTCTAAAAAGGAATCTCGGGAGAGGAAAATATAAACATGACCTGTAATGGCGAGACCCGTTTTGAAAGAGGAAGTATGCAAGGCATTCTGGGTAGAGATAGGGAGCCCTCTGGAGGATGCTGTATAGGCACCTTCCAGCGGGTGGTGGTCAGAAGTTTAAATATTAAGTGTAATATTTGGGTAGGGTCCTTTTTCCATCTATAAATCGATGCAAATTGTCTAGCAACATTGGATTCCAAAATAAGCATCATCTGAGCCAATAGTTTTTAACATGGATTTTAAGCGCATTTATGGTTTTTGTCAGTTTCTTCTTTCCTTTTAATGGATCGCTCATACAATGTTTATTTTCGAAATCCTTGTGATTTTCAAATGTAATGCCTGCCTAATACAATGCCTGCACATTGACCCTCCTTTTGGTAGGCCTACACACATGTTTACATGGTACTATTCGGGCAGTCATTATTGACCTATCATCCTCCATTCCTTGCCTTTTCTTGTAAAACAATAGCATTTGATTGCATGTATTGTGTTTATTCACGAGGTTATGACGATGGTAAACATGATGCATAGGCTACAGATATACTTACATTATGAAAGTCTGAGACTAGTATACCATTTACGGCACACTAGTCTCAGATGCAACTACCATGTCATTTTATCTTAACCAGAGCATTTTAATGGGTCATCATATATACACATAAACACAACAGAAACTAGAAACACTTTGTATTTTAACTGTATAATAACATTTTGTTTTTAATTTCAAATAAAGCAAATACAATAATCATTTTTGTAAATGTAAATGCTATCAAGTGCTTAGTGTGTAAACTAACAATAACATTAAAGTAAATCTCCAACTCTTAACTGATGGATAAAACACTGCACATAAATTAAAATCTCAATTAACATCGCTCATTCATAGCATGTTTATTCATTACTTCATCGTCAATGACACATCACATAGTATTTCTATTGATGGACATGATGAAACAAATGCACATTGTTTAAGGTAGTGTAAGAAACTGTCTTTAAAATCTCACATCGAATGAGATTTTTGTTTAAATATGAATTTCTTGTAACCAGGACTAAATTTATTGCATGTAACTTATGACATTATCACATACAGTGCAGGCAGAAATATATTCCGTAAGGACATTTCTGTGTATGTCCCTATTTGAAGATCGTATCAAAACATCACTAAAACTGTCTAAAAAAGGATATCATCAAGAACTTTTTTGTACCACAGAAACTCTTACACATATCTTATCATATCAATTTTATATCCTTCTGCATATGGTCTCTGTGACACTGCCATATGATGTGTCATAACATTTGTTCCATCATGCACACTAATAACATAGCATGAATTGCGTGATCGAAAATGCAGCAATAGCATGTATTGTGTGATCACACTTATAACAATAGCATGTATTGCATGATCAAAATGGCATGAGTGAACATGCTATGAGTGGTTAAACAAATCAATGCAACATGTATGTCTTAAAGAGGGCATCCATAAAATGTTTCACAATTAAGTGTTTTATTACAAAAAAGTGTTGATTTGTTGATTGATATTTTACATTTTCTACAACTATTGATCAAAAATGGATTTGTAAGACAGCTATGAACAGTATTGTGACAGTGCTGCAAAACATTTTATGTATGCCCTCTTGTAACATACAAAATAAACCAATTATACAAGGCTGTTTCAGTGTTCACTCAAAAAGGCTGAGGGAAAGCTTGGGGCAATTGAGGTATAATATATGCAGCTATGATGGTGGGCCTCAACAAATCTGAAATTCCATGAAATTTTAAAACAAACCAGCAGACTATTTTGTTAAATGCTTAAAATATGGCTAAATAAATGCAAATTTAAGCAAATATATATACATTTGAGAACACAAAATCTCCTTTAAAATTTCTAATGTGAGACAATGGTCCATAAAGTGATCTTAAGAATACCTATCCATTATGTTTGTTTGACGTGTGCGTCTTTTCGAATATTGGTTGTGTTGCAAGTTCCCTTAAGGAACTGTTTTTATTGTTTCCTTTTGATCAAAATCCCACCACTTTAAGACAGATGATCATACAGGCTTATAGAATGACGTGAACACTGAAACTGTTTTGAAAGTAATAAAATAAATGTTTTCATCCCCTGATGGAATATGGTTCCAAATTCCACAGATTTTGTTTTTACAGAAGACAAAACTTGTCTCATTGGGAATGAAACAGGATATTGTCTTGATAAAACCCATACAATCTCAAATTCACCAGCTTTGTAATTGTACACAGCAGCAGCACTCTGTGACTTGGGATTACATCATGGGGGATGAAACAGGATATGTTGCAATATTATAGTAGATAGAACAGAATCTTTAAGACTAAAACTGATAATTCTCTGAATCAAGTTAGCAAATAACTTGTGTGTGATTTTAGACACTTTATCACAAGAATAACATACAAATAACATGTGACAAGGGCTTGGCCCATTTAGACAGATAACAAACAGACAAACACACAAATAATAATAATTAGAACCAAAAATAAATGTACATGCAATGCAAAATTAATTACTTAACCTTATGACTGCCTGTACTATGTGACAAATGGCAGGTTAAAATTCAAAGATTGTTTTCAATTTTGAATATACAGGTGATAATAATATACAATATTAAGGCCAACAAAAAAATTTGTTTGGTTGCCCTCCAGAGAGAAAATAATTGTGGGTTCCCCCCCCCCCCCTATATTGGGCTTCGACAAAAAGTGCAATTTATACATGGAATGTATAAACGCAATATTTTAGACCTACATTTGATAAATTGGACTTCAAAACATTTCATAGAATTTATTTCTACATCTTTGGGACAAAATATGTCCAAAATTATGAAATTTTCGGAGTTCAAAAATATATTTTTTAAAATGTGACACGTTTTTTGTGTGTTATTTTGGTCGGTCGCGGAGGGCAACCAAACATTTTTTTGATGTTGGCCTAAATATGATAGCATGCACAACTTAGTCAAACTAATGTTATGGTTATGTAACAATTGATTTTGTTGTCTTCATCATCACCATTAAACTTGCAACATCACAAAATGAAAGTGTAAACTGGTTGTCTGCAGTAACTCATTTTTAATGATGCAACTCATAAAACGTCTCAAAAACCTTTTGAAAAAGGGCAATAGCCTCTAATAGGTCTTCATTACAGAATAGTGCACATTTCAGCTATAACTTACAATGCAAATCAAGTATAACAATTGGTAGCTGTGTATGATTTATGTATATGCTTTAATCTATTATGGAGACTTATTTGGAAATGTATACATATGTATTGCCAAAAAGTAGAGTGATAATGAATGTAAGTTTGCACATAACTTATTAGAGTAATATTGTAACTTGTGAGAAATAATGCACAATTTGATAACTTAACATCAGTGTAAAGCATGGGGATTATAACTACATGGGCCATCATAAAAAGTGTATCATCAAGGGGCTGGGATCAAATATTGGGATCCGTTTGAATGGATAGGCAGGCAACCCAAGATGAGAGTGCCATCAATCTACCTCTATGTAGTGACATCGCAGTGTATTTTAGTGATCACATCATATTGGTGTGTGCATGATTATAACATTCTGGAGTATACACACCCCCACAATCAAAGATGAACTATTAGTTTAATTAGTCCCAAATTGGTGAGAAATATATAATTTTTATCTCTCTGTGCGCAAAAGTAATCCAAGCTTACGCCCAAGATTTTGGCCATATGAATACCATTTTTGGCAGCACATATATGATGCACATGTGATACACAAGGTGATTGTTGCCTTCATGCATACCTACACCCTTCTGTATTCATTCGCTACTATAACGAGGCTCGTCAATTTGGAACTGATCATACTGTAGTCTTGGCACTTAAAAAAATACTGAGTTGATCAGTGAAATATGCTCTGAAAACACTCTAACAGAGCTATATGAGTATTAACTTAATCCAAGCATCTTTACAATAATTTATTACAATTACTACAGTTCTGATCTCCATACATAAAATTACTTCAAAACCAATAGTAAATATGATAAATAAATGAACAATGTAAATGTGATAGATAAATGAATGGTAAATATCTTTTTTGAATGGGTTCAGGAAATGATCACTCCCCATACAAATGAGAGCCTTGTGCACAATCAATAATGTAATGCTACCCAGAATACAAATTAAAATACTGAGTGCAAATAACATGAATATATCGGTGGGTAATACTAATGATTAAATATATTGACAAATTAAATAATTCCATTATTTCCCCATAAACCACCATTTTGAATTATAACATATCAAGGGTGTTCTCTACCGTGTACATGAAGTCTTGTTCGGTGGTAAAGTGGCAAAGAGGATTAATTATCAAGTTGTGCTTCTCCCTCTTATAATGAACAGTTGCCTCTACAGTGGGTATGAATATTTTTATTACTTCATTAACCCTAACTCCCACGGCTATGTTTTTGCGTGTATCGGGGGAGGGGGAAAAAGTACAATTTTTTTTAACCCGAAAAATCACCGAGCACCCCCCAGGATTTGATCCCGGGACAATCCGCACCCAAGTCTGTGCCCCTATCAACTGAGCTAACTCCCCAGCGCATATGCGGGCACAAGCTTCGTACCCACATATGCCTGCGGTAGGTGACGTAATCGAGCCAATGCAGCAGCACGTGCGTGGATGATTTTGTATGGTGTAGTGGGGTTAGGGTTCACCTAGTGAATAAATCATACGCCCAAACACAAAATTATATGATTTTTTTCCCTTTGAAATTTGGGACTATTCCTGACCAAAATGAAAATATGAAATTCTGACTCTCTTGAAAAACTTTAGCAACTTTGATTTTTACGACATTCCCACCCAACAAGACAGGACAGTGTTAAATATAATTACTAAAGCACCATTAAATCATAATCATACATAAATCCAGTAAATAACCATAACACTCAATAATATCAGTAATTAATTAATTATATAACACTTTTTCATCTATACAATAATATTATCTGTAGTTGCTGATTATCAAATGAACCTTTAACTTTCATTTGACACATTTTAGAGTGGTGCGATATAAAAATCACCACAAATTTAAGAAAAGGTAATAATTCATAAAATAGCATTTTTACATTGTTATGACCATGGCAAGCTTATGGCCAAGTAATTAGGATGAGAATGCATGGACAAGAACTATTTTTTCCCAAGAGAACATTATTATTATTTTTCTTATTTGGAGTAATAACAAATGAGCGTAATATAATCACCTTTACAAGGCCCAGATATATAACCCGTATATCATAAATTATGCGTGGGGATTTACAAAACGAACTACTTACGAATTCTGGGTACCATAAATAATACTTGAACTTTGAATTTTTTTCAATGTTATTAAGCCTTTTTATCCTGTGCTTGCTGATGATTTGTCTTTAAATGATTGATTGTTGAGTAGAGTCTCATTCAGCCATTGAAAACACACACAATTTTGATCAATTATCTATGGCTGGCCTGATCTATGGCAAAGAGATGTTGTCCTTTCAGCAACCATCATGTTGGCTGTTAAGCCTATAAACAAACAATCAATCATCAAAATACCGATCATCAGCTCAGGGTAAAAAACAAAATCCTTATTATATAACAGGCAATTTTCTCCAAAACAGAGAGTTTTAAGATGATTTCACCCAAATGATTCTGGGTATTACATATTTCATACAGATAGGTCTCAACGTATTACAGGGAAATGGATGAAATCAACCAAATATAAGAATGTTCGACTAAATGTAACACTTTGTATGCGGCAGTCATCTGCAGATGACAATTACAAAGTTTCACAAAATGTTTTAAATATATCAAAATTATTGAATTTCATCTCCATCTTGGGAAATGTTTCTGGAAAATCCGTTTTGGATATGGTAAACTTATAGCGGCGTGGAAAGTGTTAAACATCTACATTCAAGCGTTTTACATCCAGAAATCTTTAAAAGAACCCAAACAGTGTGCATATATTAATACAAAACTGCTGCTTTTTCTCTAGAATTACGATAACTATTTGAGAATGGACAAAATTTATGTCAACAATGCATTTGTATTGCCCTATACAGAAATCAGGGTTTATTTTGCATCAGGGAGAGTTCTCAAGTAGGCAATGTGTATTTCATTCACTACATTTGTACAAACGTCAATTCACACACTTATCTCAAATTAGCAAAAGCCTACATGGGATTCTCTCTAAAACAAAACACCTCTTACTATACAAATACATTGATGACCTATGAGAACTTATGTTTAGTAATGATCACCACTGGTTTGGAACAGTGTATCAAGATTTGGTGACCATACATGCCTCTACTATGAATGCGAATGTAGTCTCTATTGATATGCTGTAATACCAGGTAGCATGTCTGGCCTACAAAGCATAGACAACATCCGACACATGTTCTAGACAGTTAAGGTACGTGACAACACATTTTTTACCTATTCTACATGAAGAGGACAATCTTATTCCAAAATCTGAGTAAAGTACTCAATGGTAGAAGCAAAAAGTTGCTTACAAACTTTGCTCATGGAACTTGTGGTATATCACGTTTAGGGGTAGGCCTAATTCACTACTTTTCCCCTTTTAACGTCAAAAGGAACCATCACTAGCAATTCTGCAGAGGTACTTAGAAAAATAGGGTTTTTTCTGATAATTAAATCATGTTTATTGGAAAAAAGGGTTGGATCACACACCTTAATGAGTTCCTTCCATGAAACTAGATATTGCCTAAACATGCATTACTTGATATGCCATACGGGGGAGGGGTGGTTGTGGTACTCACATATATAAGGTATACAGGTATATATGTGCCGCCCAAATGGGTCACGTTTTTGCAAAAATCCCCATAACGTGGGGTACAATTTGTGCTGGAAACCCTATACATGGGTCCCAAATTGAAGAAAAAAAACCACCCTTAACATGGGTCCCAACCCAAATTGTGAAAAGGCCCAGTCCAGTCAAACCTCCAGCGGCACACCCCGTCAACAATAATTTGAGTACCACCCCCCCCTGATTTAACCCAAATCTCCTAAGTTATTACCCTTGCTTATACTACCGATAACACTTCTACTTTAATAAGCTGCTAATTGAGTTGCATACTATGGAAGTTATAATACGACCGATCCATTAGGCACAGATTAACTGCATATAAAATACATGTGCACAATTATGTGCCCTGGTCTGCTTTAAAAATTCGCTTTAAATAAATATTATTATTATTATTGTTCACCATTGTAGTGGTAAGCCATCATCTAACAACTTTTAATGATCGCATGAAGGAGAAGACACAAATGTCCATTTCGCTTTCTTTTTGTTCTCTTTTATGTTGGACTTTTTGAGGTTCACTTAGAGTCTTTAAACACAGATTTCCTTGAACGTTTATATCAGTTATTTCAACAATGCTTTATAATGATGATAGTTTTCTGAAATATATCACATTTTTCTTGATTACAGAAGATCCTATAGCATTTTGATGGGATTTGCTCACAGCATTTGAGTCTATAAAATATTTATTTACATAGAATTTAGAAATAGGCTTTCAAAATTTGCCAATCAGAACTTGGGTCTGCTTCAACTGTATATTCATATTTTAGTTGAAATAGGTGGATATCTATTCCGGTTGAAGTATATCGATGTTTGGGTAGAAATATTAGATATTTTCATATTCGACTCACTATTGACCTATGACTTCATGTCGGAGTATAACGTGTGCAGAGAGCTTTAATGGGGCGCTGTGAATAATGGCATTGCAGTGTGCAACATTTTACATGAAAAAGTACATTTTTTCTAGGGACAGGGATTATAAAATCTTATTTACACAGTGGACACTCCATGCATGAACACATATTCTAGATCTTCATTTCATAACCATCTTTTCACATCCAAGATGTGACGTTGGAAATACCCTTTGCAATACAAAGCTAATTGTTAACCCCCTGGGCACTATCGGCCTTTCTTACAGTGGTTCTGATTTGTTTATTGCAAGATATACTCATTTGAATAGCCAATTAAAATGCAAATATTTCACTCCAATCTTCATCAGGAATACAATTATTCTAACACTGTCTCTGATTGGTGCAATAAATGATGTATCCATCTTTCTGACCAATCGGCTGGTAGTTCTCAGGGGGTTAACTGTGTTTCTTTGTATAGTCTCCTCTATAGGGCATTCCAGTCCACTGGATTGCTTTTAGTTTATATAGGCCACAGAGTATAAAATGATGTGTTTGTCAAGCATTCCATAATAAGGATATTAATCCAATCAACTAAAATAAAAGTCAGACAAAATTAAAAGGATTTGAAATTAATTGTTGTGCATTTTCTAGAGATCCCAGTGAATGTTAAATCATGGTCCAAAGCACTACTTCAACGAGTTGCCATGACTTTTTGTAACCATCAAATTAGAGCTTTTAAATCTTACAGGAACTTTTGGGCTGAATATCTTTTGTCAACACATCTCGGATTGGCTAAATAAATGATTTAACCTTTTTATAACCAATCAAAATAAGAAAAATCACAACCTAATATAAACCTTTCTTCTGATCTGAAAACAATGCAAGTATTTACAAATTACAAGTTGTGTATAAATCGTTATAATACAAGGCACAAATGGAGAAGAAAAAAATGCTTGATTTCAATAAAATGCTACTTCTTCACACTAGTTATTATATCACTACACTATATAGTCAGATGCCCCACCCACCCATCCACACCCAGTACGCCGGTTTCACATGCATAATGCTGATAATAAAGTGGTGAAAATATCACAGAAATAGGTGAAAATTACAGGTATCTACATGTATTTTACAAAAGCATGAAATTAACAAATATATGTTTTTATTATGTTTCCGCAAGAAGGAGTATTTTTGACAACCTATGGTAGCAGTCTGTACTATAAGGGGAAACATTGTGAAGTATTCGGGAGCAGTAGACTAGGTCCCTCAGTCAGTCAGTAGTTCAACATTGACCATATGCTGTACTTATGCAATATGCAACTAAAGAGGGACTGAGAAATTCAATCTAATACATCAAAGTGAGACCAGATATTTTTGGTTGAAAAGTAAGGTATATACAATTTTACACACAAAGGTCAGAGATCATTGGGCCACTAAGGTAATAATGGATTTGTTCTCACTCTGAGAGCTCTGTTTTGTAATGTTTTTGCGCTAATTGTAGAATTATAGGATATCATATTATATAGGAAACACACACACACAGCATAAACATATCAGTGATCCAATAGGCAGATATAGAAATAATGTACTATTGGTATTTCAACCCACACCTTTAATAATTGTATAACAAATGATGTCTTGTAACCAGATTGGTCCCCAAACCCCAATATATCCTCCCCTCCTTCGTTGATTGTAGATGAATGAATTATTGCAAGGGCACTATATAGTCATTATTGATGACAAATGTGAACATAAACTATTACTTCTCACTATCCATAGAAAATACTGATTTGTCAAGAGTATTGTAAAATGCTAATTTTGTAAGAGGCTCAAATTCGCGAAATTATATTTGCCGCAAATTAATGTGTTTAAAGATGATAGTAGTGGTAGAATAATTTGACAGCCTGTACACTTGATACAAATTAATACAGGTATTCATAAAAACAAAGCCTAATTGACACACACGAATCATTTTTAAAGTAATTATAATGATATCTGTTGAAAATCGCATTATATTTTACTTTTTTTTTTATGGGTGGCAAACATTTTTTAGTAAATGAAATTTTAGACTCGCGAAATTAAGTTGTAGCGAAACTAGTGATGATTAGCGATTCGTGAAAAAAACATGCAGTGAATTAACTTGTTTTAAAGTATCTCTATCTCGCAGTGGAAACATACTCCACTATGCTCCATCAATCCAACCTGAAGTATGAATGTGACATCAGAGCGTATTCCAGTGAGGGCAGCATAATATAATTGATGTGCGTGATTCCAATGCGCTGGTTTACACAATGGTTTGATCCAAGAGGCCGTATTCCAGTGCTAAATGCTGTGTCTATCATTAGAATATGTTCCGATGTCAGGATTGTACTTAAAGGGGCATTGAGAGATATGTATGGGAGTGCACCCTCAATTATCCTGGAAATCAGTTTTTTTTGCATCAAAGTAATACTTAGGCATATACTAATTATCATCGAAACAGTTTACCAACATTCGCCGTTTATCATATAACATTTCATGATTTTCTTAGTTTCGATATGATCATATCGAAACTCAGGTGCTGAATTAGGAAGTTATGCATCGTTTTACTCACGGACTTTCGCGGCAAATCTCAACCCGGAAGTGCCGTTATTTGCTTATTTTGGCATGAAGGCGATGTCGGAATTGTATGACATTTTGAATTTGGGCTATGTTGATGATTACGTTATTTACACATTTAGTATATCGATACATCTCTCAATGCCCCCTTTAAGGTGGAATAGATTACTGTAAAACCACTTAATTTCATGAGGATTTTATTTCGTGAGGGATGAAGATTTGCGAAACAAAATGCTTGCTGAAATACCAGTAATTTTAAATTTGCGAAATAAAGTATCCACAACATTAAAGTGTTTTACAGTTTACATTCTTTGCTCTACTCTATGATCTTGAAGACTGATATCTACAAATCATAAAAAAAGCAGAAAAGCATTTCTTGAAAACTCCATACTTTTATTTAAAGCTCTGTCAAAGGGTTTAGTGGACAGTTTACAATTGACATATAAAGTGTGCAGGGGTTCTCAATTATTCTGCTTGAGGGCCACAACATTTAAAAACACACATTTTTGGGGTCAAATGACCCTTTTGTATTTGAGAGTTGTGTAAGGGCCAGTCATTATTGAAGGGCCAGATTTGGCACATGGGCCGCCTATTGAGAACCCTGAGTGTAGAGTATGTTTTCAGTTATACAGAGGCCCACTAGTTAATCAAAAGGCAAAATTGTAAATATCTGTAAACCTCCATACAATACATTCATCCATAATACAAACAATGCATAAAACCAATAAAATGACAGAATGATTTTTAAAAGGATAGTAAGAAGTAAAGTTTTTCCTACATTTGTCAAGAAACAGAAACGTTTATCAAGGTGATTTTCAAAACACCCAATGTATGTATATTATTCTTTTACAGCTCATCACAATTTATCTTATATAACTGAAGAAGAATTAATTACAAAATGTCACAAAACCCTTCTTTTGACATTTTTAATAGATTTTTGTTACAAACCTCTTCAAAGATTCCATGTTTTTCCATCAACCCAATACTGTACTTTTTCTTTAATTGGTCACTTTGTCCGTCTTCTCAACGACATCAAGCTCTTTTTTTATTCTTTTTTCATTTATTTATTCTTTTTCTTTCTTTTTTTTCTCTATTTTTTTTTCTATCACTACATATGTATCATACAATAAAATATATTAATTCTTTTTCAGACTTCAACTTCAACAGCAAATGTTTTTCAACCAATATATAACTACATTAAAACATAAATAATGATATATCTATATAATTGATAAAACAATACTTACATAACATATAAAGGGAATATTGACAATTAAATTAATTTTGTAATGGTTTATTTTTTCATTTTTCTGCTATTGATGTTGATGAGTAGTCTGATAAATATATACAATAATATATTATAGCTAAACCAGTTGAACCAGTTTAATATGCAATAATATATTACGGGTAAACCAGTTAGAACAAGTTTGATATACAATAATATATTATAGCTATTATACATTATTATATTATGGTTAAACCAGTTTGAATCAGTTTGATGTAAAATAATATATTATGGATTAACTAGTTTGAACCAGTCTGACACACAATAATATATAATGAATAATTCAGTTCTAACTGGTTAATAGTTCTGATCCAATCCTTAAAAGCATGGTTATTAGCTTGTTTGTTTTGTGTCTATAAATAATATAGAATTACTTATGTTTGTTTCTCCAGAGGTGCTGAACCACACAAATGATGGAGAAAAACACCCCAAACTCCAGCATTCTGCTAGACCACATCTTCATATTAAATTAATATTACAGCTAGCTACCATCTATTTTTAACAAGCAAACATTTGAACAATTATGTTTTTGTGCTTCACCTCAGCCCTCTGGGGAAACTTCATAAATGAATTCATTGTGGACTGAACTGTCCACACAGAGAATATATATCTTACGCAACATCACTCTGTAAATCACCTCATCTTCTTGGACAAAGATTTGGATCAAACACAACTTTTTTTCTTTAAATATTAAGTGTGGCTGTTAAACTCAAAACAAAATAAGGTTCTCATTTTATACAAGGAATAAAATTGACATAAACTATTCCTCTTGAAGAAAATCATTTTTGTTGTTATTATAATAACATTAACAGCTGCATCAGCAATTTAAACAAGTAACTCATACTACGTGAGTCATAAATATAATATAAATCAAAGTCTTACACCACTACACTAAGCGTCACCGTAAGTTGGGAGGTGGCGTCAGCACTTATTCTAGTAAGCGCATCATGATAACTGCAACATGACAGCATCCCTTCTATCAAAGACAAATGTCGGCAGTGGCGTAGAAAGTGCTACATTTATCACTATAGTTTAATCAGTTCCAAATTGGCGAGAAATATTTGGTTTTTATCTCTCTGCACGCAAAAGGAATCCAAGCGTATGCGCACAATTATGGCCACACACACACACGGTGTTAGTCGCACGCACGCATCACGCATATGATACACAGTGCGCATGTAACCTTCATGCGCGCCTGCGTCCTTCTGTATTCATTAGCTACTATAAGAAGGCTTTGCCAATTTGGAACTGATCAAACTATAGATGACATCCCCCCAACTTACGATGACACAGATTTGTATCCTGATTATCATACCCATTAAACAGGTGTTTATATAGCCTATGTCATCTGTGGTATATCATAGCAGGCAAGCAAACAGTATACAGACCACAACTGATTAATACATGCATTTTTGGTTTCAACACCAATGGTGCAGAAAATCTTTTCATATCGCAATAATAAGGACTGAATGAGTTTATGGATTAAAGTTGGACCGCCCCATTGGTATGCGATACGATCATTGCAATACGAAAAGATAACCTACATCATTTCATTGTTGAACCCCAAATCCACATATTAGATGTGCATAAATCAATAGTTGGCAGCTCATCATTTGCAAACAACGGAGACCGTTGGCCGGTACGTTCCCTCCGCTGCGTGCACCAGGTGTTTGCGCTGGCACTACTGCCAAAAGCGCTACTAACGAGAAGCCACCCGGCACTACTTCCAGTAGCGTGACCCTCCAGTCCAGAGCTTGGTTACCCCGTCTGATTATCACTGTAGTGACATGGGCTATACTAGACATATGTGCCTATCGTTTATATTATAATCAAATTTCATATCAAACTTTTAGCAAGTATGCACACTATAACAACATCATATTTAAAATGTGTAGGGTCTTAAATAAATCAACAACAAAACACAACCAAAATGATGCAAATAAATCAGTAGATTTTCTCTTCACAAAAATGCCTGGTAAGATATAATATAAAAATAACAAGAACTCAAACACCATATTCTTGGCTTAGATATTAATTAATTACATATAGTGGCAGTGGTATTTTAAATTAATGAACACAAAAATATATACTGTAAAAGTGGATTTGTCATATGTTGATTTTTTCAAAGAAACATTCTCATTCCCTAAATTTGCTAACATAAAGCTTTGCACTTATAGAATACATTCTCATAATTGACCTTAGGCCAACAAAAAAAAGAGTTGACTTGCCCTTTCCAACCGACCCGAATTTTCGGAAATCTAGGGTCGCTATTTATTTTTTTAAATTTTTTTTCTTCAAAAAAAAAAGATTGAAAAAAAGATTGAAAAAACAAACAAACAAAAATTGAAAGAAGCACATAACAATAAAGAAAGATGAAAACGTGTTTTTGAGTAGTATCTGCTTGTTTAAAAATCAAAAATCAAAACAAAAAAAATCAACAAAAAAAAATCTTTAAAACATGTTTTTGTGCAGTAAATTTTCAAAAAATTTCAACAAAACAAAACAAACAAAATCCGACCATCCGACCCTGATTTTGACCCTGAAAGGGCAAGTCAACTTTTTTTTTGTTGGCCTTATCTTGACAGATGCTATGATAATGTACCAGGGAAGGTGACAAAGGTGACTCTCCTTTTCTGGGTGTACACAATTATCCACTTTTACAGTATCTTACCCATCACAGATAAAGGTCAAAGTTCAAAGATCAGATTCACAGAGGTTAAAATCTTGTTGAACTATTCAAATGACAATATTCTGGTACACCTGCTAAACAAGTCGATAACAGATCGTTCATGAGTCAACTGCATCAATGTCGTTAGTTACGGCTGAGAGCCTCTGGTGGCCATCTTAGCAAGTCTGCTATCTTACATGCAACTTTAATCTCTTCATTATAGGTTGCCCTGGTCATCCGGGTATCGTTTCTAGTGATCGCCTGAGGCCGTGTAAGCGACTGTTGTTTACATCAGCAAAAGGCATGTGACGTCATTCTGGGCCGACCTATAGCGCAATGATACCTTGCTCTTGAAATCCAACTTCTCTTTCCAGAAAAAAACCCTTTTCGACATCATCAATTTGTGTAATCTGTAACTGTACTTTGCACACACAATTTAGCTATACGCTGTATTCAAGTTGTGTGCTGTATGCTGATTAACCACTTCCCAGCTATGCACATACTTGCCAAATATGCCAATAGCATTGTCCTAGGCACGTCAGTGGACGTGCACACAATCTGAAAATAACCACTTCCCAGCTATGCAGATACTTGCCAAATATGCCAATAGCATTGTCCTAGGCACGTGCACACAATCAGAATAAGTACTTTATAAAATGAGTCCTACACCTGCCTGGAGACTTCATTTTTACATCTTTTTGTACAGAAATAAATGGCCAACAGATAGTGTGGCGCTATTTTATTTACTGATATGATGGATAGGGAAAAAATACAGCGGTTATAAAGGTGGCTTGTAATGGCTGAGCACACAGCTGCATTGCGCTATACATAGCTGGGAGGTAGTTAAAGCTTATTCCATTAGGGGCGTTCATGTCGATATTGCCGCATTACTTCATATTCCTCTTGATAGATTTCATTTTTTATTCCTCTTTGCAATTATTCCCAGTGATCTTCATCTGCAACATTTAGCTTTTAATGAGACTGGGTGGAAAATGGTAGATAATCTTACGAATATAATGTGATGTGATGTTGTCATTATCGGTAAGGCTGGTATGGACAACTCTCATTGCATAATACTGGATCTTTAATAATACATTCCTGGAGAAAACAAACAAACAAAAACAATAGATTTAGTATTCATTGAAAAATGCACCGTTCCACAAAACACCGCTTAAACCTAACTTGAGCAGCCTGGTTTTTTTAAACAGAAACAAGGATTTCAGAGAAGTTCGAACAAATAAATATCCGCTACCGACCGGGAATCGATCCAGGGACCCTCTGCAAAACAAGCGCAGGCCCGCATAGGCAAGCCACGGCTATCAGCTTGACATTCGCGCAGTATATGGCGCTGATTATATAGGCTCGGTCGATTACGTCATGGAAAACCATGCACGCGCTGGGAGAAAGGCTGGGTCGTGGTATTTTGCAGTATTTGGTTGTGTTGGGGTTAAGTTAGGCAAAAGAAATCTGTGTATTGCCCTCAGTGACCGACCTTAACATTTCAGAAATGAGGGTTGTAATTTTTTTTTAAGAGTTAAAATATTTGCCGAAATTGTCAAAATATTACTATTTTTGCATGAAATGAATAAGTTTGCTTGAATAAATGTTGTTTGCGCTTTTACCTCACCAGGAACATTAGTCAAATTGAGATTTAATAATTTTGTCTTGACATGAACCATAGTCTGTCAGTAATATTTGTCAGCAAAACAAAAAGGGAAAAAAAGAAAAGGGAAAAAAAGAAGGACAATCGACTTGGCACTTGAAGGCAACACAACAATTTTGAGATCGCTGCTTATATTCACCTCACTTTATTGCAAAACATTGACCTTTTCAAATATTTGATTTGACAGACGATCATATAGTCACTCACATCAATACTTCATTCATCGAACTCTGTGCAGTGATATCTGAGCTTATTCTAATGTTGGCACCTCATTATTGCACACATGATTCTATTATGCTGGCATAAGTACCCAAGCGTTACAAACAAAATCCCGGTACATGTGCATAAATGCTGCTTCAATTACCAGAATACGAACTGATATCACTGCACTGAGTTAGTTCAACAAAGTATAGTACATTGTACATATCGTGTTCGATCAAGGGAATACTACATGTAATTGAACTGCAGCACAATGCTGACATATGAGCGGTTTACCAGCACGATAATTAACACTTTCCACGTGGCAGACATGCCAAAATTTCATAAAATATTTCAAATATGTCAACATTATTGAATTGAATTACCATATTTGGAATTACAATGAGAAATGCATTAAAATAAGCACAAGCATGCCTAGTATTGGTCCAGTAATCCTTGAGATAGATCTTGAAATTGGGAAAGGTTTCTGAAATAATCTGTTTTGAAATGGTAAACCTAATAGCCGCATGGAAAGTGTTAAACAAGGCTGGCTGACTGATAGCAAGGGTAATTCCAGTCATTCTTTTTTTAAAGATGAGTGGAAAGAATGTGCTCTTTAAATTCGTGCTTCAATGTTTGAATATCTCATGTATAAATATCTTTTAAATTTGAATGAATCTGTACTCTTTGCTCCTCAATTAGACGGATAATTTCAAAGGAGTTTACATTCTGTGGACAGCTTTCAAAATGGGTTTTTTTGTGTTAAAACAGGCATAACTCCTGAAAACGGGGGCAATTCAGTGATTCTTTTTATGATGAGTGGAAAATATGCGCTTTGAATATATTCTTCATTGATTTATCAAATTGGTCTTTTTGGAGAAAAAAAATGCATTCCTGGTCAACTTCTTTTTTATTCACTCTGTATACAATTATCACCAGAGGGTCATAAAAAGATACCCACAGACTATGACAAAAATATGTACACATTTTGGTTGACTTACCCCATTTTCATTAAATGCTTTTGTTCTATTTTGTGCATCTAGTTCAACTTGATTATATTCTTCTTTTCTAGTGTCCACTGATTGGTCGGTGATACAATCTGTCAATAAAATCAATGCCATCAGAATATAACACTGTGTGTGATTGGTGAATTTCAGGATAAAATCATATGAATGGCCAATCACAATGGATCTTTCAGATCCTAGCGAAATGTATGCAAAAAACACGACTTTTACACTTTTCCGATGTTTTTAGCAATATTTCCAAAACTAAGCTTTATTTTGGAAAAAGAAAAAATTGCTTCCTAGACAAAATTTTCTTGTTTACAAAAATGAATATTAGAACAAATTACCATTTTTTATTTTATAGTTAGGCTGTCTGAAAAATTTGGGGCAAAAAAAAAAAAAAAAAAAAAATCATTTCTCAAAATTTAGTTTATTTGGTATCGCATTGATATCACCATCGGATTCCTTATCAAATTTCCTTTCTATAAATGTATACTTTTATGTACTTTTATTAAGTATTCTCAAACTTAGAAGCAAAAGTTGATCATCAAAATAATAGTTGACACTTCCCTTAAGTAGAGGTATTCTTCTTAAGTTTTCAAGTCTTCTTAGAAAGATTGTTAAGAATCTGTGAGTTGATCTTCATGATATAGATCCTAGCTCAAACTTTAGAACTTGGCTTAAATGTTCTTCTTAGCCAGGCTTAAGAAGAGTTAAGAATAACTCTTCCTAAGTTCACTTAAGATTAATCTTAACTTTTATGCAATAGAGCCATGGTCCTATGATTAGTGGTAGTAAATTGCAGTGTTGTGAAGAGCCAAGACAAATATTACAATTAACTTGGATGTAAGTCCATAAGGACTGATAATGAAGATTTGACTCTACTCCAGCCGGATTCAAATGGTTTATCCTAAAACGATTTGTCTTTACTTGACTTGAATCAAGTCACTTCACTATTACAAAAAAACTTGACCTGAATTGACCTGAATCTGGTGCTAAACTGGCCTAAAGGTGGATGTTTCGATCATTTTAGCTTATTTTTCACATCATAATATTTCGATATCAGAAGAAATCCCAAATTTGTCTCACTATTTCTGTAAAATCTTTGGCGCAAGATATGTTCCATTTAGCAGTTATAGGCAAAAATACATTGAATTACTGCCAAAGGTGGTTGACCAGTTTGTGTACTACTCAATAGGCAAATTTTGTGTCACATTGTGCTTCTGAAATAATAGCCATTGGAGTTATGCAACTCAAACTTTGGAATACTATTATTTTAAGGATGACCCTTCATGTAAAATAGAAAACATCAAGTTGAAAATCAGGTCAGCAATCAGAACACCTACCTGTCACTGTCAGTCTACAACAAGTGTAAATTAATAGAGTTTGGCCTGTACCACTTGAACTAACTAAAACTTGAAAATAATAGCCGAGAACCAGATTAACGAAAGTCGCAACACTGATAAAAGGTATGGGATCCTGACACTAAAGAGAACTAATACACAGTCTGACTTATACCAAACCAATATGTATACTTACTTGTTAATTGAATATCAAATACCCGACTTTCTTTTTGCGGTAAACTCGTTCCTTCTGGATACCACACATTACAGCTGTATGATCTATCAGTTATATCCTTTAAAACATGTACAGTCAAAAAGCTAGCAGGATGAAAACTGACACTGCCTGTTAAATGTGTCTGTCTTAGTAAATGACCTAATTTGGTATCCTGTACAGGGTTGCCATCCATTGACCAGGTGATGTTGCCTTCTCCAGAAGTTGAATCTAATCTGCCTTCGCAGAATAAGTTGATATCACGATTATCACACGTCTCAATCACATTACCGCTCTGTATTACAATCACTGTTTGGAGGATGAAAAAATAACATTGTGTTAAATTATTTGGATTTCTATTATTCAGACATAGCTTATCAATCAATATGATTTACTGAAATCAATTGTGAAGAGGAACTTTGATTCAAGTTAAGAGTTTCATCTAAACATGCAGTAACATAATTGTTTTTGCTAATTTGAGCGGGTGCTTTGGGATTATGTCTAAAATACAAATGTGCATCATGCATGTTTGGATTTATTTATTTATTATTATTTTATTTACTTTAACCCTAACCCATTCGGGCACCTTTTTTTTCAGGTTTTTTTCCTGCGCGGAGAAAGGTGACCCCAAAAGTCACCGCGATCCCCCGGGATTTGAACCACGGACCTCCAGCACCAGCGGCGAACTATTCCCCACTACACCACCGGTGTCAAGGCTACTTAGCCTAGGTCCATTTTATCCTCGCAAAACTTGCAAGCCGGGTAGAACATAGGGATTGGCTCGTTGGATTTGGCAGGGTTAGGGTTATGAGACAGATAAAAAAATGTTTTAAAAATCCCCTCAAACAAACATACACAACTTGGCTTGGGGTGACACAATATTACACAAGACATTAATGCCGTAGGTCAGTTTTACGGCGAACCCATTTAACTGTCTTACTATGTTTTATTACCAATTTTTAAGGCATTTTCACACAATAAGATAAGGCCAAAAAAACAAAGTTGTGTTGCCCTCACAAGCCTAAAATCGATTTTATACCTATTATTTCAGTAAACATGTGTGAAGATACTAAGAACAAACGCTTACTGGATGTATTTTCAACCCAATAGTGAATATTTTGGTTTCTTGCCCATCTCTGTGCAATTTTCACAGATTGGAAGATCTTGAGAAGAAAAAAATCTTGAAAAAAAATCTTGGAATTCTTTTATTTTAAAATCTTTAAAAAGAAGAGAAAAAAAGAAGAAATTCTTTAAAAAAAGAAAATTAAAAAAAATACCCGGCCCACATTCTCGGAATTTTGACCCTGCCGGATGAGGGCAACACAACTATTTTTTTGTTTGGCCTAATATCAGTTTTTTGTATTTTACATGTATGTACTTACCACCAGTGCCTTCCGGTAACGTTTTGGATCTGGAAATGACAAGAGTAAAGTAGAAATATAACCAACAAACCATTATACACTGAATTGATCTAGCATTGTTCCTTGACAATCTTCACCAACTAGTTATAGTCTGCACACATTGCATATCAATAACCTAAATATTGGACAGATGTGACAAACCCTTAGCCAGTACCAAAGAAAGACTATGGGACTTATTCCTGATACACACCACGTTGTACTCGTTTTATCATACCTCACTGTGACTCTGAGGATGAGGTTGTAGGAAACTAAATGCTATGATCCCCACGGGAAATGGTAGACTGGGTCCCAGCGTCCCTCTATATGGCCACCATCCTTTAAAATGGCGGACCAAAAAGAGGGACTGGGAAATGAATATTTGAGCACCCTCGCAATACCATGTGTAAATTAGGGAAGATATGAAGGATCGAGTCTAGGGAAATGGTACCATGTCGTACATATTATATTGTCATGATTACTTTGTGAATATTTATGAGGTGTACTAATAATCACTGTCACAATGCTATGGACGAAATTCAAGCTATTTTACTTGAGCGTGATTTGTTGTTGCTTATTACCGGGATGCGTCCAAATGCATAACATGCGCAAAGAACTATATGCATGCATGCGCGTGTGGTGACCAATCAGGACACTACGCTATCATTGAATGCTTGCAGTACGCACTTTAGGGTTTACACATGTACGCAATCATTGGTGGAATTTTGTCCATAGCATTATGATGCTGACTATTATAACAGAGGGTGTCCCAGAATTATTTATACCTGGAAAGGTGCATTATTTAGCTATGGATACTATTGTTTTTGGTCACGGTGCTTATGGTTCTAGCATCTATATACATATATTTAGCTTTCTTATGGATTTTGAATCTTAAAATTTGGACGTTTCTGACAGAATTTATGGCCTCTTTTGTAAACATGGTAGACTACAAGTTTGACCAAAATTACTTCTTTTAAAACTCATATAATCATTGACCAGGCTCAGCTCAAAGCTCCATTTTTATGATATCCAGGCAATAAGCTGTGTCCGCTTTTAATTTCCACTGCCATAATAGATAAAACTGTTTGTGGTGTTTTTTAAGCAACATTTGAATGGTGTGTGAGATTTGTTCAGTTTGAGTGCTTTATACCATACATTCTTAAGGGGCAGCTTTGAAGTTTGATGTGAGTTTTATCAATTGAAGTATGTTGAAAGTTAAAAAAACTGGTTTTCACCGATTATCGATAATGTCATGCCATATCGGATCGGATAAAGATATTTTGATGAGACTGATAGAGAAAGTAAAATACATATTTCTAATGATATTGTTGGCATTAGATTTGGATTGCAATGTTGTTTTTATATTTATAATTTTTTTCAAACACTGTATAAATCATTCTTTGACACCCTGTATATCATACTCACAAGTATGGGTAGTATATCCTATCATGTTGTATCTGGTTATAAATAAATCTGGGACACCCTGTATAGATTACTCACAAGTATGGGTAGTATATCCTATCATGTTTTATCTGGTTATAAATCATTCTGGGATACCCTGTATATCATACTCACAAGTATGGGTAGTATATCCTATCATGTTGTATCTGGGACACCCTGTATATCATACTCACAAGTATGGATAGTATATCCTATCATGTTGTATCTGGGACACCCTGTATATCATACTCACAAGTATGGGTAGTATATCCTATCATGTTGTACACCCTGTATATCATACTCACAAGTATGGGTAGTATATCCTATCATGTTGTATCTGGTTCTGTGCCATGCCATATTTCAAGTCAATCTTAGTCAGACTATTATCTGTAGCTGCGTATAACCATGGGCCATCGTCACCAACAGCAGGTATGAATTCTATACTGGTAATTGCTTCATGTTCAGCATCCTATAATAAAAGAGAAAGAATGATTGTGTGTAATCAATCTTTATTCAAGCAATCACTGACATAAATTATACAATGCGAGAAAAAAAGAAGGTAGATTTAAAGCCCAGGACAAAAATCGGAACCACACAGTGGTCCAGGTTTAACGCAGGGCTGAACAACAAACAAAAATACATCAAATAACCACAAAAATCAATGTCCAACCAGAACCAGGAGATACACAGAAATAGAGCGAACCCAGCAAAGTGGAACTTTTTTTAGCAGCATAAACAGCGTATGGGTTCTTATGGTGCAACGGCTATATCAGCCACAACATGCAACAAGGCACAAACCAAATATTCAACAATAAACATTATATCAATTCACAGTGGACAAAGTAATCCATTGGAAAGTGTTTTTTTATTAACTCTAACCTTCCTAACCACTACAAATACTACACTATTATTAGGGGCTGGTAGCGTGCATTCCCAGTCTCGTGGTGCGATCACACAGGCTATCATATGGCAAAGATTTTTGAGTTGACCCTATGGAGCGATGAGGTAGGTACCGGAGGTTACGCGGGCCACCCGGGTTCTAACCATCCTCATCATTACAAAACACTTCACTACTAGGTGCTTGCGCTCCCTAGTCTATCTCTTGGCGCGATCAAGCGGGCTATCATAGTCAAAGAAAATCTTAAGATTTTTGATCTGACCCCGTGGTACGATCAGGTAGGCTAGGGCCAACTGGGTTCGATTCCCGGCCCAAGCGTAGCCTGATTTCCCACCAACCCCCAAATTTGACCCATTTTCTCCCGTTTTGTTTTATCCTAAAAACATGGAGAGTTAGGGTTAATAAACAAATATTTTGGCAAAGGAACATTTTTATGTTACAATTAAATATGGATGTCCCATTAACGTGCATGCTTCATCACAGACCTATCAAACTGTTATGAACAGATATCCAGACACATAGATGTACCTCTCTCACTGTACACATATTTTCTGATAAAGAACAGAGAGCCATGATTTAAGGAAGGTGTAGCACTGACCTCCCTTCCCAAATCCCCTGGCCACAATTCTTTTATAGTACATGAGTTGGAGTGCATTTCCCTTTATTCTGTTTTAATACGGAATAAAGCAAAATTCAATTTTACTCAACTCATGCACACAAAAAATAATTGCCCTGGCCACAACCCTTGTAGTACCATTGAATCAAAAATAATTGCCCTGGCCACAACCCTTGTAGTACCATTGAATCAAAAATAATTGCCCTGGCCACAACCCCTGTAGTACCATTGAATCAAAAATAATTGCCCTGGCCACAACCCTTGTAGTACCATTGAATCAAAAATAATTGCCCTGGCCACAACCCTTGTAGTACCATTGAATCTATCAAATATTACAAAATTGTTGTGTTGCCCTCAAGTACAAAAAATAATTAGGTCAGGTCAGGTGGGCAGTGGGTTTTTTTAATTGCTGAAAAATATTACTGACAAGACCACGGCTGTCATGGTTCATGTCAAGAAAAAATGGGCAAATGGTTTAAAAACTATATTCAAGCAAACTTATTCATTTGAAGCAGAAAATAGTAATATTTTGACAAATTGGAAAAAAATGTAAATAAAAAAAACTGTGACCCTAATTGTTGAGATTTTAGGGTGAGTTGCTGAGAGCAACACAACACTGCCTTATGACTTGTACTTACTGGTTGATGAGACTCTGGATGTTGCCAATATTGGAATACAGTCCAGCCACCATTGTTATAAGCTTTAAGAACATTTCCACTTTCTGTAAATGGAGAGAAAGAGAATGAAAATATGCATGAAGAAACACCCCTTGACTGAATTTCTTTTCTTGACAGGTTGTGCCTTGCAACTAGAGCACTACCAAACCCAAAAATCTCAAATGTTTGTAAACTTTTAATAGTGATAGAGTTTCCAGGAAATATTACACAATATGTGACGTGATCAAGCGGAATGAGTCGTATGTCGGGAATATTGATTTTTGAGTTATAGGTAAAAAGAAGTAATAAATTCTTATGTTTTACATTGTTTTCTCAGTTGGTAAATTGTTTGTAACTTATAGACTATAAGTTCAATTTTAATGGGGCTTAGACCATACTGTAGCATTTTTAACCTGCTTTTAAATGATGGACAAATATCAAAATTGAAAACTGCCGACATGCGACTAATTTTGCTTGATCACGTCACATCAAAATGGACATGTTGGTGGCCCGATTCAAATCTGAGTTATTGGTATTACTTGAAAGAGCACAATTTAAACTTTGAAATGATATCATGATGAAGGTAAACGGACTTGGTAAACACAGGATATGAATTGAAGAAGCATGTTTTTTTCTATTATTTTCTTTATATTTCACCGAATATATTTGCCTCTATCTCTAAACTATGTTTGCCGACAACATGTCCTTTTTGACGCGATGGGTCACAATGTGATCACGTCACGGTGAAAATCCATCCAAGATATGATGGTGGAATAAAGGATTATCAATCATCATACAAATCATATCTCTTCCACAAAAGAGATACTGTAAAAGCTGAAATTTTCGCAGTGGTTTTATTTTTCCGCGAAAATTATAACACCCCAAAATAATGTTTTCAACATTCATGCAGTGCATCCAGAAGGTCGCCCGCGAAAAAACAATTCGCGAAATGTCCATGATATCAAAATACGAGAAAATATCTTTACGCGAAAATATTGGCTTTCACAGTACTCTTACCTGTGCCAATATAATATATGTTATCATCTATTTCATCTACATCTCTTTCGTCCACAGCAATCGTAGTAAAGCGCCCTCCAGAGTCTGTGTAAAAAAGAGGTGCATCTGATTTGAGCTGCGCCTCATCTGGATTGTAATTGTTAGCCAATTCATCTAGTAATGGATTGTTTTGTAGAAATGTTGTGTCACTATTTGGAGCAGTACACTGAAAAACAAAAAGGCATGGTTAGATAGATGGAGCAGTATCATTTTGATTATCAGCTTCTTCATTGAAAAATATATGAACAGCATTTATTTTTAGATAATCTGGAGGTGTTTACGAATGAGAATAATGTAAGTGTTCACAGCAACACTAGAACGGAGCTATAACTACGCAGGTGTTGTAATGCTTGAATGAGCACACATTGAATGGAGAAATATCCTTATTTCAAAAGTTGCTAAAAGTTCAATATGGCGTGTGCTCATTCAAGCAGTACCTATGCGGTGTTCAAGCAAAGACCCTGATTCAAGCTGCTTAACCATCCTCCTTCAATACATAATTTAGCAACTTTTGAATTGAGGTATTCCTCCATTCAATGTGTGCTCATTCAAGCATTACAACACCTGCATAGTTATAGTTCCGTTCTAGTGATGCTGTGAACACGTACATAAATGTGTGCCAAAAATCGTTTCGATGGAGTAACTCATTTTAAAAATATCAGGCATATTCTAAAGGGGCACTTATTTTTGTTGAACTGTGTATCTCTCTATTCAATACTTTCATTGGAGGTACACAATTACTTACAATTTCGCCTGGTCTTGGAGTAGGTACATCTGTAGGATCTACAGGTAGCCAGAGCGATTTTGAGGTTTCTGGACTTTTGAACTTGCTGTCCTTAAATAGAGCGTGAATATCTGATAGACGATATCGGCACAGTGCTGATGTAGATACTCCATTGCTACAGAAATTGGTAAAAAGGAGAATAAGGTAAGTATTATATTATGTGGGGAAAATCATCATCAAGAACAGAAAACAATCTAATTTTGCTACAAAAAAAAAATTCAATAAATGATAATAATATTGATAAAAATCAAAAAATAGATACAATAAATTAATGTTTCTTCATCCACCACTGCCCACATTTGATTTTTATTTCTGTAGAATTATTTTATTTACTTTCATTGCGTAAACGGATAATTACCCTTATTTTAAAATTATCAACGTTTCCAGATTTTTTTTATAGCAGCATTTATTGCGTGAAATTGACTAAACAGCGTGTCTTATTTTGAGAGAGAGAAGCCATTGAAATATAGTGCCCTCTGTATGTCATAGCACTGGTATATCACATGTAATAATAATAATGGAAACTTAATAAAAAAGCGCCGGTATCCGCCATAAATGGCGCTTATGTATTTACAAACAAGTTATACAGTCAATAGAGCACAAAACATGTCAGATGACCACAAAAGATTATTGAGTACTCACTTTGGTGTTGCAAAGACTGCATAGAAATACGTCTCTGCTGAGCTGTTAACAGTAGATACATCCTCTGTACGGGTAGGAAAGGAAGAATACAAATATTTGACAAAGATAAACTACTGGAAAAAAAGACCTTAATTCCTAAGAATTTTGCACCAAAATATAAACCAATGTTCCAAGGTTGTCCTAAATCAAAAACTCCAAAAGATTGATCTCATCCAAATTATTAAGGTATATACACTTTTTACAGAGAAGGGTTTAGGTTACAATACGTGACTAATGTTAAAAGTAGCACTATAATAGCAGTCATCATGGGCACCATAACAGAGAGAGAAAAATAATTAATTCTATAGTTCAGTCAGTTCCAAATTCGCGAGAAATATTCATGTTTTTTTATATCTATGCGCGCACAAGTTATCCAAACGTACAAGCACGGTTATGGCCACACGCACACGGTTTTGGCTGCACAAATGCATCAGGCATATGATGCACAGTGCACTTGTTGCCTTCATACGCGCCCGCATCCTTCTGTATTCATTTGCTGCTGTAAGAAGGCTTCACCAATATGGAGCTGATCAAACTATAGTACAACATTTGTGATACTAACAGATTTGTCTCGTCTGACAGAACACAAAATTCATAACCAGACTCTTGCATCAGCTGCTGACAAAGCCTTCTTCTATGCTGCACCAAAACTATGGAACAACCTACCAGTTGCAGTCCGCACATCATGCTCAGTTACAGTGTTTAAGAAAGCTTTCAAACATCACCTTTTCACAAATCTCATTGCTTCTATTTAATCTTGTTAGATATTTCTCTGTTTATTGCTTTTGATGCCATGTTGATTTTTATGTATTTTTGTGTATATATTTTGCACCGTGGTCTTTTAGAAATGGCACGGTATAAAAGCCTTTCGTATATATGCATGGTAGGTATATACACCAACCATGTCACCTCATTGTTGATTAACAATGTTAGGTGCCTGGTTCCATTCCATGCATGGGAAACATGCATTGATAGTTGCATTGACTCCTGTCGTATACAGATGACTGGTTTGATTTAGTGTATGATTTATAATGGACACCCCCCTTCGAACTGGTAGGCAATGCGCACAAAAAAACGGCAGGCAAGGTTTTGTTTGCTTGTCTGCTGTGATGTTACAGGTGACATCATCTATAAAATCATTATTAATATTTCTAATAAAAAAACCATTGATAAAACCACTTAATCTGGAACTTATGTCCATTTTGCGTGCTAGTAAAGGAGTTCAGGTGTGTCAGGCTACTTACGTATCTCATCAAAATATGTAGGATAATCGTTGGGTAGTGAGCAGTTTAGTCGTGCCTTCAAGAAACTTGACCACTTGTAACTAATTCCAGTATCATCCTAGAAATACACACAAATAGAAACACCCTGGTTATTCTCAAGGATCAGAAAAAGTATCTTTCAGTCACAATTCATTATCAATCTCATATGAAAAAAGTGTGTTCTTGTGCTCTCAAGAAAAAGGACCTGGATTTCATGGCGACTAATGGCTGCGGAATGACCCACATTAACATCTGGAACCGACACAAGATGTGTGTGATTGATAGAAACAAGCATGTGTAATAGTTAGAGAATAAAACATAGTTCTTCGGCGGCCATACACGACGACACAAATATGGTACAGCCTATACATTATAAGACCATCGTCTATAGCAAAGCAGCTAAGAACTATGTTTTATTCTCATTCTTATTTAGTTTATTGGTTATTTTGATCTTTTATCATAAAATAACGCAGTTTGTTAGATTTATTTTAAACAAACAACAACAAATTTCCCCCTTTATAAAATCGGCGAATCTAGCGAGCTGTTTTCCAACATCCTGCTTCAAATTAATCGCGTTCTTTAGCAAACACGCATCTGTCATCGCTGCGTTATACCCACAACGCATACGGCGGCGACTTTGTGTAGGGCACGCTAACGCGATGACGCGTTGATCATACGCGCTGAAGGCATTATTTTTCGAATGAATTAAACCCCGCCCCAAACTATGCACCATTGTCTCATAATGTATGGGCGTGTCGGCTGAAAATCGGCCAAAAACCAATCAAATTGCCTGCTGACATCTCAAACCACACCCACTATATAAGAATCCACATTAAATACACGTAGAGGCATACACTGGTTCCCTGCATCAATGGGCTCCACACAACTCATCCATAGATGCTGGTACGCACAAATCATGTCATCACATTGATTTGCTGGCATAAAAATAGCTGCTTATATTGACTATTTAGTATCCTGTACAAGAGTTCATAATAAAATCACACATAAATATCCTAGGGCAGCCTTTGCTGCATAACTTCTTACCCTGCAAACTCTTCCCACACGTGAGTATACAATCTTGCCGTGGTTGATGAATTCAACAGCCGTCTCTCTATAGAAGAACAGCACAAAATCACCGTCTGCATTTGAGTATTCCCAGGGTTTACCCACAAAACTAGCCTCTGAAAAATCACAAAAAGAAGACAAAAATGTTTGTATAAGTCAGTGACATTTTTAAATATTTACTATATAGAGTATCAGATAAAATATTTAGCCTTCAAGATGGTAGTGTGTGAGAATAGCGATGAAGAAAGCTACAGTTCAATATATATTAAGATGACACTATTGACACAGCGCACTCATATCATTATCGTTTCCCAGGAGCATAGTTCATGAGCATATGGCTCATTCCATGAAGTTGGGGCATTTGTTAAAATAGCAGAATTTGGTACTTTAGGCAGCTTATAAACTGTTTTACTCTATGTGTATATCAAATTTTTTTAGTGTCAAAAAACAGTACTAGGTTATAGTATTGAGCCATGAAAAAAAAAAAAAATTGACCCTTCCTTGAAGAAAAAATAAATAAAAAATGAGGTGGTGTCCAAGACCATTTTTGCTAAAAAACGTGACATGGAAAACACAACAATTAATATGAGTTTTATGTAAGCAAAACTATCATAGAATTGCTTGGAAATCGATTTGATTAATAAAAGATACATGTATTCATAGTTTACTGACCAAAACACCTTGTCACGCTGGACTGATTTTTCACCCAAGCAACATGAAAATTGCCTTTCCGATGCTACGCACGGTGTCCACAAAATATACACGTGTAGCATCGAAAGTTTTCATTGCTGAATGGGGGTAGTTCTCTATCATACATTTTTAAACTATTTTCCAAAATTAAGAGCATTTATCAATTGAAAACTATTGCAAATGAGAATAAATTTCATGAAGACCATTCCATATATTTATGAAAAAGTATACCGTGCCGTGTGCATGGTGTCCTAACCATAAAATGTAGCATCGTGATAAACATCCTATGCAATTTGTGGGAATCCCCCCCTGGAGATAAATAAAACATTCCATATTTCTTTTTGTAAGGATAGAGGTCAATAGCTATCAGGTTTGTTTGGAATTTGCCACATGTCGGCTAGTTTTATCAAGGTTTCAGTCGCTGATGTCCCGTTGTAGCATCGGGACTTTTATGTAGCATCAAAATGTAAACATTGGATAGTTTTGTGAATGGTAAGTGCGATTGTAATTATTTCTTAATGTTGCTTGTATGTCTGTATTTATTAATGCATTTTTATTGAAAGGGAAACACTGAATCAGAATTTCTTTTCATGTTATGATATTAATTTTGAGTCACGGACGCCATAATAATTTGGCATCCATGTAGCATCGGGCATAGCATGGGCAATATTTTGCATTGGGTATCGTTATAGTTCGTTGAAATTGTAATATTTTTGTAGAATCACATCATTAATAAACTTTGAAGTTAATAATGAATTAGTTTTTGCTCTTTTAATGCTAATAATATAGCTTACCAATACGATGCTACATGGACACCATGTACATGTAGCATTTCATAAAATTTGCCTAATTAGACTAAAACAATTAACCTATTCGAAATTATCCATCACCCAAAACATTCAAAACATTGCCTACATTTTACTACACTTTACAGAAAAAAGGCATATTATGAGAGATGTATATCTAATGAAATATATTAATACACAATGCTACATGGACACCATTTCCATTAGCATTTCACTGAATTCACAATAAACATTCCCATTTTAGTTTTATTTACTATAAATAAAACAAATAATTGTAAATCATTTAAGTTCTCTATCCTTTGCTATTCTTTTTCATGTTAAATGAATAATAAATAAAATACTCCAGCATGATTTTAATATAAATATTTTCCTGCAACACAAAAAGTGCAACATGAATAAATAATCTACTCCAATATCAATACACAATGTTCCATGAAGATACTAAGCCATAGGGTTTATTTTGTTTTGCTTTGCAGGTTCTTGACATTAATTCAGAAGACAGTTCTATCGTTCTGGAATTTATGGAGATGAAGACAAGGAACCCATCATTTTCAAAAACTAGTACCTTTCCAAAGAAATCCATCATGGCAATTAAATTATTTTTTTGCAAACTGACTTTTTAAGTGATCAAACTTTTCAATCATCTTTATCAATAATAGAGAGGATGATTCAATCAGAAACGAGCAAAGAGACTAAGATCACAAAGGGTACTTTAAGAACAACACTGCATGAAGTTTGTTTCAGTGGACATCTTAAGTTTCTTTGATCAATGGTGTATTGTTATTGTATAATTGTAAGAAATGGTGTATCATAGGTAATTATGTTTTATGCTTCATGGCAGGTTATCTTTTTGTGTAATTTGTAGTTTTACAATCCATGTTATTAATTTTATCGTGTGCTTATAACATAAAAAGTTAACATCATTAGTACATCCTCTCTATTGATCTGAAAAAGATGCACCTGTTCAAGCTGTTCCAAATATTTTAGGGCACGGTGTCCATGTAGCATCGTAATACTTAAGTACACAGAAAAGGTAAATTTTACATGAACAGTGTTTAGATAAATTTCAAGCAATTCACTCTGTGTATCTACTTGATATGACGAACAAGTATAGACAAACCATTCACACTCAAATAATTGTAACAGTATGAATAGTCTTATTATTAACAATGTATGTACTTTATTTAAATTCGTTATACAAATTGCAAAATAAAGAGTCACTTTTCAATGAGTTTTTACATAAAACAGTTAATCTACGATGTCTTGTTCGTTAAGTTATGTTCAACCTAGACAAATCTGGTTTCTTTTCATGTATTTGTGGTTCCAAGTAGTTAATTGAGGTATAGAAACTTGGCCCACATCTTAAGCTAATTTATTAGAAAATGATATGGAAATGGGAAATGGTGTCCATGTAGCATCAGGATTTTTGGAAATGTCATCCAACTGTTGAATATGTGCGGTTATTTTACACCAAATGTTACATTAAAAAAAAAAGTTCTACATTGGACTTTGGTAAATGTAGAACCTAAAAAAGAAGAAAGAGTTGGAAAATATCCATTTTGAAAATTTCACTTGGATGTCACATAATATGCCCCAACTTCATGGAATGAGCCATATACAAAAACGCTTTGGTAGATGGTAGTAGGCCTAAGCTAAGCAGTCTATAGTATGACTTGATTAAGTGTTGTATTTGTATTAACTTGTACTTGTATTTCAACCGTGTCCTGAGTTGTGATATTGATTTGACATAACAAAACACACAATGTTAGAAAGAATATATAGTTAGCTTGCGTTTTACACATTTCAAAGTGGCATTCTAAATGTTTTTGCTGCGAAACACTGGCTGTGTTTGGACCTGGTCTTTTATTAAATCCATAATTTAAAAGAGTCGTTTTCCCCGCCATGATCGATGTATGCACACGATAATACGAACTCCCATTTTGCAAATTTGCTACGTCATCATCATGATGGAAGGGAAATCACGCAATAATGACATCGGAACTCTCGCAGTACACATAAACAATTAGGATTGATTTTTGGAACTTTTCACTGATAAAAAATAGTATTTTGTGATAAAAACTTGGCTGTTATAAATTGTGGAGACTTTTAAACAACATACTCGACTCAGATATTAAACAAAAAGTCCAGTGTGGCAACATTTTTAGATCGAAATCGGATGGTTTGGGTACGCTTCCAGATCGTCAACAGGCGCTGGTTTTGGAAAAATATCGGCGCTCGGTCGTTTATTTTTCAGCATAACCGGGCGCTATTGCGAGAGGACCGGGGGGTAAAAATCGCCCAGCGCCTGCTTATCTTGAGCCTTGGTAGTGAGGATTATATATACATATTATATATCGCTGGAAAGAAAGGAGCATACTAAGTCATAAACAAGTAAATAATTACACAGAATTATCCACCAATTTATCAATTCCTTAAAGAATATTCTTTATATGCGAAAGTGATATGTGGAGTTATGGATGTAATAGCACTAATAAGTACAAATTCATTTTTTGGATTTGATCAAATTTCCAAAGGAATCATTTAGAATATAGAAACCTATTTATTGGTCTGGCTTTTAAACTGATCTGTGTTATCTGATGTACTTATCCTGACGATCCATAATGGCAGGAAAATATGAAATGAACCTTTCTTTGGTTCAGTAATAATCTAGTCCAGTACATTAAATTATTTGGTATTTTATTGGGCTATTTCATCCATAACTATATGGATCACTTTACACATACCAAAATAAATCAAATAGAAGAAATGAAAAAGATTAGTAACTAGTTTAATCAGTTTCAAATTGGCGAGAAATCTTTGTTTTTTATCTCTCTGTGTGCAAAGTAATCCAAGGGTACACGCCAGGGCTCAAAATACACAGGAGCGAAGCCAACGATTAGCCGCCAGTTTTCACAAAATAGCCCCCTGAATTTTGTTTGGACCTATGGTAAAATGTACTAAAAAGGGAAATTTTTGGCAGAATTTGGTTAAAAACGCCCTCATAGCCACAAAGTTATTTTAACCCCTGGTGCACGCACGATTATGGCTACACGCCTGCAGTTTGGGCCGCTTGCAAGCGTCACGCATTTGATGCACAGTGCGTTTGATGTCTTCATGTGTGCCTGCTTACTTTTGCATTTATTCGCTGCTGTAATGAGGCTTTGCCAATTTGTAACTGATCAAACTATAGAGTATTCCTGTCTTTCAGTGGATTTGGGCAAACATTGTACAGGGTGAATCAAAATAAATTGAAAACGGATTGAAAACGGCTATTTGACCTTGCTGTGTGCATTGAACAATGGAATTGTTATTGTAAGTATAAAGCCTAGTTAATCTAGTTTATCTTCTCAAAAGATGAAAGTAATCGACTGAAAAAAAGGTAAACTGTGACAAGTTTTGTAAGTTGACCGCATTTTTTCGCCATTCTAATGGGATTTACACAGTTAAGACATGAATATTGCACAATTTATTTGATTCACCCTGTATACTTACCATTGACTGCTCTTGACTCAATTTCAAAAGTATCAAGTTCTGCTGTAAACGGTGAGGTTGCTTCTCCTATATTATTCTCGTTCACAGCAAAGTTACCCCATATAGGATCTTTCTCATCAGCTGCCTTAGATACACCCACAAATAGTTTATCTACATCTGTAATAGAAACAGAGATGAGAAACTTTTCATATAAAGAGAAAAAGAGAGGACAAAATGTTATCACAAACTAGACCAATCCAAATGTATTGCCTAGTATTCCTTCTAACACTATAATCAAACAAACATTTGTTGATCACAGCGTCATGATCCGAGCACTCGCGATCATTACAAAGGTTGAGTGTGTCCTTGCATGCAGTGCGATCCACAAGTACAAGTATCTTGGTTTTACTGCGCCCTTGCTATCGCGATTGACGCATGAATATGCACCAGTCGCATGGGACGCTGAGGAATAGTATACGCTGTGATTTACAAATTTTTGGTTGTGATTATAACAATGTGCAAATTTCCCCCAGCTTGCACCAACTTGGGGGAAATTGTGGCCACATTTGCTGTAAAAGTTCTTAAAAGATCATTTGTTGTTTATCATTTGGTCTGGGTTTTTTACCAGATCAAATGGGTCAGTTATGAAATCAAAATGTATAAAACAAACAATGAAATGTGAATTATCATATTTCAGGCTTGTAAAAAACCCACCAGCAAGTAAGTTTTATCAAATTTTTTGAAACCGCACAATCTTTCAGGAATTTGTCCAACATTTCCATGTAAACTTCAATTAACCCTTACAGCCCCAGATCCCATGAAATCCCATTTCCCAGCATCCTGGTTCCACCTGGCGCTGAGGTTTTTGTCTGAAATAATGGCCCCGGGCTATATAGCTGGGCGAATACACTCGCCCAGCACAGCTTCCCCCGTGGCGCAGTTGGTAGAGTGTCCGCCCGCCAACCGAGAGGTCGTGGGTTCAAACCCCGGGGCGTGGCACCTCTTGTTGTGTGTGCTTTTTTCGCTTGAAAAAATTTTGTTGGAAAATCCACCGGGTGGGTTAGGGTTATGCCTATACCTAAGCAGATGACAAACAGCGCCACCAAGATATAAGAACCAGGAAGTTTAAGTTCCCGGATGATGTAGCTTTTGATTTGCAAGTTGAGTTTCACCCCCTGATTAAGAATTACAAAATGATATCAATCAGAGAAATCAAAAATCTGTATCAAAATTTCATAAGCTAATCCACCAAAGAAATTGTTTTATGAAATGTTAATGTCTGCCATTCGGATTATTCATTAAAGATTCAAAGACCACAAAGCTGTTATTACTTAATACTGCTCACAAGCCAGATCTTTGAATACCCTTGCCAATAGTGTGAGTCAATCAGAAATGTTAATGACTTTATAAGTCAGCTAGTGTGTTTTCATTCAGTTTGCACATCATAATCATACAGTATGGGATGAAATGATTGATATATTGCTCTAACATATTTATTTTTGTTTGCTTGTCTTTTTTTAAACTTACCAGAAAATGTTAGTATATATTCAGAATTTTAAACATTTTTAAACATTTTCTTTCTTCAAAAATGTTCTAAAATATTTTTCAAATTTACAAAAACTTGAAACATTTATAAAAATTTGAAAAAAAAATCTCATAATTTTAAAACTATAGGTCAGTCAAGCCCAAACAACTGCCTTTTTTACTTGGTCTTACCTCCTCTGGAACTCATTACAAACACATACAGCTCATTCATCAACCGACTTTAGTTATCTCTCTGAAGACTCATTTGTCAGCACAATTTCTCTACATAATTCAAGTTTGCAAATGAGTTTTCTATACTTAGCCGTTTTGGGTGCTTTCATTTCGTTATAACACAAACTGGAGGGAATTGTCTCATCAACCTACTCTTGAACTCATTACAAACACATATAATACAGCCCATTCCGTCAGCGAAATTTAGAGATCTCTAAAGACTCATTTGTTAGCAAGATGATTTTAAGAAACTGATGTGCATAAAGCATTGAAAATATGGTTTGTTTATCAGTTTGCTATAAACTAGAATGGTTGGTTTCAAGATTTTACTCTTTTCCATTATTTTGTTTTAATCCATACAAACAATTAATTAATATGAATTTGGCATTGTAAATACAGTCATGTCATAAGGCCTACAACAACAAAATAGTTGTGTTGCCCTCACAAGCCTAAAATCGGGAAGGTCAGCCAGCCAGATTTAAAAAAACAAAAAATGGTTTTGTGGGTTTCGTTGGCTTTTACACACATTTATCAACCGGAAGATAGGTAAAAATAATGTTGAAATATTTAAAAAAATCTTTAATATACAAAAAATCTTAAAACAATAAAACTTTTTTTTTCTTTTGACCTGGCCGGATGAGGGCAACTCTTCTTTTTTGGCCCTATGGCAATGAAACATGCTCATTTAGTTGAAAGTTACCATTTGAAGATATCATCATATTTTCACCTGATATGACTTGCAATCACCTATTCATTGTCAATTTTGAAAGCACTGTATCAGTTTGATACAATTTCAAGTTTTTCAGTTACTTATAACATTGGATTGCTTTGAATGTACTACCACACAAGCTTAACATTTCTGATAAGATCCAATAAGAGTTTGTTATTTTCCTATGGTACATCCTTGTATCATTCAAAAAAGGAAGTGCTATGTTCAGTGCATCATACAGAGCCAAGAACTTCCCCTAAGCAACACTCACTCAAATATAAATTTGGTAAGGATTCGCTGGCAATAAAATAACAATCTTACCCCATATCTGATATCTTTCAACCTGATAGTCTGACAATATTTTAGTAATCTTTAAACAGATTTTGATTGATTAAAGATAATAAGATGTATACACTATTGATTACATATACCCCTCACAGCAAAAATGTGAATAGGGCAAAACACTCTGCTACATTAATGTTTGCTTCTATATTGATTTTAAGATATAGCCAAACAAAGGAGATAATGTCTTGATTCCTTTTGTTTTTGCAACTCTTTAACTGCTCACATCTTTGGAACCAATTGACCAATTTTAATGGGGTTTCTGCAACATGTAGCTTTTCAAATGCTGTATGCAACCAAGTTAAAAATTTGAATTGAGTCATTTAGCTTGATCACATCACATATGATGTTGTTGGCCAAACTTTGATGTTGTTGGCCAAACTTTTGATCGGATGATTATTAAATGACGATTATCAAACAATATCAGTGCAAATGTTCTTCTTTTGACCAATTTTGTATGATTTTATAGCCATTTAGAGACTTCATATAATTGATTAGAATTGCTTAGACCTAGGCTAGGCCTGGGCAGTCTACAAACATTCGTATCTTCGACGGTGCATATCTCGAAATTTTTGCCTTGACCTTATATATTTTGTTGCTGTTTGCAGGAAAACCAAGACCATGATCTTCACACAAAATGCAAAGTTGAAGCAACCAGTTGCTTTATAAGCGAGAAAAAGGCGTACTTAGGGTCCATTTTACACAGTAAGCATAGGCGATTTGTTTAGTGGTGTGAACCCTATAGTACACTATTCCCCCAAAAGGTATATCAGCTTTTGGGTTTTATTTGCGGGCGGTATCTATACTTATTGATCCTTACCAGTGGAATATAAATAAGATGAGTTAAGGTTCCAATTCTTTGGAGCAAGGCCTTTAGCATCATAGGAACCTTCATCGTAACAAAATTCCTCTTCACCTATTGCGTCTGGAAATTTTAAATCCAAGGAACACTGTCAAAGAGAAATCAAAGTAAAATAAAGATGTAAGTTATACACAGAAGGGAAGGCAAAGAATATAACAGCAACATGGAGCATTGATGTGCACACAGGAACATAAAATGATACAAAATAGAGAGTCCGATAGGATCATGAGAAAAGGTGAGTCTTGAGAGCATGTTTGAATGAAGAGACGGAAATTGCATTTTAACAGTCAAAGGCAAATTATTCCATAACATAGGTGCCGCGATTGAAAAAGCTCTCATACCGTTTGACGAAGTAGATGATCTAGGCACGTGGAGGCGGAATTGTGATGCCGAGCGTAAAACGTGATTTGCATTATGGTGTTGCAAAAGTTCACAGATATATGATGGAGCAAGATCGTAAAAGACCCCAATAGGTATGTTTTGATGTGATGGGTCACATATGGTAAATGGATGCATACTATGTGAGGAGTTGAAAACAAGACATACCCTTTGATAGCAACAGGTCTCTGTGCATGCCTCTATTAAAAAGAAGTCACACTGACAACTACGACAAGCAATATGATATTTACTTCAATGCGGCTTGCAAAATAATACACATTCGACTCTTGTGCACAAAACTCATAACCTCTTTTAGTACCCCTTATTCCAGAAAATGCCCAAAAACAATTTTCAGATAAAAAAATAGTTAAGGGTTGTAAATACCATTTTAAAATCATATAAATCTTAATTCTTTAATAATTCCTATCTGGGAGTAAGACGGAAAAAAAGGAACTTTTGAGCTAAAAATGGCCAAACTATGCCTGTAACCTGGTGTTTCTGTGTTGTAATAATCAAAACCCAAGAATCCATAAAAACTAACTTCTAATAATACACACTTGTGATTCGAAACAAATGTTTAATATGATTTCTATCACCTAAATTGTGAATATTTTGTTTTATGTTCATAGTGTGTTTGCACATCAATGGAAATCTAATGTGTTTATCTTTGCGATGGTACAAAATGTGTAGCAATCACTTGTTTCAGTGCTCAGCCACCCCCACCTGTAGCAATTACTTATTTCAGGTATCAATTTCAATGTGCCAAAACTATCCCTATTTTGTGCTCAAAAGTCAATAGAGCATCACTCTACACTGTAATTTTCAATGTAACATTTCATTGAACAGAAGACATTGTTGTTCTTTGGTTGGAAAGAGGAGCACATCAGCTTTCCACCAATATGTAAGACAATATGAATATATCAAGAAATATACAAACAATTTTGGTGACCGAAAAAAATGTCTGAACTTTTGATGTTGATGGAAATGGACCTGCACAAATTAATTTGGAAAAGAAACTATGGATTTTCACAATATTACTATTATGAACAAAAGTTTAAGATAATCTATTGATATTGTTGCACATTTGTTGAGGAGACTATCTATGAGAATGAATTCCAGGATTCTTGCCGAAATTCTAACCCTGTAATTTAATATTCTTCACTGTGAGTTAACACTTTCCACGCGGCAGGCGTCTGCAGACGACACTCCAAAATTTCACAAAATGTTTCAAAAATGTCAAAATTATTGAATTTCATTACCATATTTGGAATCACCATGAGAAATGCATTGAATAAAGTACAAACATGCCTAGTATTTGTTCAGTAATCCTTAAGATAGACTTTGAAAATTGGGAAGGTTTCTGAAAAATCTATTTTGTAAAAATAATAGCCACGTGGAAAGTGTTAATACACTGATCTTATTGTTCGTACTTACCGCCGTTTCATTAAAAATAAATGTGTAACATCTGGGCTCTAAAGCATTTGTACCACACACTAATAATCTATTCTCTCCAGAAACATAAAACTCCTCCACGATGCGGATATAATTATGACAATCCACCTGTTCACAAAAAAAGTTGAATAATGTGGGAACATTTTAGTAAATTAAAACAGTAAAACAAATAGTATCAGGTTTTTCAAATGGATATACACTTTCAAAAGGCTTTTGTATGTAAGAGATATTACAAAGACAGTTGTACTGTCATCAGGTCCAAATCCGGATCAAAATCTGAGCTGGACTCGAGACACACGCAGCATGGCGTCAGAAAGATATAGTTTGATGCTTTTGTTGGTAGTTCTCAACCTATGTGTGTCCGTTTAAACCAACCATTGTTGAAATGCCATCAACCTTTTTCTCACTTGAAATTTTTTATGAAATATCTGGTTGTGTCATGTCATCACATCTTTATTTACAGTATGATTCAATACAAGCAACTGTTAATTCCCAAATTAATCAAGTAAAGCTGTCCAATGGTTATACATAGGCAAGGGCGTCATTCCGTTTTCAAAAGTGGGGGAAGGGGGGGGGGGGTGGGGTGGGGGTGGGGGGGGGGCACGTGGGGTGGCTCATGACATGACATCTGCTATTATGTCCCCCCACTTTGAAAAGTGGGAGGGGGGGGGACGACGTGCCCCATGTCCGTCCTTTCATATTTTGTTCATAGAACATGTGTACTGTCGTGGCAAAAGGGTGCAGTTATCGGTCAAATGAATTTTAAGATATTCATGTATTGATTAGGCATGGAAAAACAAAGAGAATAAAGACAATTTTATGGCATGTTTTCCATAAAATCGGAAAGCATCATCCAATCTTTACCACAAAGGTGTCAGTTTGAAGCATTAAAAAAGCTCTATTGCTATATCACGACTAAGAAAATTATTAAAACATATCGCTAACACCAGGGGCGAGAAATAGAGGGAAAAAAACGAGAAAAAAACCTAAAACCTCAACTTTTTCTTTGAGAGACAGCAGCACCCTTTTGCTGCGACTGTACATATGCGAAACTATTTTATTTTAGGGAAAATATATGTTACAACGAATGGAACAGTATGGGATACGTTTAAGGCCAAAAAAAGAAGATGGTCTGTCTCAGAAACATTTTGCATATAAGCTAAGTGCTGTGCGATTTTGTTTTGATTTTGTTTTTTAGAAAATAGGGTATGAGGTCATGCAATTTTTTGTTGTTGTTGCTAATCCAACCTTCAGAGAACTTTTTAAAACTTTTTTTTCAAAAATCCCCCCCCCCCCAAAAAAAGAGGGGTTTTTAGGCCTCAGTGCATAGACCTACGCGCCGTAGCTCATTTCACATACCGATGCGGGTGGGCTTCTGAGACAGACTATCTTCTTTGTTTGGCCTAAGGAGATTTCTACTAAACTATACTTAAGCCCTGGAGGATCCCGCGATCGCGGTTTTCTCGCCGTGATTCTCGGGTTTTACCATTTGCCTCGGTTTTCTAAAAGTATGCCGAGATTTCGCGGAATTGTTGGTTTTTTCCTCAACAAAACAACAAAATTTCGAATTTCTACACAAATATCGACCGTAATTAGTCCAAGAAAATCTTGAAATGTCATGTTAAATTTCGATCTATCGTACCAATCATACCAATGCAAACTTGGTTGGGAAAATCCCCCCGGAAAATACCTTTTATATGTAAACAATGTCTGGTTCCCGTATGTTATTTTGGCATAATTCTGTTATACCCTGCACACCTACATCGGTAGTATGCGTCGTTCTTAAAAATCATGTACAATGAATACCTCTGTGAAGGGTATAACAGAATTACTCCGTTGTTTTCCCCATGTTACGCCGCGCCGTAAAAATTGGTATCATCAATTTGAGATCGCACATGTTCTGACGTAATGCATAATGATTAATGATACCGTCTAGGTTGCTGGAAACGGGTTTCATAAAGAATTGACTAAGACTCTGCCGCCCTCTACATTTTGTTATTAGGATCGACTGGAAGCCACTGGGGGATGTACTCAAGATGGCGGCGCGTGTTCAAAACAAATATTTCTTCCGTATAAAAAATGTCAAAACGGAGGACATTAATTGGAATATTACGCAAATTATGAAACCCCTCTGCCAGGGATAAATTTTGAAATCAATATATTTTCTCGCAGAGAAGAAAAATGGACTATAAAGTAAGCTTATTTACTTTTTAAAGAGGTGATATTTGGGGGTGATTTTTTGGTCACATTTTTGGTCGCGGTTTCTCGCATTTGGTTTATTTTCGCAGCATTTCTCGGTTTTGGTTGCAAATCCTGTGAATCGCGGTTTTAGTAAAACTCGCCTCTCGGTTTTTGCCTTAAAAAATCGCGGGATCCTCCGGAGCCTAACTATACTCACAGCTGGGTCAATTGGAGCGACAGCTGCACATGGTAAGGCACCACCACCTCTTTCACAGGTACCTATTTCTTTATTGGGATCGGGAGACTGCAAGTATGAAGATAGAACATATTATTAGAATTATAAAAACATATTAGGATTTTGATTTATAAATTGCAGTACAAGGTGATAGAATAGGAAGGAGAGTTTAATTAGAGTTGTATCTTATTTGCTTCTTTAATTTATAATCTTGATGTATCAGTTTTTGAACATACTATAATATATTAGCCCTGAATGCTACAAAATAATACTCTAATAGGTCCTGGCTCAATTAGATAGGTGCTAAACTATTTTGCAGGCAACCCAGGTTCGATTTCCAGCGCCGGCAGATGGGTTCGATTTCCGGTGCCTGCAGATTTCCCCGAAAAAGTTTGATTCATTTTTGCTCCCCTGATAAATTTCTAAAACCAAGCCCTTTAGGGTTAGGATTAACAAGATAAATGATAATGGTGGCCTAAGTATGTATCTAGACCACAGATGTTATACAATAATGTTTCTCACTCTAGCAAGCATATGGCGTAGGAGATCTATCTCTATACTCCTTCCAGACCGGCACCAGAATATGCAAGCTACATTCGAATGCAATCTGGTTCAACTAACATAGGTGTAGTAGACCTATACAACTCAAAATGATGCAACACAAGCATACTGAGCAAGCATATGTTATATTCCAGGGTGAGAGCTCAACATTTTCACGTATTTAGTGCTGAAAAAACTTTGGAGACGGGCAACATTCATCACTCTTCTCACTTGTTGGGTGGACAGATTCTCGCAAACTCTACATATTTTCTTTCAATCCTTATTTTGCTTATTTCAATAGGAAGCCATTACACTGAAAATGATGAATTTACTATTGCCATGGTTATACTTACCGCAATTGGACATGAACTACTGAATGGATCTATGCGATGAAATACCCCTTTTCCCCCAATGTAAAACACCCCATCGTTGTTGCTACTTCTGTGTAATATTCTGTACTTCATATCGGATTCGCTGTTTAGGTTAATTGTTTCTGCCCCAAGTCCTACAACAGACAAAAAGAGATGGATAGCATTATTACATGATTAACAAATCAAAATTGAAAGAGAAAACATTTGTTTTAAAATCAAAGGAAATAAAGTGCTACACATTTTGTTGGATTGAAAGGAGCAAATAAAGTGCTGGTCTGTTTATATAATATTAGTATCATACTCACCCTTTAGTTTGAAACGCTTGATTGATTGCCCAAATGAATTTCTTAATTAATTAATCAGTGATTTAAATCCTCCGTAAATACACACCCAGGCGCCCTTTGGGCCACAGATCCCGATTTGTAGCAACCAGGTAACACAACCTGGCAACACTGCCCTAGAAATACCTAAGGACATGTTTACGCGAATTCTGAAGAAAAAATTGGTAGGTTTTTTGCCCTTGTAGGAGGGTGAGTATGATTAATACGTTATAAACTGTTATGTTTGTGTCCAAACAGGAATCATTTTACTTCATTAATGTTCTTTTTTTAATAAAAAAATGTGATGCCTTTTGGTCATTACATGGCTAATTTTGTCTCTTTATGATGGTTTATTCCCAAAACAACCGCAAGTGTGTTACATTTAAGGCAAGTTAGAATATGATGGTTAGTTTTTCTCAAATTTCAAGGTATATGAACAAAAGCCTGGTTCTATGGTCAATGAAATCTTGGAAGAATTAGATGAATGTAGAAGAAAATAATTACAAATTATACCCCTCTATGTTATACATCATGAATTTTAGAGAAAGCAGTATCATTATTTGGTAACATTTGAAAATATCAATAGTTGATTGGTTTGGTGAGGTTTGATCAGAATTTGGTCTAGATTGTTTGTGATCCAATGACAGTGATATGAATATATGGGACAAGCTTTAAAAGACGACACCATTTCATACATTTACCAAACTAGATCTTCGTGATCTTCAAAGTGTTTTCAAACCTTAGATAAATAATACTTTTACCAATCTCAAGTACTGTGTGACTGACGTCAATGCATTGCTCTTGAGAGAGCAAGCAGCGATCATGGATATGTATGTGTATTGTCCATATTCAGTAAAATGTCTAAAGGTTGCACAGAGACACTCGGAGACTTGGTGTTCAATGCAATATTTTTGCCATATTATCCCTTTGCTTCCTCATGCTATAAGTTATACTAACAGCCACACCCATCCCTAACGTGTACTAAAAGATACTACTTCCAAGCCTATCTCCAAGCGCATGTCCGGACGGTTTCCAATGACGTAATCAACCAAGCCTATATAGTGAGCGCAGTATACTGCGCGAATGAGTAGCTGAGAGTCGTGGGTCCGGGGGTTTTGGTCCTGCGGGTCCCGGATCAATTCAATTAACCCTAACAGTCCCGCGTATTAAGACATTTCAATTGCCGGTCAGGGAGCGGCAATTTATTTGTTGATTTCTCTTCTAAAATTGGGATCCCGGTTGAAAACCTGGTTAGGGGGAAAACACTGACAAATGTTTTTTTCCCACTCGCATCACATGAAAGTTCTAAAAGCCAAAGAAAGACCTGTAATCTGTCTTTCCCTTTAGATCCCTAAGTCCTGACATAGCCTAATAAAAACATCTGACAACGGCTGATTATATTAATACTTTCCTCGCGGCAGGCATCTGCAGACGACAGTTCCACAATTTCACAAAATGTTACAAAATGTCAAAATTATTAATTTCATCACCATGAGAAATGCATTAAAATAAGTGCAAACATGCCTAGTATTGCTTCCATAATTCTTGGGATAGACTTTGAAAGTTGGGAAAGATTTCTGAAAAATCTGTTTTGTATAATGGTAAAACTATCCATGTTGAAAGTTTTAAGGCTGAATACGTTAATGAGAAATAGTGGAATTAAATAGTCCAAAAAACTAATAATCTGCCTTACACTTACCCCCATAATGAATAGGTTCCAATTTGAAAGTGTTAAGGCTCGATACGTTAATGAGAAAAAGTGGAGTTGAATAGTCTAAAAAATTAATAATACGCCTTACACTTACCCCCATAATGAAAAGATTCCGATTTGAAAGTGCTAAGGCTCAATACGTTAATGAGAAATAGTGGAGTTAAATAGTCCAAAAAATTAATAATCCGCCTTACACTTACCCCCATAATGAAAAGATTCCGATTTGAAAGTGCTAAGGCTCAATACGTTAATGAGAAAAAGTGGAGTTGAATAGTCTAAAAAATTAATAATACGCCTTACACTTACCCCCATAATGAAAAGATTCCGATTTGAAAGTGCTAAGGCTCAATACGTTAATGAGAAAAAGTGGAGTTGAATAGTCTAAAAAATTAATAATACGCCTTACACTTACCCCCATAATGAAAAGATTCCGATTTGAAAGTGCTAAGGCTCGATACGTTAATGAGAAAAAGTGGAGTTGAATAGTCTAAAAAATTAATAATACGCCTTACACTTACCCCCATAATGAAAAGATTCCGATTTGAAAGTGCTAAGGCTCAATACGTTAATGAGAAATAGTGGAGTTAAATAGTCCAAAAAATTAATAATCCGCCTTACACTTACCCCCATAATGAAAAGATTCCGATTTGAAAGTGCTAAGGCTCAATACGTTAATGAGAAAAAGTGGAGTTAAATAGTCCAAAAAACTAATAATACACCTTACACTTACCCCCATAATGAAAAGGTTCCGATGGCATGATATATTCTGCTATCACTATACCAAATAAGCACACAATGGAGGTGTAAAATATGACGATATGTACACGAGACATCTTTTTGTTGTTGATCTGAAACACATAGAAAACACAATGTTGGCTATTAGATGATATACATTATATTTATTATGAAATATTAACAATAATGAACAATGAAGTACGCCTACGCAATCGTTAGGCAAAAAAACACACGTATGGTTGCCCTGCAGAGAGAAAAAAATTGTGGGTCGGTCGGTTGGTAGGTAGGTGGGTTTTTTTTCCTTCTCTATACCAGGCTTCGAAAAAAAGTGCTATTTATACATGGAATGTATTAACGCAATAGTTTTTACTTACATTTGATAAATTGGACTTCAAAACATTTCATGGAATTTATTTCTACATCTTTGGGACAAAATATGTCCAAAATTATGAAATTTTCGGAGTTAAAAATATTTTTAAAAAATAAAATAAAATAAAAAATGCTACCCATTTTTTTCGGTCGGTGGCAGAGGGCAACCAAACATTTTTTTTTGTGCCTTAGTATGTAATCTATAATACAATCTCAGGGCAATGTATATGGTTGCCCAGACATGAATTTTAAAAGGTGTCTGATCAAATGTTTGATACTAATAATAATTTTATGTGTGTATTAGATATGTATTATTAAACAGGTCCATAGTAACATTTGAAATAAAGAGTTTTATTACAACATTTTTATGACCGACTCTGCCTCAGATGTATGGGATTCATGAAGTAAATAAATATTAATTATTTGTTGACAAGTTGTGGCACACTTGCTGCATAAATACTCTGGGCTAAATATGTGCAGTATCCATAGTGAGGTGCTGTGAATACCATAAACAAGTCATCCGCCACATCAAATACTGCGCTATTTGAGGTAACGCATTTTACAAGAAATCATCTTTCCCATACAGATCTGTAAGTTTTATACCATACTATTCAAATCAATGTTTAAGTTGACAGATTAGCATACACATTTACCGAAAAAAGAAACCTATAGTAGATTCATAAACTCTGGCGCATCAGTATCGATTTTGGACTTCGTCCATTGGGCGTTAGAGGAACCCATTTTGACCAATGATGAAACAGCGGTACTTTTATAGATGTTATTATCATGATTATTTGCGCTCCATAATCAAATGCTATTCATGATAGTGTGGCGTTATGAATAGGGCTGATCAAATAGCTTTACAATCACGACAACCAAACTTAATCCAGCAGCTTCAAATGTGTTATCCCTTTGAAGCGGTTGCCACAATAAAAACAAATCGACCATCATCAACCGTTCAGGATTCGAAAGAAAAATATTATGTATGTCGTTTTACCTATTCATAATTTAGTGGATACTTTTTATTATTTTACGTTTTTATTATGCACATGGAATAAAGGAAACATTAAAATGAAAATAACAGTTCTACGTATTTTTTTTGCGAGAATAAACCGGAAAATAATTCAATAATCATATTTTTTATATACCTAGGTACAAAACCATTTGTAATCAAATGGAAAAACAGTTATATAACCAAGATACGGATTATAAACGTTACGTTAAGTATTTCTGGCTATGAGACCACCTTTATCAATTTATCTGAATAACAATACATTTTCTTTATCGTTATGCCGATAATCCAACCGCAAGTTCCCTGTCACTAGGTACATAGTGGTGAATACATCACCATGATCACCGCAGTACATGCACACGAAGCCACGGTATTACCCTTGCATATTACGATTAAATTCGAGTGCCTCTCCATCTTTTGCTTCTGTTACCTCTTTACTGAAATGGTATATCGCTAAAATCGGCCAATGTCTGCGAATCGACTATAGCAGTAATATGGAAACCAAATCTGAGTGGTGCATCAAATCAATCTGTATGTGATGTGGTTTATTACACCCTCCCACCCCCTCCATCAACCACCGCAGAGATGCATCTGTATGTGGTTTATTACCCCCCCCCCCCCCCCCCCCCCCCCCCACCCAACCACAGGGATGCATCTGATTGCTGTTTGTGTCAAATTTCAATCTGCAAATTATCTTTACAACAATTTTTTATATCAAAGTTTAATTGGTTACGCACTTTCCAAGAAGTTGAAGCAATTGTCAATCTTGTCCCAATGACGCATTATAAATAGATTTCATAATTTCTATTATTTAGTGATTGTTTTGACACCATGGATGGTTCAGATCAAGGTTGTTCAAATAAATGCATTGATTGACACATCAATAGATATGCAGGAGTGCATCCTACAAAATGACACTATTGTGGTTAAGATTGGATACTGCTTTCTGATTTCATGAAGACAAATTACTGTAAACTTATCTTTATTTTCTTTGTTTTTCAATGTTTAATTCCATCAATATCTTAAAATGCATTTTATTGACAACTGAACCATATTGCCGTGACAGCACACATATTGGAAAGTTGTTCATTTATGCACTTATCAATTGCATCCCCGGCAGGGATTAGGGCCGGGACATACAAATTGCCCATGTGACGTTCCGGGCACAATTGAACGTCCCCACTACAGTCCCAGCCCCCCTTGGCTGGGACAAAGTGTACAGTCCCGGCCACCCATTTCCCAGGACAAAGTATTCACCCGGCTACAGTACCAAGTTTGCTTATTTCTTTCTGCAACCATAACGGAATGCATTTCTATGTGTTATTAGGCTGATTTCGTCAAGCGGATCGCATCTCTAGCTTAATTATAGCAAGCGCCCGGGGTGTACATTTGTGTACCTTAGCGTATGTCCCCGCTACACGACACGGCACAGTTTGTACGTCCGCGTACATTCCCCCCGCATAGCCGGGCATCATTTTTTGTACACTCGTATACGGTCCCGGCATGGTCCCCACCATGCCCTGGGTCCCAGGCTTGCAATTGATAAGTGCATTAGGGATTCAATTATATGTATTAAAGTGTGGCTCATTAGGAATGACAATGCAATGCATCATTCCAAAGAAGATTTTAAAGGCAGCACCACAATGTATTGCATTTTTGCAAAACACTATAAATCTGGTCCCGATTCATCTCGGTGCCCATAGACACAATGCACAAAATCATGGCATCATAGCGCCTATCATTGTACGAGCACTTAGATTCTTGTTTATTCAATAAAAAAACTAGTTCTCAGTGTTCCTTTTTCTTATTTCTAAAACCTAAGAGCTCGACTATTAAACAAACGACTTACTCACAGTTATTGGAAGAGGGAACCGTCGAGTTTCAGATACGCTTCATGCGTGACAGAAAGCCACGATATCTTAGGGTATTCTAATAAGGTCAATATATCGTTTGTATTGATACGAGTATTGATAAGGAGAAATCCAAATGCATAGTGGGAAAAAATATTGAGTTGGCGCAATGCATTGTGGATGCGACGTTAACATCTTCTTTGGCATTATTCTAAAAGCACCGTGGATCATATGATTCACAATATCCCTAACAGTGGATTCCTCTCAAATCAACAATGCTATGCATAGCAACAAAGATTAAAGGGGAAGTTAATGTTCACGATCACAATGTGTGTGTCTTTAATGTACTGTATTATCAGTATTCATAGCATTAGTGTTGTTTGAAACATCTCAACTCATGAACGAGGGGAATGGGGAAAGTACCTGTACATTCCCTGCTAACAATTGTTTGTATTAATAGTTTCATGGTGCAACTGCTGATATGGTGGCAAACGTGGTATCTCTTCACTAGATGTGACGCTATTCACATATTTATTTTGTCCAATATCATCTTATTCAATTGGATTATATTGTAATGTAAAAGCTGAATGCAAACTGCTTATCCACAAAAATAGCCTGTGTAAGTAAATGTAATAAATATAAGAGGACCTGACGTTTCGATTCTAACATAATCTTTATCGAAGGTGAAATGACAGAATACAACATGCACAACATATATATAGACAGGGGAACAAAGGGCAGGATTATATTGTACTATCTAGGCCAAAACAACTATATCTCATCTTACTATTTGGGTGTGTGAAGAATAGCAAAACTGTCAAATGCTGATATACTGAAAAACAAATTCTGATAAGAGTTCGCTTGACAGGGCTTTTTTGTGGAATGTTGATATTGTGTTAACCCTAACACTCTTGAGTACTATGAATTGCTACAATGCAGTGTGCTTGTGTCACCCGGTTCAGAGGAAGGTGCGATATTGGCTTATTAGCGCATTAGCGCAATTTTGCAAATGTCGCTAATTGCACCAAGTTAGCGTGTAAGATCAATGTAAATTAGCGATAATTGCAGTGCTAGTACAAATGTGCGCTAATGCGCTAAAAACACATTAGTTTTTAGCGCAATTAGCGCGATATCCCGTGTTCCTAGCGTTGTAATCGCTAAAGTGCAATTTCTGAAGATGAACCAAGTCTATAGGAGTCGCGCAATTAGCGCTAATAGCGCTAATTGCACTTGATTAGCGTTGTAATCGCTAAAGTGCAATTTCTGAGGATGAACCAAGTCTAGGAGTCGCGCAATTAGCGCTAATAGCGCTAATTGCACTTGATTAGCGGTCTTGCGCTAATAACGCTAATTGCACTTGGTTAGCACTCTGCCGCAATTAGCGCAATTAGCGCGATATCCCGTGTTCCTAGCATTGTAATCGCTAAAGTGCAATTTCTGAAGATGAACCAAGTCTATAGGAGTCGCGCACTTGATTAGCGTTGTAATCGCTAAAGTGCAATTTCTGAGGATGAACCAAGTCTAGGAGTCGCGCAATTAGCGCTAATAGCGCTAATTGCACTTGATTAGCGGTCTTGCGCTAATAACGCTAATTGCACTTGGTTAGCACTCTGCCGCAATTAGCGCAATTAGCGCGATATCCCGTGTTCCTAGCGTTGTAATCGCTAAAGTGCAATTTCTGAAGATGAACCAAGTCTATAGGAGTCGCGCAATTAGCGCTAATAGCGCTAATTGCACTTGATTAGCGTTGTAATCGCTAAAGTGCAATTTCTGAGGATGAACCAAGTCTAGGAGTCGCGCAATTAGCGCTAATAGCGCTAATAGCGCTAATTGCACTTGATTAGCGGTCTTGCGCTAATAACGCTAATTGCACTTGGTTAGCACTCTGCCGCAATTAGCGCAATTAGCGCGATATCCCGTGTTCCTAGCGTTGTAATCGCTAAAGTGCAATTTCTGAAGATGAACCAAGTCTATAGGAGTCGCGCAATTAGCGCTAATAGCGCTAATTGCACTTGATTAGCGTTGTAATCGCTAAAGTGCAATTTCTGAGGATGAACCAAGTCTAGGAGTCGCGCAATTAGCGCTAATTGCACTTGATTAGCGGTCTTGCGCTAATAACGCTAATTGTACTTGATTGGCACTTTGGTGTGATTCGTGTGTCCTCCGGAACCCTGCGGGGCTCTATATAAACATGCTCCGTTAACACAACCTTTTTAGAGACACCCTGTATAATTATGATTTGCTTTAGTGAAAAAATAATGCATAATAGCGTTTTTAGCACTTACTTGCAAAATTAGCGATAATAGCGTTTTTAGCACCACCGATGCAATTAGCGCTATTAGCGCTCATGATGCAATTAGCGCTATTAGCGCTATTAGCGCTAATTGCGCGATGGCATACCTCAAATTTTTTAGAGACACCCTGTAAAAATTTTAGCGCTAAAGCGCTAAAAAGCCAATCCCGCACCTTCTACCCGGTTCAGCAGTTTTTCGATGAAATAATGGCCCCAGGATATATACTTGGCGAAGTATACTGAGCCAAGTATGGTTGACCCTGTGGCCTAGCGGTAGATTGTCTGCCTCTGAACCCAGCAGGGCAGGGCACCCCCTCCTGCTACAGTCCCTTAGCCGGGACAAAGTGTACGTCACCTTTACAGTCCCCGTCCCCCCCCCCCTAGCTTGGACAAAGTTTTCCCCCATTTTTTCAGTGATGTATAAGCAGGGGCACACTTTGTAATTCCCTGGTACACGACCCCGCATAGCCGGGCAACCTTTTTTTTACGTCCCCGCTACAGTCCCTGCCATGTCCCGGGTTGCAATTGATGAGTGCATTATTCAAGGGTTCTGCAATTCCACTTCCCCCAGCACCCACCATATTCCCCGGACATTGCCACTGCAACAGGCAGATCTATCAGTTGAGAGTATATCTGAGTAAACATTCTAGACGCTAGACTTTACTTTGCAGGTATAAAACTCACTGTAACATGTTGGACAATAAAGTCTGGCAGGGAGAGAAGTTCAGGGGGTTCCCTGGCCCCAATTAACTTCCCGACTCTGCTATGTGTACAAAGGCAGATCTAGTAAAGTTAGAGAATCAGTTAGACAATCTAGACTACATACAATATATATTCCTATCATGTACATATATGACCGCTGTCAATGCCGTGACTAAAACACACTGTGATCTCGACGTCTTCCATTAAGGATGTGAAGACATGCACTGTTATTTTTGTCACATTCAATCAAGACTTTTCTGGTGGCAAGTCAAACAAAGTACCTGGACCCGTCATGCCAGGCAGTAGATGTCAAGCAAAATGGTGTGGAATGTGCAGGTATATATGCAGAAATTATCTAAATCCCACTGGCTTTACGCAACCAAATGCCTTGCCTAAAGCCAGTAGGATTTAGATAAGGCTAAATCAAAAATCTTTTGTCTCAAAGCTCCCGAGCGCGTTAGTTAATTGATGGGCTTAAGAAAAGTTGCCTTTTTTCCCAAGTTTCACAGATTTTTCAGATTTTCATTGATCACATCATTTTAAATACAAAAGATCACTTTTACAAGGATTTCAATATTTTATATTTATAATTTTTTTTTTAAAAACCTTAAAAAAACCCGCATTCCGCATTCTGTTTTGAAAAACTGAAGAGCTTTGAGACAAAAGATATTTTAAATATAGCCTTATCTAAATCCCACTGGCTTTAGGCATGGCATTTGGTTGAACAGAAACGTGTTATCCATGAGTCCGTAATGTTCATGATGATACAACCAACCAGCACTAGTTCCATGCCGAGAGTGTAGTGAGATGCGACTGTATGGAGCAGCACTAAAATACCCACTGCGCACATAGTTTTTTTCTACAGTGTTTCAACATTGAGAAACACAAATTGGACTTGTCCACCCTATTTTTTCACTTCCGCATCAACTGTTTCCCCAATAACCCAACTAGATAGGCCTTATAAGTACAGATTTGTGTGTGTGTGTTAGGGGAGTGGGGGGGGGGGGGGGGGGGGGGGGGGGGGAGTCATACAAATAATCGCTTTCATTTAGGTGGGGGGTCATACAAAAATATTTATGATAGAAAGGAAATGACCACCCCCCCCCCCAAAAAAAGAGTTCAGACGATTATGGTGTCATTACAATCCTTACCGAATAAATCATAATTCTATTCATACAATCTTATGAACTAATCAGAAAGTAAGAAACTGAAATACGCGGAGTGCATTGAAAGTGTCTAATGCACTTGTGCCGCACTGAACACGCAGGAGAAGCGCAGTAAGATGCACTGCAGAATACCTCTTTTTTGCTTTGATGAGGGGATTTACAACAGGTACAGGGACTCTCTGTAGAAAAGTGTCTACAGTCCATGGAATACCCAACTCATCCATGGAAAATACTTCCATGCATGGTCTAACTCAAGTTAATCATGGGATCCAGTGGCACCAGCATCAATTTTTTTTTGGTGGGGGGGGGGAGGGGACTGGAGTGGGGAGAGACAATCTGGGGGGGAGGGGGCAAGAGAAAAATCTGGGGGAGAACTCTAAGTGCACGATAATTTTGGCTTTTAATGTAAAATTGCCTGAAATTAGCTTAATTTTGTTCAAAATTAGACATTTCAGACAATTTTTAAAGTAATTTTAATAATAAAAATCCACATCTTCAATTGTTTAGGGGACAGCATGGGATGGGGCTTGAACTTACTGGGGGGTGGGTCATGACTGGGGGAGGGGAATTTGATGGAATCCCATGCAACAAACACTTAACCAACACCCTTCCAATTCAATCTTGTAATCAATCACACACTCAAAGTCACAGTATTCCAACTGAAAAGTTCAGTTCCTTCAGTAGCTAAGTGAACTAAGCAATGCTGCAGGCTAGTCCCAATCTCTTTATCTGTATCAATAACAATAGCAGCGAGTTACAAACAAGTCCAAACTGTGACACACAGACAAAAGCTTGGCATACCACAGTAACAATGAAATTAAAAAAGCACAGCAAAAACGTATTCAACCTTGTTATGAAACCACTGTCAAGTACACAAGTCTACAATGGACATAAAAAACGAAAATCACTTAAAGAATCTGAACGATGCCAAAATATTTTCTTGACAAATGTTTAATAAGACTGGTTGTTTTCTTTGAAATACAGTACTGTATTTGGCATATTCGGGGACATTGTTGGGCCTAACAAAGTAAAGTCTTTTACAAATTATACATCTACGTTCATGACAACAGCAGTCTCATTGATTTCAAATCTGATCTTTTTAAGACTTTTTAATTTGATTATGCATGATACATTGATACTGTTTGCTTTTGGCAACACCTTTGTTTGGTAGTCTTGGGAAATTTAATATTCTGGACTTTCCCTAAAGTAGTCTGTATTGAAGCCAATTCTAGTCATCTTGAAGTTAAAGATGTGGTTTATATAGGATAAAATGATGGCCATGAGTGTTTAAACTCATCAAATATCAAACGTTTTTTTCCTCCACATTATTTTGTACTCTTTTTTCCCCCTGAAAACTACAAAGGAGATGGCTGGTATCTTCATGTATTGTTTATCATCAATTAAGAACAGATACCCTGTGAACCCCATGTGACTGGCATTCACGATATTCTGTAAATGCACAAAAATGGCTGATGGACATAAACATCAGTTGGGAACAACAGAAACTGCCAGCAGAATCTTTAAATTGCTTTTATTGAGTAAGATAGGCAGGTTTAATGTAGAGGCAATCACACTGTAATATCGAACTTATATCGGCTTTGCCATGCTATTAGGGATAAGTACACTTGGTTGTTTTTGTTAATTTAACCCCCTGGGGTCTACCTGTCTATCTTACAGTGGTTCTGATTGGTTTATTACAATATGTACTCATATGAATAGCCAATTCAAATGCATCTTGTAAAATGTTTCACTCCCATCTTTATCAGGGATACAATTATTCTAACAATGTCTCTCATTGGTGCATTAAATGATGTATCCATCTTTTTGACCAATCGGCCGGTAGTTCTCAGGGGGTTAACAGGTTTAGCCATGTCACATCTCATCACACCATCTTGATCTTTGGTCCTTATAACACATTACAACTTGGAACATAGACCCATAGTGCTATAACACAATAACTTCCCTGTTTGATTTGTATAAACAATTACATGTACAGATAAGCTAATCAAACTATAGATGAACCAATGTCTGTTTGTATTAAATGCTATAACAGAATAATACCAAACACTTCCGTCTCCAGTATAAATACCAAAATGAAATGACTTATTGGCCCCATGACAGGCCCTAATTCCCGCTATTCCGATTCCCCCCTTCAATTTCAAATGAGTCCTAACACTTACTTTTTAAAAACATTCGAATCTCTAACTCTGCCTAATTCCCAGTTATTCCCAGAGTTTTGTTGAACTTTACGCTAATTTAAATTTTCGAAATCGAAACAAGGACCCTGTCATGGGGCCTACTTATAGAATTTTGTAATATTACGTAAATATCTAAATCTAATTATATCAATATATCGAAAGCCTAGAAACTGACAGTGTGGGTTCTCTAAATGTTGCATCAAAACTGATATGCATTCAGCAACTTGGGCATATTTGGGTGTTTCTTCTTCTTCAAAATGTGCGCTTATTCACACCAATAATTTATTGTCTACACAAACTGCCATGTTTGTTTATATTCACAACAACTGAACCATATAAATCTATTTTTGTTCTGTCTGACTTTTACCCTTAAGAATTACTGTAGTGAGTTCCATTGACCTCTCTGTAAACTACTAATGCAGTCATCCAATGGAATCTTAATCCTACCCTCTTCAAGCAAAGTATTTATGAACATTTAAACAGAAGCATCATGACGTTTTTTTGCATTTAAAGAGGAGTGATAGAAGAGCTCTTTCAGTAATGACAAATAAAATACATGAATCCTTTTTTATAAAAAAACCCTATTAGTCAATCTTATTGTAATGTTTCTCAGAACTTTGAAAGGGATATCATTTTCACCACTCTTAAAAGATGAGTGAGAGCTGCCATATTATCATTCACATTTTTTTCTCACTTATTGCAGGACAAGATAAAATCTAAAATTAACATATATTTGTTGATGTAGCGCATGTTAGTAACTCATGGTTACTGATTCAAGCCTGGGCCTATACATCTGTTACTGCCATAGACTTTGTGTTATGATCAATGTGATCAGTGGTTCGTATAACGAAGTTAGCTGACCCCAACAACTGTTATATTCTAATATGCACTATGCCAGTGAATACTTCTGCTGTAACAGTGTTTTCACCTAATTCTTGACAATTCAGACTGAATGTCCGTCCCTCCCGTCCTCCGTCCCTCCCGTCCTCCGTCCCTCCCGTCCTCCGTCCCTCCCATCCTCCGTCCCTCCCGTCCTCCGTCCCTCCCGTCCTCCCCCCCTCCCGTCCTCCGTCCCTCCCGTCCTCCGTCCCTCCCGTCCTCCATCCCTCCCGTCCTCCGTCCCTCCCGTCCTCCGTCCCTCCCGTCCTCCGTCCCTCCCGTCCTCCGTCCCTCCCGTCCTCCGTCCCTCCCGTCTCCGTCCCTCCCGTCCTCCATCCCTCCCGTCCTCCATCCCTCCCGTCCTCCGTCCCTCCCGTCCTCCCATTTAAAAACAGTCTCACATATCATTTTTTTGCACAACAATCTTCAGGGGGGTTAAGTTTCTCTCTGATGACTGCATAATCCTGTTATTAAGGACCACTTGGCAACTACTTCATCAGTTGGATCATAGCATTTTCCAGCATGCAGCCTGCACTTTGAGTGTATCTGATTTAATGCAGAAAATATAATGATATGGCATCATGGCCAGCCAAGCTATTACTTCTGAAACATAATACTCCTGCAAGAAAAATATTGTAACTAATTCCTGAAATGAAAGTTATCTAGTAAAACATGATCCTTTCTACCCTGGCATGAATTCAACTTGTTTGCAAGTGCAAGTTCCCATAAGTAGATTTATTTATTCAGCATGAATCCCAGCACTACATACAGGGTGAGTCAAAAAAACTGCAATAGTGGAAAGAATCCATTTTGTTTTCAAAACCATGTTGAATTTTGAAACTTTTTAAACGTGGCAAGAATGACATATTTGTTCCTAACTTTGTGTGAACAAATAAAGTCGATCATATTTTCTGTTTGTCTTTGGTGACCCTCTTTGCCGCACACTCCAATTAACGTGTTTGTCCACGAACACAGTGATTTTCAATTGAAATTGCACACATTGCATTTTCATATTTGAATATCCCGCCAACAAAAAATTGGAAAGGTTCAGTTTTGTATCCAAATTTAGAACATTCCTCACATGTTATCAAGAAAGGATGCATTCAATTCCAATTACATCACGAATGTACTCAAGTTTCCAAATTTGAACGGGAGACACATTTTGTGATCTTATGCATGTTTTCTCGTGGCCAAACGTGTGAAATTGGTGCACGGGTAAAAAGTTCACCATAGGCAAACGGAAAATGATATTGACTTAATTTTATCACACAAAGTTAGTAACACGTAGGGTAAAGTAACACGTAGGGTATTCTTATAACGTTTAAACATTTTCAAACTTCAACTTAGTTTTAAAAAAAAGTGGCTTCTTTCCACTGTTGCAGTTTTTTGACCCACCCTGTACAATATATTCTTCTGAAATACAGTTAGTTTTGTTTCTCATACAGAAATAAGTTTAATTTATCCGACTATCAAGATATTTTGGCGGTTGGATCAAAATGAAAGAGTTTAAATTTGTTTGACTTCAATGTTTAAATAAACATCAAGTTAATTTAAAAAGATGGGCACATCTGATTTCTCAATGTGAAAGTGATGCCAAGGTTGCACATTACTCAATATTAAATGGAACTCAAAAGTATTTCAATCTCAATTACTCCGCAACATTATCAATGCTTTTCATGTGCTGTGCATTGAGTCACGGTTACTCTGTATGACTTCATTCACATGTCTATGCAACAAATATCAAAATCATGTGGATAATGAATGACTATTGATAATTGTATTAGACAGAAACAGAAATTCCAAGAAGTTGAACTTTTAATTTCACCCAGGAAATTGTGAATGGGCCAGTATAGCATTCCACAATGTAGTTTATGAATGGGAGTCCTGGTTTCACCTGGTTCATTTCAAAAAGGAATTTCAGTTTCAAATTAGTGTAACTATTCCTGTGACACGATACTATGAAACTACTTTATTCCCAACGCCATAAGTTTCTATTAATTTCCTGAGGGCCTAGCAGTGTTGCATAGACTGGAGATCACGCTGTGACAATGAATTTGGTAATGCAACTGTAAAGAATGAGATAGATATGAACTGGGAAAATGAAGCAAGAATTTTAATAACCAGTTGCAGAAAACAAAAATATAAAATTCCACCGATATTGGATTCACCATGTATTTGTGTCAAGTTCCAAAAAACGCATCGGTCAATTAGTATATATTTATAGCCTAAATCCAAGAATTTCATGGCGTGATCGCTTGTACATTATGAAAATTAATATAAACAGAATCAGTGTTGCCAAAGGGTTCAGATAAATAACCAAATGCAAGGTATAAACAGCCCGATGATATTATATTATACACTTGAATCTGTTCAGACATGACAGGTTAGAAAGGAGGATATCGAGCCCAATTTGGCAATAACATTTTCATTTTCTCTTTTTGGTTACCATAGCAAAGCACTTGGGCTGATATATTGCCCGATTAGTATCTAGCAACACATTATTAATTCAGAGAAATACATACATTTTGTGCCTTTGCCAATTAATAGTCCATTCATGAAAAAAATGAAACTGTGCTGTTATAACTATTCCATGTTATATTGAAAAGACTGCAGTAGTTGTAGCTGACAGTCATAGGATATATGGTAGGGGGCGTCCAGGAAACGTGCAGTATGACGATAAACAATGTGTTGTTATTGAATTTCATATTGTAGAAATCATAGGTCTTTGGGCAAGTGACGATTAGATTGGTTAGCCATTGCATGATTGGTAGACCTGCAATGGTATCATGGACCTGCTACAACACCTCACATTTTGTATACCAATGCCCCCCCCCCCCCCCCCTTCATTTTGATATATATTATTGAGTAGTTTTATCAATTCTTTTATTATTTCTTGAAGAAAAACAAATATTTTAGCCTCAATGTGGGTACATTTTTGGATTATATTTTGAAAATTACTATATCTCTTTTTTCTAGATATTTGGTATACATATAATGTCAAACAATGTTTGTGCATATCGGGGTGCATGTGTGAACCCCTCCCCCCCCCCCCCCCCCCCCAACAATCTAGCGACAATCACGTTTTGCTTGTAGACCAATAAGCTTTCATGGTTAAATATTATCGATGGGTTAGACAGTCCACTTCCATTACTCCAGCAAATTAGAATATAGAATGTGTTCAATAGATGAGGCTGAACAGAGGGTCTATATACAGATCTAAACCCGATTAAAATCAAATTTGAATATCCCCCTCTCCCCGTCAGCCCCACGCAATGACAGGCACAAGGCGAGAAACAATTGTATATATCAGGCATTTGCTACTATACCCTCCTGCTAGACATCAGTTCCTTGAAAATTAGCCTGAACATGTTCTGCCACATGATACTATGAAACTCTTCAATTGACAAATCAACAAGTTACTGCCATCTCCTGAGGGGCTCGGTGCATGCTTGGTGTCAGAGTGTAGATGTCATGCTGCAGGGAACGCAGAGTTCAAAAATGAAATTTTGAAATTGTTATTAAAGCTGTAATGCTTTGATGAAATGAAATTTCATTCCAAAGATGATGGAGTCCGTCAAGATTTTAATACATAATCAATCAATTTTCTTCATAGAAATGTAGGTGCAATTCAATTATAGAAAGGTTCATACAAAGTATCTCATTTTTAAGAATACTTGAAAATGCCATACATAGCCCTATTGAGGAATATTTTACTGAATACAAATTGATCTTGATAAGGGGAGAAAAACACAGGTTTCAATGGAATTGACCTCAAAAGGGAGGCGTATCCACCCACATGCGCTGTAATTTACATGTTGGTATTTGTGACGTTTTATTGCGAACATAATCTCATAAAAAGAACAATCCAAATTTCTCCTTAAATTGGAATCTCCCTGTAGAACTACATGTAGAAGGGATGATTATTGCATAATTTTGAAATTCTAGTCGCTATGAATTATTTTTCCAAAATACAGTTATTTCAGAAATAAATGAAGGAGCAGACCATTATGTTAGGTCTCAGAAAAATACAGACAATATTATAAAATTCTCCTCGTCTTTCATGGCTAGCAACCAGATTGAGCCTCTTCAAGGTTTTTAACTATCCCAAATAGCTAGCTCTTAAATCCCCCTATCTATCTACCTTACAAATTACATGTCACATTTTATTGCTACCCATCACTACTCTCTACCAAATGCAGCATGTTTGCAAAGCGTTTCAGCCGAGAGTTCTGTTACTAAGAGTTTTTTCGCCCAGCGGCACCAGATCAGATTTTTTTCTTAAGCGGAGGAACTCTACTCGATGCGACATCCCGGGTTTGGAGGCAAACTGTTATTTTTTGCCTACCATTCGTTTTTATATGAATCGTAAGCCTCAGTCCATGATTATAAATCAATCTCAAATTTTGAACTATGACTAAGAGAAGCTTGTAATATCTGTGATTGTGAACGGATTCATCATGGTGTTGTTGCATTCATTGTTCAAACGCTTTTATACCATCGCTACCCCCCTAGGTCCTCTCTTGTCTGGTTCTATGCAGCTGTATTACCCTATAGGCAGGATGGGTAGAAAATACGTGCACATTTTCACGCTCCGTTCATTTTTTGATTTAAATTGAATATACAAAATTATCAAAAACATAATTCAAAAATGTGTGAAAATTTATTGCAAAGAAGTGCGAGGAGGAGTTTCAAATTTCGAATACACCAAACATTGTTGTTAATTTTAAGCGTGAATATTGTGAAATGCAAAGATATCCAGTGTTTTCACGTCTTAATGTAACAATGATTCTAAAATGTTACAATCGTGTTGCTATCTTGTTAACCTAATTATTCACCGCCACAATAGGAGTAGGCCTAAAACACTACCACAATAATGACATTATACGTGTGCATATTATAGAGCTATACGGCATGGTTCTCAAGGGTTTTCTTAGAATTAAGCGAACAAATATTTTGCCAGCGTTATTTCTATTAGACGAGCGTGGTTTCCTACAGAATATGGTGAATCAATGGACAGCGTAGTCAATGCCAACGTGAGCAGATTTCTAATTTGTAGGAAGCAAATTAGAAGTTATTTTTATAATCTTGACAAGTGCGTTGTCTGCTATCTTTTAATAAAGAGAAATTTAAATCCCTGTTGTACCACAATAATATCTAGCAGTAACAGGATGATGTATTTGACTTTTTGTCACACATTTAACATAATTTATACCATGAAATTTCCACATGCAATATTATCAAAAAATTATACAAAATAAAAAACAGGTATATTTGTAGGCTGCCGAATTTCAGTAATAATTGGGATCTTATACATGAGCAATTTGATTAAAAAACATTCCTTCCACGATCATTTCAAAATATCTTAAATATAGTAAACATACCATACTCGCATCATTGCAACAAACCAGAAAATCGGCCCTTAAAAATCCTTGAATATATTTCTCGCTATCGGACACGGACAGTGCTACTCTTCCTTGCATGTTTCCAGCATTGCAGAGTGATTCGAGTACTAGTCAACGTATAAAATGCAAGTGTCAAAATCAAATCAAATAATGAAATATTTAGTTTGCACACAAATCTGTGTCAGTTGAAAAGCCTCAAATTGCTCTCGAGAGCTGGTCGGCCAGTCGTAGAGGCTGAGTGCCGGTTGAGGCAACACGTGTAAGTCATACTCCAAGTCCCGAATCAAATCAATTCTATACAAATCGACATATAACCAGTGAGATATGCAGTGCCTCAGCACTGTTAGTGGTTAATGTAGACAGTGCATATTCCACGCCATACTCTCTCATTGTTTATAAAATAAGCACTACATTTCTAATAGCGTTACGTTAAAGTGGTTATCTTTTCGCCTGCATATTATGTTGGCATTTTTCAAAATCTAAACAATTTTGTGTCTTGATTATTTGTGTGATTTTATATACATATACATGTGAAGCATATCTGCATGTTTTCTAGAATCACGCTAACAATTATAAAGCAAGATAAGCATTGCTAAACTGTAGCACAAAAGTTTATAATGGCAAACAAGTAAAACTGTGAATCATAGAATCTAACCCAGAGTTAATCTTGGCTCAAAACTTGCAAACATCTGACACCCTGAAACTAGCTCACTTTTAAATTAGCATGAAATACAATGCCATCGAAACTCTAAAAATGAAACAGGAGTTTATAAATAATGTATTAGTTACCTATTTGATGAATGATGGAACTGTATCTGTATCCCTATACTGAATACAAGAACTACTTTGGTTGGTTGGTCACTAGTTGTTTCTATTACTACGACATGCCGTTTGTTCCTGCAGTGGTTTAATATATACACCAGAAATACTAGACTCCCACCACACACATGTCATACCTATAGTCCCACTCAAAAGTGGAAATGTAGTCAGACATAACTCACAGGAAACAGTGACAACAAATAACATATATACAAATGGAGATGTATAGGATAACTACAGTCAGATAAATGTATGACAATAGTAGAGGCTGTCAGTCGCATTTTAAAGGTGACAATTGTATAAGATCCAAAGGTCATTTCATTTGGTCTGTCACGTAAAAAGCATAAATCCCTGGGAATCCCTTGGATAGGATGACAACACGCACGCACGCTTGGTACATGTAGGATGTCTCTATGTGTATACCTGATATAAACAGTGAACACATCAAATCTGGTAGCTATTATTCTAAAGAAAGGACTCAAGAGCAAAAAGGCCCTCAAATTACACAAAGACCTCAACCAGAAGAAAACTCGGTCAGAACTATTATAAGACAAAAGACTAAACTATATCTTAGTTGAGTTGACAAAGATAGCCCAACTAAGAAACTATAAAACTAAAACCTTCAACTATTAAAAACAATCCTTTATTAGAAATTACAAATATCCATCCTATATACACTGAGCCAAAAAAGAAACTTATAAAAAAAAGAAACTTATACAATTTTAACAGATCACCAAATAAAATTCTGTGCATGAAAATGTACCAAATTTGGATACAATATTACTGCAATGTATTGCTTCAAATGGCAGTCAATAACCAATTGTTTGCTTTAATGACACAAGAGAAATGTGCACTGACCCTTTGGTGATCTGTTAAAATTTTATAAGTTTCTTTTTTGGCTCAGTGTAGTTTAATCAGTTCCAAATTGGCGAGAAATATTCGGTTATTATCTCTCCGCTCGCAAAAGTAATGCAAGCATGCTCACACAATTATGGCCACACGCACAAGGTTTAGGTCACACGCACACGGTTTGGGTCACACGCACGCATCACGCATATGATGATGCCCGAGTCATTCTGTATTCATTCTCTACTGTAAGAAGACTTCGCCAATTTGGAACTGATCAAACTAAAACATATCAGATATTGAAGTTTGTTTCCATTTAGATATTCCTAGTAAATTGTATCGCTATACTTTGATTTGAGCATGGTATTTATCTGACACCCATACTAGGGGAAACAGTCACAGACATTTCCAGGAACTTTACTTTACGGTGGATATGTGAAACAAATGACACATGGATTGTATAAGTATGCTTAAATATTAGGGGTCCAAAACTCTTGACTTTCAGAAATCAAGGAAGAGTATAAAATACCCAGACCCGTTTTGCACACACACACACCAACACAATCACATAATTATGCGTAAACATGTTTAACCACAGATAGTCAAATCTGTGGTTTAACCCTCTGAAAAATGTACATTTTGCTATTGGTGGGGGAGCAAGACAAGGTTTTACGACCCAAAAACTGCAGCTTAACTTACTACTAGTGTAAGACATATCGTACGTTATAGCTGTCACAAAGTATGCATCTGAGTCTAATTTCATTAGTTTGCCAACATATTTTTCATTACTCTGAAATCCAGTTACAAGAGATTGATCAAATTCATATAGTTCATCGCAGTAAAGTTGGCTATGCATGCACTAGTACTTTATCAGAAGGTACAGTGACATTTTACCTTGATTGAAAATATTCAACGTGCGATTTTGTTTTCAGTAAAACGCTTAAATTTCATGGGTACTTCATTTCATAAATTAGCAAATTATCACCTTTTTGGGTGCATTTAATATCACGTATGGGGTCTAATCCGTATGTAAGTCTATACTAATACTCTCATTGGTAAGAATTTAATTTAACAAATTGATGTGTATAACGAAATTAGTGAAATAAACCAAATAAAAGACATAAAATCCAAATAGTTTTATGGTACAGGGATGTTATGTCAAAGATAATTTATTCATACCTTATACAAGGAATTAGGGCAATTTAATTTGATAAAAGTGGATAAATGAAGGGATTCAGCAAGTAAATATAGATTTAGATTTAAGGGTAAGTATTTTCTGGGTATGGGTTTGTGTTCTGGGAGGAATAACATTTTACTACTCCATAAATATTGCATTTGGACAGAACACAGAATTTACAATATTTTTCAATAGTAGGGCCTTATTTGCAGTTAATGACTAATTTTGCTCCCTTACTGCTTTCATAGAACTAAAAAAAAAGTAATGGGAACTTATACCCTGTGCCAAGAAAAAACTGTACCATTATGATCATATTGGCTAGTGATTATGGAAATATGCCACTTAACTTTTGAATATTCATCAACGGAAACCGTCAGATTTCCTGAACTAGTCCATGTGAGATTTAAACGTGTGTGTTGCGCTAGGGAAACTGTGCTATCATGTTTATATGGAATCTCCTTCAATTACATCATGCAGGCCGTGTTAAAATGACTCACAGTCTCAGAACAACCGCATGGTCCTGGGAATATGGTGCTATCAAATGTCAGTTGAAAGATTGGATTTTAAAAAACGATTTCCATTTCAACGATGCTTGGAATAGGAGATTAGAACGGGTTATAATATGTTGACAACTATAATCTAAAACCTAGTGGTAACGTAACAATTCATCATTTGGCCCTAATATGTCATTACGATCAGAGATGCCTATAGATCATTATTCTTTGAAACAATGAATCCAAACATGTATTCACAAATTTGTAGCATTTTTGACATAATTCTGTTATACCCTACACACCAACATCTGTAATATGCGTCGTTCTTAAAAATCATGCACTGTGAATACTAGTATCTCTGTGAAGGGTATAACAGAATTACTCTGAATTTTTACAAATCCAAGCATCCACCGTAAAGGCCTTTTTGGGCTGACTCCATTCATGGTAATATATAGTATTCTCTTTTATACTTCCTACAGTCCATTTCTCTTCCTCGTGGCAGTAGCATCCTTTATAACACCGACCCACACAGATCGTTCTAGCACCCATCCAACAAATTAGTTAATATCAAAATACTTGTTTCAATCAATTTAAGGTTGTCACTACATAAATTGGGGAGAGTACTGAATGCATAATCTATCCAATTTTGTATAACATCAATTATGCTAGACAAGATGGAACGATGCATGGCATTACTGAAACCTAAGCTACTCAGTTAAGTGGGGAAATATCAATAACTAACTTTTCCATCATGGTGGTCTAGAAATAAAACTCTTAATTCCTTGAGTGAGAATTGAACCCAGGACCTAAGCATTGCTTCTCGATAGCTCTGTTGACAGAGCGTCCAACAAATATATAAAATGGAGGAATTTTCATTTCTATACCATTACTGGGAAAGATTGTTTATTGATGCGTAAACAATATAGTATCAAGCAACTTGATTCTCAAGTTGCACCCATAAACTGATGTCGAGAATTTTCCATAATTGCCACCAATCCTCTTCTCGCCAATAAGGTCATGAAGAAAGAAAACAACATCTTTCTGATGATAGATGGCTTGGTTGTAATCAATTATTAGATTGCACCCAGTAAAGGACAGAATAGAATGGAAAGGGTTCATTCCATCAAGTCGCAACTCCACAAGCGCACCTAACGCTAAATTTGTAAATTACAACAAATTCAGTGATTCACTTGGATGCAGATTGTAATTACTTAGATGGAGAGCTGGATATACGATGACAGCCAAGCTAGCCACTGGAGAGGTTTCATTAAGCGATATGTTTACTTAACCCATATATATTATCTGGAGGGGTTGCATGGATGGATGTAGATGGATCATGAATGTGACTGTACATAGGGGATTGAACCCAGACATGATACCTGAGGGATCTGGATGGGGGGACAATCAACCGCTATTCAGAAGCTTAAAACGGAAATATTAACACTTTCCATGCGTTAACAATATAGTATCAAGCAACTTGAATCTCAACTAGTTTAAATACAGTTGTTAAGCAGTTGCACCCATACACTGATGTCGAGCATTTTCCATAATTGCCACCAATCCTCTTCTCACCAATAAGGTCATGAAGAAAGAAAACAACATCTTTCTGATGATAGATGGCTTGGCTGTAATCAATTATTAGATTGCACCAAGTAAAGGACAGAATAGAATGGAAAGGGTTCATTCCATCAAGTCGCAACTCCACAAGCGCACCGAACGCTAAATTTGTAAATTACAACAAATTCAGTGATTCACTTGGATGCAGATTGTAATTACTTAGATGGAGAGCTGGATATATGATGACAGCCAAGCTAGCTAGCCACTGGAGAGGTTTCATTAAGCGATATGTTTACTTAACCCATATATATTATCTGGAGGGGTTGCAAGGATGGATGTAGATGGATCATGAATGTGACTGTACATAGGGGATTGAACCCAGACATGATACCTGAGGGACATCAACCGCTATTCCGCTTAAAACGGAAATATTAAATTTTATTAAAACTTTCCACGCGGCCATTAGTTTCACCATACACAACACATATATTTCAGAAACCTTTCACAATTTTCAGAGTCTATCTCAAAGATTACTGGCCCAATACTAGGCATGTTTGTACTTATTTCAATGCATTTCTCATGGTGATTCAAAATCTGATAATGGTATTAAATAATTTTGACATTTTTGAAACATTTTGTGAAATGTTGAAATGTCGTCTGCAGCCGCCTGCCGCATGAAAAGTGTTAAGTAAACCAAGAAAATTGTCAGCAGCCATCCCAGAATAAAACTGCAAACCTAACATTAAAGAAAACACACAGACAAGGGTGTTTTCATGTCCTATCACAATGTAGGTCTGTGCTACAAAGGATATCAAAATCCTCAATTTCCGAGAATAAGGATAGCAAAATGAATCTTGCATCCTTTCTCAAATGTCAGTGGAATATGCACAGACATTTTTATATGAAAGGGCTGGAAGGCACAAGATTGTTATCTTAGGTTACATTTTCTGGATTCTGCAATTAAAGTTTAGCAGTGTTTTGAGGGATCAACTCATTTTCAGTAGAGAAGGAGGGTGAGGTAGGGTAGGGCAAAGAGTGCATCAGAGAGTGTGGGGTAGGGTCAGAGGGTCGAGGATAATCCGAGAATCCATTCTCGCAAAGATTCCCGCTGGTAAAGTTGCGCGAATCCAAGTTAATTCTTATAGGTAATCTGTCTAACACACTATTTGAATGGAGGAGAATCCATAGATTTTCGCAAAATCCTCTACAAGAATCTAAATGGATTCTTGCAACCTTTGACAAACTTCTGACTCTGTGTAGGGCAAAGAGTGCATCAGGGCTTAGAGGTAATGGAATCTCAATGTTGTTAGATTGGCTAAGTGAGAGGGAAAAAAGGGCATAAATTAGCTCGATTTTTCATGTTTTCTGCTTGATACGAGCTATCAGGGGCTTACTGGTACAAAGTCACTGAATGGAGACGGGACAGTGGGGCACAGGAGTTGAGCAAAAGGGGGTTTGTTTGTTGTTATTGATGCTTGTATCGATGTTTACTGTTAAATCAAAAGTAAACAGCCCATCAGACATTAACAAGGTTATGAACTGAGTGATTAGTAATCAAGCTGAAGGCTCCCTCGTAAGAAGTGATCTGAAGGACCATTGGTTCACTCCTACTTAGAAATACTTACAAGAAACACAAGAGATCTGAAGGACCAATCAATTGGTTCACTCCTACTTAGAAATACTTACAAGAAACACGGCTACTTATGATGCTAGTTACTTCCCATATGGTTTGCCTAATATCCCTGGCTTGGATGAAGTCATAGAGTGAGGCTAGCTATAATACAGAAGAACCTAATAGGTGAAAATAAAATCAAAAGATGACATAATGAATATATTGAGTAAACAACAAATACAATGTTAGTATAATTCTCCATGACAAAATAAACTTAGTATACTATACTCTGTTTGGCCATCTCGAGACAGTGACGTAACCGCGTATTCTACTAATTGCATCACATAACGCGCGCGAATACTCGCGTACAAACACGAGCGTTGAAAGGCGGAAGATTCACACGCGTGCGTAAAAGCTGCGCCTGTTCAGTTACGTCACTGTCTCGAGATGGCCAAACAGAGTATAGTAAGATATTGGTGCTTTAAATCTCCAAATGTACTACGACAATATTGAATGAATAATGTATTATGAATGTGGATGTCTTGTCCAAAGACAAACATGGACCTGGATGCAGACATAAGGAAACGGACACTACTGTAAAGGGGCATTGAGAGATCGCTGAGAAAACTGAAATTTTGAAAAAACGAATTGTTTTCAATAGATAAGGCCAAACAAAATAAAAGGTTCGTCTCAAAGCTTGCGCGCATTGGTTTTGAAATGCCAAAATACCGCGTCTGAAATGCAGAAAATTGTCAAATCAATTTTTTTTTCCCTACAAATTTTTATTTCGAGTTTTTATTAAAAATATCGGCAGATTTTCCTTTTCTCAAACTGTTACATGACTCAGTTCTTCAAAAAACGCTGCACAATTGTTCTTATACACAACTACATGACAATATTCATTTCAAATAGAAAAAACAAATATCAGAAAGTGTCAACGGTTGCAAATAGTAAGAGTAAAAATTGCCACACAAATAAAAAAAAAAGGAAAAAAAAAAAAAAAATGGAAGACAAAAAACAGCGCGCGTCGCACGATTTTGAAGCCTTCGCAAGCTTTGAGACAAACTTTTTTTTTGTTTGGCCTAAGGTACGTGGGCATTAAAAGATCGCTGAGAAAAATGAAATTTGGAAAAAATGAATTGTTTTCAATAGATAAGGTACATAGGAACCCTGAAGTGTAAAGTTTTATGGGAAGATGGTTGAATAATGGCGCTAGATTGAAATTTGGTTGAAGCAAGTTATACGGTGAGTGATGCTGATAATTTCGATGTGTTCTACACCAAAATTACTAAATCGTCTGAGTATTACGTAGATGTGCAAAAAAACTGATTTCCAAACAAATTGAGGGTGCACTCCCATACGTATCTCTCAGTGCATCTTTAGCAATGGATACTACTTCCAGAGAAGATGATATCCTGGATGATAACTATTGAGCAATATCCAGTAACAATATCTGGCCAGGGTGGTGAACATCTTTCAAGTAGTATACATTATAGCTGGGCTATCAACTTAATAGGCATTACAACTTGGTATAATACCCAATCCCATCCCACATGACCTACACTAAGGACACTATGATATCTACCATGTTCAGACATGACAGTATAGTGGATATCAGACAGTAGTAATAACACTCCAAATATCCGATATCTCCAAAGGTTTCAATTTTACTGATAACATGACATTGCATGTTTATAGCAGTTTTTATTGAAATTCAAAATCACATGTAAAAATCATACAAAGAGAATAAGTCAAATTATATGATCAGCATCGTGAGAGCACACGCTTTGGCTCTTTATTCAGTCTCTCCTGTTTTACCATCATTTGATCCCCTTTCCCCATCATGACCTAACCAGTACACACTACAGCAGCATGTCTAGTACGTTCCTCATCACCTGCAGCAATACACTACATTAACGAGGGATACCGGTGCACTCTATTTTAAGAAAATGACACAAGAGAAAAAAACTGTCAAGCCATCGGCAATTTCAAATAAGGACGTGCCACAAGGCTACTACATAAAATAAACGCAGTGCAAGAAACAGACTTTTTTTAAAGACAGTGCATTATGAAGCCTTACGCAAAGACCATATTCAAACTGAAACCCTTGTTAAAGAGCGCTATAGGGGACCCAAGGGCCTGCTCTCCACAATTTGTTTTTTGCGTAAAGTATATCGTTAAGCTAAATTCGATGCATGTCTGAGAATTTTTTCTTCAACATTTTCTGAACTTGATCGACGTAATACTGCTCGTAAAATATGGATGTCTGGAAATGAGGAAAGTGGCATTTCTAATATTACCTCGGTGATATAGAAATTAATATGAATTATGAATACCTAAATTACACACTCATCTATACCCTGTTCAGCAGAACAAAACCATTGAAAAATTATTTGACTTAACTATGTACTAGAGTAGTACGGAAAAATACTATGGTGGGTGTATGTAGAGTACTTTGTTTAATGCATTCCATGCGGCAGGCGGCTGCAGATGACATTCCAAATGTTTCAAAAATGTCAAAATTATTGAATTTCATTACCATGTTTGGAATCACAATGAGAAATGCATTGAAATAAGTACAAACATGCCCAGTATTGGTTCAGTATTTGTTTAGGTAGACGTTGAAAGTTGAGAAAGGTTTCTGAAAAATGTGTTTTGTATATGGTAAAACTAACAGCCGCGTAGAAAGTGTTAATACATCTATTCTGCCAAAATGAGTATACCATGTTCATCTACCTCAGTGCAGTGACGTCAGAGCCTATTCCCATTAATCAACTGCATTTATACATGAGTACCGGGATTTGTCTTTTATCTCATGGGTACATACGCCAACGGATTAGAATAATGCGCAGAATATTTAGCTGCATATGTAATCTCAAGCACTCTCACAATACTACTAATAAGGAGAACAGAATGTCTTATTATATTGATAAAGGGCGAATACATGGGTTAATTTCTAATTTGCACTAAACTTGGTATAGTGTTGTTAAATGCTAATGCTGGTACATAGCATGATACCTTAAGATGCTGCATTCGATACTAATCGAACCATTAAAGTGTTGGGTTCATGTTCCACCTTGTCCTAACAATGTTGAATGCTAATGCTAAAATGTAGCATAATACCTTAAGGCGCTGCATTCCCTATTGATCAAGCTCTAAAGGCGTTGGGGTCACATTATAAATGGTCTTAAATGGAGTATCAATGTTGAATGCTAATGCCAAAATGTAGCATGATACCATAAGGTACTACATTCCATATTGATCAAGCTCTAAAGGCGTTGGGGTCACATTATAAATTGTCTTGAACAGAGTATATCAATGATGCCCTTAAGTTGCCAAACACCTTAAAAAAGGTGTTGGGGTCACATTATAAATTGTCTTGAACAGAGTATATCAATGTTGAATGCTAATGCCAAAATGTAGCATGATACCTTAAGGTGCTGCATTCCATATTGATCAAGCTATTAAGTTGTACGCAGCTTCCATCCACTATCAGAAATTCACCATTTAGAAATTGATGACGGCATTTCTTCGCTCCATCTATTTTATGCATGCATCCATCATATTTTCTGGGCTAGGAAATTACAAGGTGATATCATTAACTCCCTATAGATGAGAATGAGGAAAGAAAACCCCTCCCACATCCCGATCAAGAATCACATCCACCGCGGCTCAGGTGTATAGCCTCAAATGTCACACCATAGATTGTAGCAATGGTTGCTAATTTGGAGTATTAGCCAACCCTTACCACCATATGTGTTCAATGGCTCCTGTGTTTTCCAAATTTTGATTTGCAAATTTTAGAACAAGGAGCTAGCTACCTGTGTCCGTATGTTATAAGGTCCATGAATGCTTGATATAAACTTAAATTGGAATATAAATTACCAGAATGCCAACGTCTACTTTACACAAGCAAAACAGAGAATCTTTATAATGTTACACTTTCACACTCGCTAGTGTTCATTTGATTGCCCTTCTAGATAAGATATTTCCTAATTTCCACAACAAGGGGAAAGGCAGGGGGAAACATGCATTGGTTTGTCTTTGTTAATTTTGAGGGCGGCTATGAAGATGTGTTACTAGATTCAGATCATTTACTTTTAGTTTTAAACAATTGTTTGATGAATGTCAAATTTTAAACCTAAAATAAAATGAACAAGCAACCTAAAATTGCCGGGATTTCAAAAAAGTAGTGTATCAGTGGGGAAACTGTTATGATATAATTTTAGTAAAAAGTACTGATTGCTTTGCCCGGAAGCAATAATTAGCAAGAAAAACAGACACTACATGTACATTTGCCCACAAGCACTACAAGATCCCCAGAAGCAGTTTTATATCCAAGTAGTTCCCCCCAAACATACTAAATGTCAAGTCAGTTCAAGGTATTTTGAGCTTAATATTCACTATTTATACTATCAATCCAATCTGAAAAGCATCTGCCTAGGTTAATACAATAATAGGAAAGAAGCGTTTCGTAATAGGAGAGTTATCCAATATTTGCTATATAACACCTTTCTCGCCACTTTAATCGGTTTTAGCTAAGCTGATGGACAGATATGTCACTGTACAAGTGCATTGCCTTTAATGGTTTAGATGTCGATAGGTTTTTTGCATGCTCAGGTTAAATGGATGACTTTTTAAGCATGTTTGTTTTGAATTAACACTACAATTATCCTTTGTTTCTATTCGATTCAGACTGTAAAAACTCTTTAAATGATATGGTTGTTTTCAACGAATGTAACTCTTTATGTTTTTCACATTGAATTTTAGGTTTCAAATTCTCTAAGTGCTTTGTAACCTTATGAAAGACATGCTTTATGTGGATAATGTAAAATATGTAATCGAATTCATGTTTAAAACGCTTACAGAGGCATAAACTTGATGATGGCCACATTCCCCTATGCAACCTGGTGGTATTAAAGCTTGTATTATGGTGCGCTCTTTTAGCAGATATTATTGTTTTATTAATTACAGATATGAGACGTTTAAGTGTAAGAGAGAGGAAAGGACTGACTACCATGTGGAATAGTCCTAAACTGGGATGAAGAATAAAAGTATATTATGTAAATTTATACATCAAAATCGGCTGATTCGCTTGGAAATATCATGCATTATAAGACAACTATTTGGAAGAAAGAAAATCATACAATGGGCTATCAATCAGTATCAGTCAATAAATGTTGTAAGATTCCATGACAACTTTCAACTGCTAAATGCAACATACAAACTAGTCTATTACAAATCTTGTTCAAGCAATGTTTGCACAGGTGTTACACTTTATTCTACCCAAGACTTGTATAAGGCCAAGCGTAATTTGTATGGATGGATGTTGCAAAGTAGTTGCCTCTTAGATTCTGACCGTCTCGTGTCCAATAGGGTTAATTTGCAGGTAGAGATGAGACCGCAGATCACAGAGATCGTATAAAGCAAATCTTGAATTACATTTATTACTTCAACACAGCACGCATACAGGCAATGCATATTATTTAGCCAATACTGATCGATGGTTACCTATGGATTATTTGCCTTGAGTACAGAGAACAAAATTTAACATGGTGAAATTGCCCTCACGTGAACAATGTTGTGGGCTGGCTGGGGGCTGACATCACAATGCTGTCAAGCACCAAAGAAGATTTTAAAGACACCACCATAATGCATTGCATTTTTGCAAAATGCCCTAATTCTGGTCTCTAATTTGTCTCAGTTCCCATAGACATATGCACACAATCATGGCTTCATAGCGCATTCATCAGTGGAGCTCTTAGGTTCTAGTTCTCATTAATGAATAAATTAGTTATCAGTGTTCCTTTTTCTTATTTCTAAACTTAAGGGGGGACTCAGGGAAGTTTTTGATTTGATTTTTTAAATTTTGTGAGTGCTGTAATTATTGAACTATTAATAAAATTCAATATTTTCACCTTCTTTAGATAGATGATATACATAGAAACCCTCTCAAGTAAAAATGCTCGACAAATGCATCGTGTGGAAAACGCTTTAGTTGGTTGGCGTTCGTGCAATGCATTGTGGGAAGGCCTTCAAATCTTCTTTGGCTGTCAAGCACAATATTTTCTTGGCATCACATATTTTGCGATCACAGAACCCACATTTTTGCTGCATGGATTTGTTTGCAAATTAAAACTTTTCTTTAATGTCTAGAGGTAAAATGAAAATTTCACAAAGCATGAAAAAATGATGATTAGCAGTTGAAAAATTCTCAAGATGTTTATGATGCGAGTAAAAGATTCCCGCTTTATAATAGTTTGTACTCAAAATACATCTGTTCAAGGATACAAAATGTTAATAGTGGAGGATATTAAAGTAAATGTTGGAAATTCCAGTGTTTTGTATGGTGATCAATCCAAATTCTGTTGGTCATTTAATTTAACACTTTCCATTGTGGCGTTCAGACGACAGAATTTCACAAAAATTTCACAAAATGTTTCAAATATGTAACAATTATTTAATCTCTATTAAATTATTTAATTTGGAATTATCATGAGAAATGCATTGAAATAAGTACAAACATGCCTTGTATTGGTTCAGTAATCCTTGAGATACACTTTGAAACTTGCAAAAGGTTACGGAAAAATATGTTTTGTAAAATGGTAAAATCTAATAGCCACATGGAAAGTGTTGAAATTATATTCATGGCATTGCGTTTTCATTCCATTGCACAAAACAAAATGGTGAAATTTTAACAGAACCCCGTTTTTTTATAACATTAAAGATATTTTTTGTTAGTTCCTTTAAAATATTGAATAATAAATGTATTATATTTACAGGATGATCATCTTCCACCAGTACACAGTTCAATGAACGATACATGTCCCTTATTTAAAATTCACACCGTGTACGCTAGGGGACCATAACTTATACCTAGAAGGCTCCATGCTCCATTTTCTATGCATATTACTATTGAGTGCACTGAACCTTGTCCGAGAATTGAGACTAACTATGCAGTGTGGAGAAATCGAGCACGAGGAATTCAACACCTTCAACCACAGCAAGGAGAAAAATTCATTATAAATGTGTGATGGGTACCCACACCTTGTGCACATATTGATGAGATATTTTGGCAAGACGGGTAAAAACCAGACTTAATTTAACATCTACAAAAACCCCAGACCAAGTCAATTTGTCGCTAGAATTTAAAAATAGCAAACGATATGGAATGTATGACCTATGTCTAACTACCATGGATTATTAAACCGAAACAATATTAAAAGCAATTACATGGCTACGTCTTGTCGCTTAACCTTATACGAACCAACCATCAATTCAGAATATGTATAAATTTGATAATTTGACATTTCAATTTATTTGCATACTGCATCATGCAGGTATCGCTTATAGGCAAAAGCAGTTTATATCATAATTGTGACAATGATGAAACCTTGTGGCAGTCAATTATTAATCAATTTAAGAGAAGTACAGATGATAAATTACCAACATAAATATAATTTGTTCTCGAAACAATCCTCGCTATGCTAACTATAGGCTTGTTCAGACGGCCACTAAGCTTGAGAATAGTTATTCTCGGCTTAAATATTTTTTACTGCTAACCCAGAGTGTCTTGTCCACACAACAAACTTAGCCTCGAGAATAGCGACACTATTGCGATAGCTTTGAGGTTAACTCAAGGTCATGCGACTCTTCATTTGAAGACCTGGGTCACAGGTCATAAATCTCACTCTCGGTTAGCATTACGATGGATTCACACGGCGCGTACACTCTCGGTTAGTGCTTCGGGTTAGTTAGCTGTAAGATCTTTTGGGGTTAACATTCCAGCTTTATACTCAGGGTAAGTTAACCATGATCGATTCACACACCCGTTAACCAAGAGTTTAACCTCTAGGTTATTAGCGAATTTGATGCTAAACCATAGCGCCCATCATTGGAACGCACCATATATAGTGCAAGCAAATTTGTCAATATTAAATAAATATAAGAATTTTGACCTCATTACATGACAACCTCCAAATCGCCCATGGGTAGTAAACTCAATCAAAACATCTACTTGATATGGTATAGATTTTGCCTGCATATATTTCCCATAATTTGCTTTTCAAAATAATTCATCACCTTTGAATAAAACATTACATCACAAAATCTTAATCATGAATTGCTATAAATATGAAAATAATATCTCATATAAAAATCTATGATCTCCTAAGTAGAGCATGATTTCTTTAAGCATTAATTATGAATAATTTACTATTCATCAAAGACCAGTGTTTCCAAATATAGTTAAGTAAAGAATGCATAATGGACGTCTATTTTGTTCACAAATATGAATAAATTGGCTATTGTATAATTCAAAATATTTAAAAACATATTTAATTAAAGATTATTTCCTAATTTACTCCATGATTTCCCCCCTGCATTATATCGCCCACAATGTTCTTTTCAACAATGCAATTGATACACTACACTGATGATAATCAAAAATGATAAGTATAATTGTTTCAGAAAGAAAGTGGATATTGGAAATATAAACAAGCACTTTTCTAAATTGCCTGATTTCTATCAGCATATGTTCCGCATAATGTCCTCTTCAATATAAACACGAAAACAACTCTGTACCCAAATATTATTGCATCATCCTGCATAATTGTTATTCAAAATAAATTCAGTGTTGCAAGTTTATCCATAGATCATCCCCTAAATAATGCATTATTTTTAACACAAATATTACCCATCAAAATACAATTGCTATTCAGTATTCACCAGTAGTTCTTCGTCAGTCATCGCTGACTTCCATAACAGGGGGTACTCACTCAGTGAATGTAATGCTGATGAGATACTACGGTCGCTTTGCGATCCGGGTTGTTCCTGATGAAGCAAACGTTTCCAATTTAGTCATTGACGACCAGTCGCACCAGGTCGCTAGGCATGAATCGTTGCAGTTGACTTCAATCCAACTTGTGCGACTGGTCGCCTTGATCTGTCGAGTTGCTGTGGTTGGTATTAGTATTACATTGTCCACTCGAGTGACCTAAGAATCTCAGCACCATGAAGTGCGACCGGCTAGTGCGTAATGAGCATAAACATCATATTCCTACCTAAATTGTATCAGAGTCCCTCCCCCTTACCCCACTAGGCTTCCATACTGATTAATATACGATCAAGATTCACATAAACCTACTTATCATGATCAGACGATGAAGTATATTTGTAGTGTTGATGCTACGGGTATTAGGTTTAATCGTCTGACGTCATACACATTCCGTTAACACTGAACACGCGGCTATTATTTCTACCATACACAAAACAGATTTTTTAGAAACTTTTCACAATTTTTAAAGTCTATCTCAATGATTACTGACCCAATACAAGACATGTTTGTACTTATTTCAATGCATTTCTCATAGTGATTCCAAATATTGTAATGAAATTAAATAATTTTGACATTTTTTAAACATTTTGTGAAATGTTGGAATGTCGTCTGCAGTCGTCTGCCGCGTGGAAAGTGTTAAGACTTTGGAATCGTACGCTGGCTACATGGTTCTCTCCACAGATAATATCCATGATTTAATAATGAGCTTTAACACATTACAATGATTAATTTATATCGGTGGTGGTGGTGGTGGTAAAGAGTGGATAGTTTGTACTTTGAACCAGGATACAACGGTATCATCTGACAAGTAATTTGCATTATTTACTTGCGAAGTGGACATCTTTTTGCTTCACTAAATTAGTGCACTAAAGAGTAGATGAAAATATAAATCAGTGGAAATATTCCTGAAGCATTTAAAGTCATTTGTAAACTAACTTGAAACCTTGAATTTAGTAATGTGCGAAACAGTATGAAACTAGAGATAATTGTGATCTTAGATCACGGATATTAGTCGAGGGCTTTGACCTTTGACCTTGCTATATGTTGTCAAAGGGCAATAACCTTAAGTTGTACCATATTGATAATTGTTTTTATGAATTTCAGCCCTGAAGTAGTTAAAAAAATACATTTTGAACCCTAATGACCTTTTCTTGACCTTTGACCCCAAACTTATAATCGACTTTTTTCTTGGCTTATCAATGCGCACAAGAATAAAGTAGTCCGGTCAAAATCAGAGCATGTCTTCAGTTTTACACCTGTATAGTTCAATGACCCCTAGTGACCCCGTTTGACATGTCACTTTTAATGGAGAAGCACCCTATATGAACATGGATAAGAGGAATCTTTTGACAAATTCTGACAATCATCGGTCATTTCGTCTCGGACAAGTAGTATTTTGAGTGCGCGGAGTGAAAATGTACATTTTGACCCCTAGGGACCTTTTCTTGACCTTTGACCTTAACAGTATGATTGACTTTTGTTCTTGTCTCATCAATGCCCACAAAATAAAAGAAACTCGGTCAAAATCAGAGCATGCCTTATATTTTCCCCCTGTAAAGTTCAATGACCCCTAGTGACCCCGTTTGACATTTCACTTTTAGTGGAGAAGCACCCTATATGTACATGGATACAAGGAATCTTTTGACCAATTCTGAGTATCATCAGTCATTTTCCCTCGGACAAGTAGGGTTTTGAGTAAATGGAGTAAAATTTACATTTTGACCCCTAGTAACCCCAAACATTTTTCGATTAAAAAAACCGAACTATTATATATGCGTACGGTCAAAAGGAATATGTTGGCCAATTCTCAAGATCCTAGGTCATTTCAATAAATTGCAAATGCGTTTTAAGTGAAAATCACGTTTTGACCCCTAGTTACCCTTGTGTGACCTTTGACCCCTTATGCTTTACAACCTGAGTAGTGGTGCACATAAGGGTACTTATGACCAAATATGGTCAAAATCGACTCAATGGTTACGGAGCTATAGGTCCCATGGCGGAAGAAGAAGAAAGAAGAAGAAGAAGAAAGAAACAGGACGAATACAGTATATTAGTCGTTTCTCGACTAATATAATTCCCAGACAGTAATGTTTGGATAAGTTCACTTCGGTGTAATAATGGTGTACCACATTTGTTTCTATATTACAGCATGGAAACTTGTTATGGAAAACCGATCACTGAGTGGTGAATTGTTTTGCACAGAATGGAATGTATTATTAATCACTATATCCTAAGAGTTAGACCATAGACGGTGAAGTTGCCTGCATTCTGATAGCAAGACACAAACATTTTTGAAGGAGTTGAAAAGATTGCAGATGCACTGCACGCATGCAGGAGTCCATACTAACATTGCAATCACAATTTGTTACTAAAATCGACAAAATTGCAAATGCACTTTAACAACGGCATGTTATGCAATTCAATGTGAATGACTTTATGAATAAGCTTTGATAATTAAAATTATTCCTCTCTTTTAATCAAAAGATTGAAAAGTCAATCTTAAAGATTGTGCTTAGGGAAGGATCTTAAAAGGGAAGGATCTTAAAAGATTGAAAATGTTCAATCTAATAGAGTGAAATTTCAGTCCTATATATTGAAATTTCACTCTATTAAATTAAATATTTTCAATATTTTAAGATCCTTCCCTCAGCACAATCTTTAAGATTGACTTTTCAATCTTTTGATTAAAAGAGTATCTCATGCCATATAAATCAGTGAATATAAACTCTAAAGCTTCAATTGTGACTGTGAGTATATCTGGACAATACTTTCAAGCGACATGTCATTTTGGAACCAGCAGGAGTTTAATAATCACATTTTTTATTTGATTTACCACAAAAACTTGCTGAGCAAATAAAATTCAATTTTGATTTTAAGCACTCAAAATTGTGTCTTTTTACGTGGAGTAAATGAATGAATGTGATAATTATAGGTCAATAAATGCGTATTTTTGTTTCGAGAGAAATTAGACAAATCAATGCACGCGCTGATGTTTATGTATGAATAATGGCCCGACCCGAAGGGGGAGTGCTATTGTGAGCATATCAACATTTGCGCAAGTGCATTAATTTGTCTAATTTTCCGATAAACAAACATATGCATGTATTGACCTAATTCATACACGACACTTACAAATAAAAATTCACAATTTGAGCATAATTTTTGATCTATAGATGTAAAAACGAATAAAACATGTTAACAACTTTGCTAACACCCGCAGTGAAAATCGGCGAACCCACGATTCCTGAACAACGAATCAAAACAAGGTGCATGGTGCGTGCAGTGAATGGCGCACACGCGGAGTGCATTAGACACTTTCAATGCACTCCGTGTATTTCAGTTTCTTGCTTTCTGATTGGTTCGACACCACTAAGAGTGTATGAATAACATATAATTATGTATAATTAATAATTTATAATTACCCTAGACTTGAGTCTTTACCTCAGCAGACATACCTCTATAGAATTTGCCTGAAAAGACTGCAAAAAGGATAAAACATGCCCTTCCAGTACTCCCCATATACCACATTATATAGATTTTATATCAAACATGTTAAAACAACACTATATCGATTAAACTTAGCCTTAACAATAGAGGTGGAGTTGCTATCGCAATGCTTATATTATCGTTACACCCACAACATACGTGTGTCACCTGGTCACACGTTGCTGTCTGCTGAAGTGAGAATAATCAATGATAATGGAAATTATGATGAAACAAATTTTTAATATCCGCTTCTTCTATGAAATATTAATGTACTTCAGAATATAATCCGAAGAATATGACATAGGGTCTACTTAACCAGTTGCCAGTGACAGACAGCGCATATTTACAAATTTTGAATTGATTTGAAATTCAAGTTCCAATATTCTTTTAGTATTGTTACATGTATAAAGAGATTATTCAAAGCAAGGGAAGGGTCATCATTAATTTACAAATCAAACTTTACATTGCAGTGCACATGTTCTGAAAAAACACACCTACATACAAAATATTGAAAGGTACAGCGGCTCTTATGAGTATGCTTTGATTTCATTCCATCCTAAAACTGAACTACTTGTATCTGACAGAGGATGAAGGCATTGTCAGGAGTATGAGTAGAAAATCAAACTAAACATGACAACTCTCATCGTTCTTAAGTGTTTTATGAAAAATGCCCTATAATATGCAGAAGCTGCTGGATATAATATATAGTTTTGTAGAGCCTTTGACAGAAAGTATCAAATCAATGGCAAACATAAGTTTGAGTACCATATTCTCCCTATAAAGTCATTTTGGGTGGGCGCTTATTACATTTATCATGGACACTGTCGAATTCTGAAGAAGAAAAATATATTCTCGGTAGTTTTGAGCATAGCCATGAATGAAAAGTAAAGATGGCGGCTGACATCAGCAAAAACCTGTGGAAATTGATGGCATTTTCGGGAAGTTTTGGGGGTTTTCTTTCGCATTTTTGAACAAAACTGTAACAAATTGTTAGAGATTCGTCTTTCACAACTAGTCATGGAATTTGTGCTCTTGGTAGAAAATGAGACTTGTTGATGCCGGGACGTTTCGAACTCTACTTTATATTTAGCTACAGTGGCTTGTTTCATCTGGGAAAAGGGGGTGGGCACTTATAAGGGCATGGGTGCTTAAAGGTAGATGACCCGATCACATTTTCGTAACACAGAATTATTTCAAACATACAGAGATTTTCATATCATATAAAAGCTCGTATTTTTCTCATCATCATACTGAAATTTGACGGCCTAAATCGGTATAATTACGGAGAAATCGATGAAATAACGTCGAATTACCGCGAATGGTGGTAACCACCGATATAGTTTGTGTACTACTCAATGGGTACAGTTCACAGCATCTTGTGCGTCTAAAATAAGAACCATTAGAGCTATGCAACTCAAACTTTGGAACACAACTTTTTTAAGGATGACCTTTCATGTAGAATAGAAAACTTCAAGTTGAAAATCGGAACATCTACCTTTAATAGGGAGAATATGGTACTACAGTCAGCTGAATAGAAGTTCTGCACTTTTTTCTGTAACGACTGCATACTATAAAGTGTAAACATGGACATGCAGTTCCCATTGGTGGAATAGAACAGCACAAATTAGAGCAGACCAACGCGCACATCTGATTGGCCTGATTGTACCTATGCACCAAGAATGTTACCAACTACATGTGCATGATGTGTAGGGCAAGTGCTGAACTTCTCTGTCTTTGACTATAGGACATCTCTATGTTTGGTAACAGTGGATTTCTTTTCATATTAAAATAATCATGCAGGTTTTTATCACACGAGGCAGCTCAATGCACAGACTCCCCTTGCATAAAACCAATGAATTCCTAAAATTAATCTTGAATTCCAAGAATCAAGCTGGAATGTTGCTTAATCGCTAATCCAATTGAACAGAATTGGCTGCTTCAAATTAACTTCAATAAATATCATTCCTGCAATTACCATGGTGTTGCAGAATCTGCCTCATTCTCCGGGTCACTTTTAAGGCTCTTCTATATTTTTCCAGTGACCACTTTAAACATAGTGTTTGTAGTCGCAGCTGCTGCTCCAGGCTGCTGCTTGAATCAGTCACACACCATACTCAAAATGGCATTTTAAAAATGTCTTATGTATATAGAACACTTTATGCGCGAAGCAATTGTATTAGCGCATCAAGCCTGACATCACTGCTGAAAAGCACACAAAAGTTTGCACTGTTGGAAACTAGGCAACACTCTATGGTAGTGTTTGACAATTTATTAAAGCTTACTTGCACGGTGTACTGCAAAACACAGCACCTTATTATTAATCAATTACATCCAACTTGGGGTTGTATTTATGCGCAACGAAGTGCATATAAATTGCAAAAAATCAATAGATTGTGCACCTTTTCACAAAGCAAGCCTAGGAAAATATAAATTTCTTCGAAAGATTGCAGCCATTCCTCTTCAAAAAAGTAAATTCCCTTCTAAATTGTTAAATATTTCTTTATTTTCACCACATCCGAAACCCTCCCAAAAATGCCAAATCTCCCTGTAAGCATGGTAAGTAGCCTTTTCTAATAGTTTTTCCGACATGTTTATAACAGACAAACTGACGGCCACTCTTCATAGGTCATTGGGCAAGCAGGTCCAGCTGTGTTCTGTGTTACCACCCCCTGGTTAATAACTGAACTTCTTACCGGCCCCTGCTGAATGCATCACACAATTTAGAGATCCCCGCCTCGTAAAGTGGGAATTAACCTACTTTAAACCCGATGGGTAAAATATTAAATCTTTTTCAGCCACTATTTCACACAACCTTTCTTGATGCCAGCTAATACCCTGACTGATTTGGAGATAATACATAGACGATGTGTGACACGGTCAACTGTGAGAGTACTGCAAAATATTACCAAGCAGACAACCAACAACAAAAACCAAAAAAATACTTCAACAAATCTTGTTTGTTTTTTAAATAGAAATTCCCAAAATGCTTAAAATACTGATGCAGAAGGTTTTTTGTACCAATTAATGCGGAAGAAATGAGAAGGGGATGATCTCTTGATACCAGCTTTAAAGCTGGTAGTGTCATATTACTGTCTATTGAACGGAAACCATTACCGTGTATAATGCAGCGCTCATTTCTTGTCTTATGCAATATTATGTCAACAAATAATCATACTTTAGGAATACTTGGGCTTCTTTGTAACAGGGAGTCATTTGTACTGAAGCAGCTACAAACTTTGTTACTATTTAGCGTAAATAAATTATTGTAAACAAACCTATACTATTTAGATGAATACATTCTAGTTCTTGGATCAAAAATCAAAAGAAAAGGACAATGGAACATTTAAAATGATAGTGTTGAAGTAATGATATAAAAACAAAAAGATCCAGACCAATTAAGATTCAGATAATGCAATAACAAAGATAAAAACATTAACATATCTTTATTTACATCAGTATGCAAATAAAAACTGAGTACATTCTGAAAGTATAAAGTTCAACTTTAAAGGTAAATGTTCTGATTGCGGGCCCGATTTTGAACTTGATGTTTTCTATTTTACAAGAAAGGTCATCCTTAAAATTTTGAATTCCAAAGTTTGAGTTGCATAACTCCAATTATGGTTCTATATTTAGAAGCACAAGGTCACAACAAAATGCCCATTGAGTAGTACACAAACTGCCTGGTGGTTAACCACATTTGGCAGTAATTCACCACATTTTAGCCTATCATTTCTAAATGGAACATTTCTGGCCCCTAAGATTTTACAGACATAATGAGAAATATATGGGGAATCTTCCGATATCAAAATATCTTGATGTTAAAAAAAAAAATCATAGCCAAAAAAAAGTGATCGGAAGGAACATACACCTTTTAAGTTTACTAATAGTCACTGGACAATTTATATCAATATGCAAGTACATATATTATTTTGACAGAGTTTCAGTAAACACAAAATGAAATATTAACCAGCTCCAGCATTCTGTGGGCGAGCGGACTTAGCAACCATCAGCTAAGAAATGATGATGTTCTAGATAAACTTCTGCGCCCTAGAAACCAGGACGGTGTAAGAAAAAATGTTTATATTTCTGAAATTCTGTTCAAAACTTTTGTTATTGATTTTTAGGAAGTTTATTAATGGTCTCGCATAAGTCATACCGTCTAGTCGACATTGTGCTGGTTTTAATAAAATGGGTTACAAACATAATACACTTCCATATTTGTTTTGCAAATTTTTCATATTTCTCAAGGGCCACTTAAGCCAGCTCTAATAACCGAGAAAAGATCGTCTCGTAGCCTACTGATTGAAAGTCGGAGGAAACCTTATATTTTCAAATGCTAGTCTTGAATAGCGAATAGCGGGTTGATGATGTTGATGTTTGGTTAGTCCTGCCAAACAGGACTCTGATCGCAATCAGGTTTCATCATCCCGGATGAGCGTCATCTGGTTAGTCGTCAGGGGCTTCTCATACCCACGCACACATTTAACCATTCCTATACCTGACTTGCCGCACACATACGATAAACAGGTGCATTTAATGATGAATGTGTTTTCGACAAATTGGAAGTACATTATTTTATAATTACTTGGAGAGCTGCTGGGTTCACAATAGAATTGAAGTATGCCCATTCATGCAGCAGGATGTGCAGGGATGCCATAGTAACAATTGCATTTGTGTACAGAAATAAACACAGTATTAACGCTATCTAAAACCTATTTTGATTGGCTATAAAGATGTGTCTATCATTTATTGAGCCAATCAGAAACTCAGTAAGTGTAGTCAAGTTGAGGGGTTGTCAAGATAGCTAGTAACTCAAATTTGATTGGTTACTTTTAAATTCATAACATGTAATCAACCAATCAAATACACTGTTATATATATGGTAGTTGGCGACTATAACGTTTATGAGCAGACTATTTTATAAGAGAAGATGCATGTACCCCTATAGCATGAGAGGAATGCTCATTGGCTGCATGGTTACCGTTGCTAGACTTATTGTTTTCACATACATGTATGAACTCTATCAATCAATCGATTGAGATGTTGGCAAAGGCTTGAATGTGAATGTTATTTTGGGGTAATTCTTTTTATACAGTATATTAATACATAGATGCATGATAATTGCAAATAGCTTTTTGGATTTGGTTGTATAATATTTTAGTCAGACCAAAATTGATAAGGAATACATGTTTTTTATCTCTATCTCAGCACACCCTAAAGATGCGCCAAGCATATGCGTAAATTTGGCATACACACATCTTGCATGATGTGCAGTACACCTGCGTATGTGTGCCCAACTCCTCTGTAAGAGGTTCACCAGTTATGAGCTATTAGGCCAAATAAAAAAACACATGTTTAGCGTCCCCGCCCTCTTCCTTTTTAGGGGCCGCCTCCTTTTTTCTTTTCTTTTTGAAAAAAAAGAAGTTTTTTTGTGTTGTTTTTTTGGTTTTTTTAATTTAAACAAAATAAATCATACTTTTTTGACTTTAGCACACCTTGCATGATGCTGTTTGCCCCGTGAAATAAACTGTTTCTCTACGTCTCAGAACTCAGCCCATAAGAAGCCAATATGTAATTTTTGAGTCCAAGTGGCTGTCATTTTAAAAAAAGGCAGGCAACCATCTTGAAAAATAGCCGGCCAGCTATCTTGACAAAATGTGTCGGGCGGCCATTTTGGAAGAAGAGAAAAAAAAGGGCCTCCTCCTTCCTTATTTTCAAAAAGGCAGGACGCTAAACATGTTTTATTTTTTATTTTGCCTTAAGTAGTTGTATTTTAATTAATACCAATAAAATTGGTGGTACGGAAGCAATCATTACCTATTACCCATGATGCATTTCAATGAAAAGTTGACATGTTTCATTCAATGTTAAGAAATCTTTCCCTGTATGTATCGCTCATGATTATACGAGAATATATTACAGTTAATCACACCCAATCTGAGAACAGCCCACACTTGCACCTAGGACAGCTTATAATTATATAATACATGATATGTTTAATCTTAGCAACAAAACTAGTAAGGCTACATTAACATTTAGCCTGTAGAGTGCTCACCACCAAATCATATTTTGCATTCTGGCAATACCCGGCAGTGTTTGAAATTAAGATTGACCCCACCATATAAGTCTAAATATAACATTCTAGAAAAGGTAGAAGGTGCTGTAACATGTTTCATAATATGGCATTTGTAGGTTATTTCCTCCACATTAGGCCCATAATCTCTAGCTTTTTCTTGAATAGTATTATTTTACACAATTTTACTGTTTCCACCAATTTGGAGCTAAAATCCCTGACCTTAGGATATATACTCCCTGTCATAGTCCCTTGGGCATAATTCGCGTTATTTTACGCATGCTTATTCTAGTGTTGTTTGCGGGGCGCGGCGTCAAAATGCTTGACAGGCGCGCACAATGTCACGCGCCGTCAATCAAGGCGTGTGACGATTTCACAATTGACCAATTAGGATGCGTGATTATTTGTTTAAAGGAACCGGTACGCACTTCCGTATTTACGCACACTCGCACCTACGTATTACATACGTACGCAACTGTAATGTACGCATGATTTGATGGAATTATGTCCAAGGCATTATGACAGGGAGTATAGGCAGCCTGTCGTACCTAAGATAGATATCATTCGCCCGTAGCGGGAAAAAATGCTGGTTACCCCCCACAAAATAATTGTTTTCCAGCAGAAGACATCTTGATCGTCATTAAAACAATGATTTGAATGAACCAGTTTGCTCTAAAGGTGAAAAAATTAACCCAAACTTGACCTCTTAACCACACAAAGCAATAGGGAACTGATTTGGTGGTGTGGGACCTAAAATCCACAAATGTATCTTTTTTATTTATTGTTTAATTTTGAATCCTTTACCTACTGTGACCACAATGTATTAAAGGAAAGACATTGACAATACCAAAGAGTATTTATTGCCGATGTATTACTTCCTTAGCATCAATGCTAAGGGAAGTTATTAACCAAATTCAACCCCGTAAATCCACTGCCCTCAAAATCATCATGGTGTTTTTGAGGTGTGTTGTCTTCCTCCAAACCGTCCACTGCATTATTCATATTGGTACTTGGTAGTCAATGGTATACTGGATATGGTGTCACAACGTCAGGGACCACGATTTCCTACGGGCTCTTTCTAAATTTTTTCCTAATTTGGTGAATGTACTTAATCCACCAGGGTGACTAAATGCACTACCAGAAATACAGGATATAGGATGATCCTTGGCAGCGCACAGAAAGTCACGTCTTTGCATCTCGGCAATCAACCGGGGACGACTTACAATAACAGTACATTATCCTAAATTTATTATGCTAGTAACTTAATTACACAACTTGTAGTTGAATACTTGTGTAATTCAAACTCAATGTGTGGAACACTGCTGCTATTTAGTGCTATGTAGCAAAGTGGCTTTATGTGCTGTAACACAATTGTAAATCAAATTTTGAAAAGAAACCAATTTGATGGTGATCTAGGTTAAAGATAGCATAAGCATAACAGGCATTTCAATTAAAACCATTAATTGTGTTAATGTTTGTTATCTTGTTAAAGTTACTATCAAAAAGGTTATGACCCAAGGGTTTTCATTAAGCATTCTTAAATTTGAAGCATACTGCACTGAAAAAGTGGAAATTTTAATGAAACCATGACAAACTTAAATGTAAAGGCCCTGTCACACCACGGCGTGTCGTATGCCAACGTATGTGAAATGTCGAAAAATACGTTGGTGTACGCTGATATAAGTCAGGGGTAAGTTGGGGATACGTCGTTTACGTTAAGCGCACGCTGTGATATGCTGTGAACATTTGGAACACGTCGAGCCCGCAAACAATTATTGGGCATGTTCAAAATTTCTCGACGTACTCAATACGAATACGTTCAGCATACGCTGGTCATACGCTCGCATACGCTGTCATAAGTTTGTTATAAGTTAGTGATATAGGCCTACTATCAATACGTCAGTCACACGCTATGTATACGTTCAATACGCTATGGATACGTCCATTCCATCAGCGATGTCGACTTTTCCTACGCAATTCATTGGGAAGTTGGACGTTCTTGGACTCTGACAATTTTCTAGCTATTTTTTTAATACGTCGGCATACATTCAGGCCACGTTCAGGCCATACGCTATGGTGTGACAGGGCCTTCAGATGGAAGAGGCATTGAACCACCTGTCACTGGGGTTGTGAACATCTGAGAAAAACAACATCTTATATAACCTTTTTTCAGCCTCAAGTCATCATCTTGGCAAAAGCACAGCACTAAGACATCGTCTTAATATCCAGTGCATATCACCGAAAGCAATTAACCCCATCTCCATGGTTTACCACACATACAAAGATGGCGTGGTGAGGTCAGCTTTCAAGATCTTATACATCTTACATCGGTGATGAAAAGTTACTCAATTACTACTCAGCTCAGATGAGACACATCTTGTCAACCGTTAAAGTGATAAATTTCACTTGTTTAATCTTTCACGCTTTGCTAATTTTGGGTCATTGAATGTACTTAAATTTATGATCACAATATTCTTTATTCTAGTTACCCTCTGATTTTTGCAAAATGTGTTGGTCTTTGACTCTACCAAAATAAATGCAGCACAAAATAATTTTTCCTCATTGCATAAGAGTCCTTTAGGTTGGGTGGTGGGCAATGAGGGAGTGCAATAGGGGTGGGCACTGCAGGTGGGTGGTGCAAGTAGGCAGTTGAGAGTGGTGGGGTATTGTTTTTGATAAGAATCTACTTGCTACAAGAACATATAAACCTACATGTAAACTCCGCACAAAAATAAAGTAACCACTTTTTTCGAGACACCCTGTGTTTAATTCCTAAGTCCCTAAATAAATTAAAAATATGGGCAAGAACTGGGATTTTCTCCTGCGCATTTTGACACCTCGTTTGTCACAATAGCTGGTCAATATTGATGAAGCAGTGTCCATTTGAATACAAAATGATGCAGATTCCATTGTTGCACTTAAGGTGGCTAACTCGGCTACGGTGACCGGCAATGATTTGCTTCAAAATAACAGAGGATGTGTATATTGATGAGAAAAGATGATATGCCAAGTTTGAATTTTTTCCAAAAAGCCGTTTTTGATTTACGGAATTTTTCGTTATTTGAAAACCCATTGACTTAATACAGGAGGCGTAGCCGAATTCCCAAATACTGCCAGATTTCAGAAAACACATAGTTTAGTTAATATTTTTTTCTCTTCTTTAAAATCAATGTATGCTAAAGACTTTGATTTTATTTTGATGCCAAAACACCGAGGTATAACACATTTTTTTCTCCTCCACAACTGAGTGGTGATTGATAGTTTATTCACTGGGAATGTTAGTACTTTTTCACTATTTTCTAGAAACACTATATTGCCAAACTTTGTGAATTTCTGCAGAAAAAACTACTTGTTCAATTTGCACAAACAAGGTGTCATATTAAAGGTAATTAAGTTTAGAAAGTAATCGCGTGAGATTTTACTAATTAAGTGTTTCTAGAACTTTTAACAGCCTTTTGAAAATTTCCCTAAAATCAAAATTGAAAAAAATATTTTTTTCAAAAAGTAAACACTGTATTTGCAAAAACTCACGAGAGAATTTAGATAATATGCTTATAAATTCATTCCCAAAGTTTCATGGCCATAGCACTTTTCGTTTAGTCTACAGAAATTCCAGAAGGTGAAAATTTAGGGAATTTTCAAAAAATAAAGAAAAACATAAGAAATTTCAAAAATTATCCGAAAGTCCTGAAATAGGTAGAGGAAAGACTTATCTTTACTGTGGTCTCAGTATAAAGAGTATAGATATAATTGATTTGGTATTACAGCAGTTTTTCTGTAGTGGTGTAGGAGCCGAGTTAGCTACCTTAACCCTATACCCATGAAATAAAGTATAAGTTCACATAGGCAAATGATAAGGATGATAAGCAAGGCTTGTTTTGCTAATGGGCTTTGTTTAATCAAAACAAAAAATGAAATTAAAAAGTTCAACATTAACCACAAATCCACCAGTATCATGTGTGTCTTCCTCCTACAGGTGTTGGAAACAAATGACGAAGTGAGATGTTCGGATTATGATTTTCTTTTCATGGAGAAAAGGAAGTGGTACACTTTAGATTTACTGTTTTGTTTACGATCTTTTCATATCGGTATAGGGCTAAGTGCAACAATGGAAACTGCATCATTTCATATTCAAATGAACACAGCTTCATCAATATTTGTGCTATTGTAAATGAGGTATCAAAATGTGTGAGAGAAAATTTCTGTTCTTTCCCTTATTTTGAATTTATTTAGGGCCCAAGGAATTAAACACAGGGTGTCTCGAAAAAAGTGGTTACTTTCTTTTTGTGTTGTGTTTATACTTACTTGTATGGCATTGGCTTCTATAGTAGGCTTTATAATGCTATGGATAAAATGCCACCCCTGCGCGTGTATGTGCGTACAAGTGTGCGTCCAGATTGGTCAATTGTGAAATTCTCATGCACATTAATGCAAAGTTACTCATGCATTTCAAGCATTTGGACGCAGCTCCACGAACAAACAACAACACACGCAAGCTTGAAATAGCAGTATGACAGTGACTAATAGGAACCACATTCAATCAATATACTTGTATTTCTTACAAATTCTGTGTGTTTCTCCAGATTCTTGCCCAATTATTGTGATCCATGTCTTGTCTAGTTTCCTCATCAAAAATTGACCCAATTGGAGATAATTACCTTGCGCAGTATACGTTTCATGTAAGAGTATCCCCACATCTCCCCCTGCCAACGCCTCATTCTATTAACAGACTCGGTGTCAGGTATAATCAGAAATGAGCAACAAGAAAATTGGAAAATATCTCTCTATAAACTATATCATCTGCTTAGACACATGAGCTATGATTTAGCTACTAAATTTACCATAACGTAAATAGTATTTATGATTGCATTTGTGTCAGGTTTCGTACTCTTGTGCCGTAGAGAGAGAGCAACACCTCATGAATTGCTATACTTCTTTCACTCTGAGGTGCAAATGTGACATCGGCGCTTTTTTCAGTGATTGTTATTGCCTCATTTACGTGATAACAGACATGCTTTTGATTGCAAAATTACAATTACATACCAAACATTAGAGTCTAGTTATATTATTATAAGAACCTTTAACTGCCTAAATCCAATGACAATTTGAGGCTGCTTTAGTTACCTATACCAATATTGTATCGTTACTAATCATTGTATTTATTTATTTATTTAATCTTTCTTTATTGAGGGTAAACAGCTTCAGTGTCAAGCACTGCTTTCCAAGCAGGCCCTCATTTCACAGAGAAAAATACATAATTATTTACAATATATATACATGGAATATAACAACTATTTACATAAATATATATATACAGAACCATCAGATAAATTCAGCAAGGAAATGCAGAATTGTAATATACTTTAGAACACAAAATTTAAATTCCATGGATCTTTGTTTTAAATTGTTGCACTGACATATTCTCAAGCTCGGTTCTGATTGTTGATGGCAAGTTGTTCCAGGCAAAGGATTGGGGCAGTTTGAGGTGCAAATATGACATCAGTGCTCATTTCAGTGACTGCCTCATTTACATGTCCTTTGATTGAAACACACATAACGAACACTACGTGTAGAGTCTTGCTCTATTTACTGAACTTCTGAATGCTTAAATCCAATGACAATTTGAGGCTGCTTGGGTCCAATCATGTGACAATGGAGGGCTGCTTGATCAGGAAACTTAGCTAGGGGGCTAGGCCAATGTTATCAACGGATTGTGAGGTTCTATGCTCAGGCCATTTATGTTATCATGGGTTGGTCTGGTCAGAAGGTTAACCCTAACCCTACTACGTCTCACAGAAACATCACAGCCAGCACCACTTGGCTTGCGCGCGCACAAGTTCTATCTCATGTAGCACTAAACTACGGGTATATATATGAGACTGATCGGTTAAAGGTTAGCATGGTTATGAAAAAATAAATTTCTCATTTTGATATTGATAGGTACCTCACAATGTTGGACAATATCTAGGCTATCTGAAACTGCATTTAATTTTTTTTTTAAATGCGGTACGTTCGCGGAACAGTCCATTATTGTCCAAGGGGTGAAAACAAGATGCGTCACGGACGGACATTTTAGTTCAAATTCATCATGCTATATTTTTATGTTAATGTAACATTTTCAGAGTTTTGTGATGTAATGTTGATAGCTGACACACTTTTCCATCAAATAAGATAAATATTTGGGAAAAAAGTTCTGGGGCAGTTATATCGCTAGACTTGCGTTAACATTTTGATGTTTTGCTGTCCGTCCGTGACACAAAAAAAGTTTAAAAGTTTTTTAACTAATTTCAAGGACAAAGTTAAAAAATAAAAACATAGTGAAGTATCTCCCTTATATGTATTCTTTCCCATGTAGGAGTATTAATTAATTAGGGCAGGCATAAATTAGTTAAATCTTTAATTAAAAGTTGTCACGGACGGACACAAATTTTGTCACGGACGGACACTGTTAGCTACTGTTCAGTTCTGAGCACACAAGCAAAGCTGAATACCACCCCTCTTACCATTAAATGAACTAGTCCATACAGGTATGCCCTTTATGCAAATGATTAGGTTTGCTACAGCAGTGAGCACATGTTATGATGCTCACCAGGTGCACTGTAAAATTACTTGAAGTCAAATGAAGTCATTTGCTTATTTGCGCATTTGTGAACGCTCAGCAGATCTTCTTTGGTGAATCTGTAATATAGCTTGCGCTTGTTAACCTTACTGCCTGTACATCAGGCATTCTCAACTGGTGGCGCGAGCCACTTGTGGCGCATCAAGGTATCCTAAGTGGCGCGAGAGTGGTTAAAATTTGTTTTAAAAAAAATCATATCATGATATAGCCACATTTCATAGGCCTAAGTATGACGATCAGATGTATAAATACAGCAATTTTTCCGCACTACGCGCGCATATGCCCTCAAAAGAGTAATATTAGTTATTATGCTGCCTACATGTTAAAATAGTTTGAAATTAATGTTATAAAGAGAATTTTGCCATGGTAAATTTTATAAAAATTTGACCAAGTGGAGCTTCAACAGGTTGGTTACCAAACTGTGGCGCATCAGTTAATCTAGTTGAGAAAGCCTGCTGTACATGCTGAAATAATGCTTCCAAATAAAAGGGGTAGCATGAGATCAGTTAAAAGACACTGTTTAAAATTGCCCCATATAATAAGTGTATGTAAAATAAAAGCAAGTAACAGCATTGAAATCAGAAAGTATCATTGGAAACGTTAGCACAAATTTAATTTTAAGCTTTGCACTATCAAAAGTTGCAGGCTTTTTCTTCATGAAACTTTGAAAAACTCAAAACACGGTTGGATGCCTACATGTATCCATCCATATCACTAACCTTTAATTACACAATTAATTGAACAAAAACTTATCAAAGAAGGGTCAAAATTGTTTTAAAAAGTTGTATCACAGCATACAGTCTTTTACACAATTAATCAAACAAAATTTATCAAAGAAGGGTCAAAATTGTTTTACAAAGTTGTACAGCATACAGTCTATTTATATGATGCAGCAGGTCTATCTCTTGCCATTTATGGTAAGAGGGGTAGGATTCAGTTTGGCATTTGTACTCAGAACTGAATAATGTCCGTCCGTGACAACTTTTAATCACTGATTTAACTTATTTATTGACGCCATTGTTAAGTTTCATTTCTACATGAAAAAAGGGGTATATAGGGGAGATAGCTCTCTATGTTTTTATTTTTTCTCTCTTTCCTTGAAAAAAGTTGTACAACTTTAAAACTTTTTTTGCGTCACGGACGGACAGCTCTGCATCAAAATGTTATCACATAGGCAGGGTAATTACTTCCCAGAACTTTTTTTCTAAAATATATTTCTTATTTAATGGATAAATGTGCCATCTATCAATTTTTAATTAAAAAAATTGAAAATGTTTCATTAACATACAAGGCGGTTCTCGAACGGCGCGTCTCGCCTGTTCATCAAAAGTGACTTGAAAGAAATGATGATGAAACATATGATACAATGTAGCACTGTCACAGAGGTATGCATTGTAGTTAATGCAAGGGATGTAATGCCTTGAAAAATTTAATCAACAAAAAGAACACACCAACCCCTTCCCTACACCAAATCACATCAAGATAGGCCTTACAGATCTTATTTGACCCCAGATGACCTCTGATGACCTTGAAAAGTTAATCAGCAAAAAGAACACACCAACCCCCTTCCCTCCACCAAATCACATCAAGATAGGCCTTACGGATCTTATTTGACCCCAGATGACCTCTGATGACCTCGACAAATTAATCAACAAAAAGAACACACCATCCCTCTTCCGTCCACCAAATCCCATCAAGATAGGCCTTACGGATCTTATTTGACCCCAGATGACCTTGAATGACCTCCGATGACCTTGAAAATTTAATCAGCAAAAAGAATACACCACCCCCCTTCCCTCCACCAAATCCAATCAAGATATGCCTTACTGATCTATTTGACCCCATATTTGACCCCCGATGACCCCGAAAAATTAATCAACAAAAAGAACACACCACCCCCCTTCCCTCCACCAAATCCCATCAAGATAGGCCTTACTGATCTATTTGACCCCCGATGACCCCGAAAAATTAATCAACAAAAAGAACACACCATCCCTCTTCCGTCCACCAAATCCCATCAAGATAGGCCTTACTGATCTATTTGACCCCCGATGACCCCGAAAAATTAATCAACAAAAAGAACACACCACCCCCCTTCCCTCCACCAAATCCCATCAAGATAGGCCTTACTGATCTATTTGACCCCATATTTGACCCCCGATGACCCCGAAAAATTAATCAACAAAAAGAACACACCACCCCTCTTCCGTCCACCAAATCCCATCAAGATAGGCCGTACTGATCTATTTGACCCCATATTTGACCCCCGATGACCCCGAAAAAATAATCAACAAAAAGAACACCCCATCCCTCTTCCGTCCACCAAATCCCATCAAGATAGGCCTTACTGATCTATTTGACCCCATATTTGACCCCCGATGACCCCGAAAAATTAATCAACAAAAAGAACACACCACCCCCCCTTCCCTCCACCAAATCCCATCAAGATAGGCCTTACTGATCTATTTGACCCCATATTTGACCCCGATGACCCCGAAAAATTAATCAACAAAAAGAACACACCATCCCTCTTCCGTCCACCAAATCCCATCAAGATAGGCCTTACTGATCTATTTGACCCCATATTTGACCCCGATGACCCCGAAAAATGAATCAACAAAAAGAACACACCACCCCCCCCTTCCCTCCACCAAATCCCATCAAGATAGGCCTTACTGATCTATTTGACCCCATATTTGACCCCCAATGACCCCGAAAAATTAATCAACAAAAAGAACACACCATCCCACTTCCGTCCACCAAATCCCATCAAGATAGGCCTTACTGATCTATTTGACCCCATATTTGACCCCCGATGACCCCGAAAAATTAAGAACAAAAAGAACACACCATCCCCCTTCCCTCCACCAAATCCAATCAAGATAGGCCTTATGGATCTTATTTGACCCCCGATGACCTTGAATGACCTCTGATGACCTTGAAAATTTATTCAGCAAAAAGAACACACCACTCCCCTTCCCTCCACCAAATCTCATCAATATAGGCCTTACTGATCTATTTGACCCCATATTTGACCCCGATGACCTCTGGTGACCTTGAAAATTTAATCAACAAAAAGAACACACCATCCCTCTTCCCTCCACCAAATCCCATCAAGATAGGCCTTACTGATCTATTTGACCCCATATTTGACCCCCGATGACCTTGAATGACCTCTGATGACCTTGAAAATTTCATCAGCAAAAAGAACACACCACCCCCTTCCCTCCACCAAATCCCATCAAGATCGGCCTTACGGATCTTATTTGACCGCATATTTGACCCCGATGACCTTGAATGACCTCCAATGACCTTGAAAATCTAATCAGCAAAAGAACACCCCACCCCCTTCCCTGACATCAAGTCCCATCAAGATAGGGTTTACGGATCTCTAGATATCGCGTCACAACGCGTCTCAAAAGTTTTAAGCATATTTGACCCCGATGACCTTGTATGACCCCCGATGACCTTGAAAAATCAATCAGCAACAGAACGCACCACCCCCCTTCCCTCCACCAAGTCCCATCACGATAGGCCTTACGGATCTCCAGATATCGCGTCACAAAGGTATTTCTTAGCACACGGCATACGGCGGACGGCGGACGGCGGACGGCATACGGCATACGGCGGACGGCGGACGCCGGACAGAAATAGTGATAACATAGTCTCTTTCTGATTACATCAGGGCGAGACAAAAATATGGCAAGGTCAACTTCTACTAAGAATGTCCGTCCATGACGCATCTTGTTTCTACCCCCTGGGCAATAATGGACTGTTCCGAAAACTTTTCCGCATTTTTTCTCCTGTAAAAAATAAATCTGTTTTCAAATACTGTGTATCAAACCATGTATCTCACTTACTATTTGACCTGGAAAGCTTGAGGAATATGGAATTGTTTAAATAGAAATCAAGAAGAAGTACTAAAGGTCCGGAGAACCCTATTTCTATCTTGTCCGTAGTGTTGGAAAAAGACTAATATCTTGACTGCTTTTTTTTACTAAGACTGAAAATTCATGACTTAACATTTTTCTTACTATTTTGTAAGTATTTGATACCATTTTGTCATACTAAAGTGTAAATAAGTGGCAATTTCAAAGTTTTTTATGTAGTTAACATTTGTGTCCGTCCGTGACGCTCAAAAATGTCCGTCCGTGACAAAGTTTGTTACCCTACAGCTGTAAAAAATAAGAAATATTTTCAAATGCTGTGTATCAGATATTCAAACCATGTATCTTACTTACTATTTGACCTGGAAAGCATTGGGGAATATGGAGTTGACTAGATAGAAATTAAAAAGAAGCACTAAAAGGTAGAGAACCCTATTTCTATCTAGTCCGTCCGTGACACAAACATTTCCGTCATTCTATTTTTAGTAACAAACCACACCTTATTTTTGTGTGTGTAATTCAATAAAGTTGATGATTCTCTATAACATTAAACATAAAAAGTTGAATAAATGTCAGTAGTTACTTTTTACAAACTGTTTTTCGCTCATGTTTTGCACAAACGTCCGTCCGTGACAAACCGATCAGCCTCATATGGTCTCCGATTTTTTAGCCTGTGAAGCCCTCCCCCCGTGGCTGAGTGGTAGTATATCTCGCCTGTCACGCGGCCGACCCGGGTTCAATTCCCGGTGGCCGGCGGACATAATTTTTCCCATTTGTTATTCAACCCCCTCCCCCTGTTCTTCGTTCCATCCCCACTGCCACGTTCTAGGGTTAGGGTTAATGAACAAATACCCAGATACATAGCTACGATTGCTGGAGCATACTTTGATGTCATGCTTATACTTCAAATGAAATGGAGTATAGGGGGGGGGGGGGCTACGTTGGTATAATACTCACTATATCTTGCAAATTAGTGACATGAGAAGACCTACTGAAAGCAATGCCTTAGTTGCTAGGTTGACTCAAAATCTGACAATGCTGGGTGAAAGATGATAACTGTAGAGAGAAAAGAGAAAAAATACTGGATTAGGAAATGAAAATAGCAAAAATAGCAATTCCATAACTTTTAAAAATACAACAACAGGAAGGTTTCAAATAGAAATCAGGTAAATTCAACAAATGTCTTCTTTGTTCATTCAGAGACTCAAGATTTGAAGATTCAGAGTATAAATGTTTTGATCAAAAAGAAATCTAATTTCATTTTATATTACAGCTTTAAATTCCATTAAATATATATCCCTTGTAGTCTTTTAACATCTCATGATTTTAATCAAAATATCACCTCGATAACTCTTGTAGGCATGTAGGTATGCCATTAACCCTAACCCCCAAACCAGGTTTTTAACCGATACCGATATTTTTGAAGAAAAATGGACAAATAAATCGCCGCGACCCGACCGGGGACCCCCCACCCCACCTGGATCCGAAACCCTGGACCCCCTACGCAAGCCACGACCCTCAGCTACTCGTTCGCTACTGCGCTCACTATATAGGCTTAGTTGATTACCTCAGCGAAAACCTTTCGCACATGCGCCTGGAGATAGGGTTGCTTGGAGTACTTTGTAGTACTCAAGAGCATTAGGGTATAATGAAACAAAACAAAAATGAGAAAAAATTGCTCAATTAACCCTAACCCCCAAACCAGGTTTCTAACCGATTGCTCATTTTTGGAAGAAAAATGGACAAATAAATTGCTGCGACCCTACTAGGGATCGACCCTACTAGGGATCGACCCTACTAGGGATCGACCCGGGGACCCCCCGGTCCTGAAACCCGGACCCCCTACGCAAGTCACGGCCCTCAGCTACTCGTTCGCGTAGTATACCACACTCATTTTATAGGCTTAGTTGATTACATCATCGAAACCGTTCGCACATGCGCCTGGAGATAGCCTAGGGTTGCTTGGAGTAGTTTGTAGTACTCAAGAGCATTAAGGGTTAATGAAACACACAAAAACAAAAACAAAAATAGCTAAATTAACCCTAACCCCCAAACCAGGTTTTAACCGATTGCTCATTTTTGGAAGAAAAATGGACAAATAAATCGCAGCGACCCTACTACGGATCGACCCCTGAAAACCCGGACCCCCTACGCAAGTCACGGCCCTCAGCTACTCGTTCCCGTTGTATACCACGCTCATTATATAGGCTTGGTTGATTACCTCATCGAAAACCGTTTGCAAATGCATCTGGAGATACGATTGCTTGGAGTAGTTTGTAGTACTCAAGAGCGTTAGGGTTAAGCAATATGCAAAATTTATGTGGCCAAAATCTGATCATTTGTAGAGCAACAAAGACTTATGTTGTCTATTATCAATTCAATTTAGTACAAGCCTATTGCAGACACTAGTCACTTTCATACGTTCAACATGTTTTCTGATATGAAACGGAGGCGTGTGTTCATAATAAAGCCAAAACCAAATACAGGTCCAAGATGGTAATTGCTTGGCAAAACCAGTATAAACATGCTCCAAGCCCTCTTCTGTTGATAAGCCTGGTTTTGAAGAAAGCCAAATTGTGTTCTACGTGTACTTCAACGGAATGACAGATCAAGACTGATGAGGCAGGCAGTAAGCGTTAGCCTTAGTTGAGAACTCCAACTATGTTTACAATAATATACTGTAAAAGCCAATATTTTCGCGTACAGATATTTTCGCGGATTTTGATATCAAAGACATTTCGCGAATTGTTTTTTTCGCGGGCGACCGTCTGAAAGCATTGCATGAATGTGTAAAGCAATATTTTCTCATGTTATAATTTTCGCGGAAAAAGATTTTGCGCGAAAAGCGCGAAAATAAAACCACCGCGAATATTTCAGCTTTTACAGTACTGTAAAGATTTTAACTTTTTGCTTTTTTAAAAATATTTGTGCTTTTTAGCTTCATCACATACAAAATACATATATGCGTGATTGCGTGTTCTTATTTTTGCGGTAGCTGATTCGAGTGAAAATATATATGTGGCGCGAAAATGTCCACTTTTACAGAAGCCAAATACCTCTTTGTAATGGCAAATGATTGAAATCCTGGGTATGGAGCAGGGTTCTAGCTAGGACGGGCGGCGCCCGCCCACCACTGGGCTAGCCCGCCCGGCGCTGGGCCCAGAATTGGGCTGGCCGCCCGGCACTCTAATATTTTGTTTTTTGTTTTTTTGTTACAATTTGTGGATAAAATCATTAAACTGCCTCATAAAACAAGAAATTATGTTGCAGGAACCCTCAAATTGCATTAAAAAACCCTAAAAAGACATTAAGAAGGCCTCTGGATCCCATGCCATGATCCACTGCACTTCGTTCGCTACATTTTCTCCGTTCGCCGTCAGTAAATTTCCCCAGTTCTAAAATGGTCCTGGCTAGAACCCTGGTATGGAGAAAGGAGATACTCAAATTATTTCATGACGGGAAGAGGAAAAAACAGCCGATTTGATTGGGCTGGGTTTTTTTTATGGGGGGTGTCATAATTTTCTTGAAATGGACCCAACTCATTTAAAAAGGACAATCAACTCACTGAGGTTTAAGTAGACCTGTCTATGGATTTCTTGCCAAATTTGACCAAGTAGAACTGCACCACTAGATTTATGACTATGCGGCTTGATATCAGCGCATAATTTAGCTATAGGCGCAGCTCTTTCAGGACCGTGGTACCATTTGTCTTTGAACGAAAAGAGGCATATACCATCGCTGGCATCGCATAAGAGTTGAGCACACAACTTTATGATGCAATTGCTAGAATACATGCTTACATCAGGCCCCAAAACTGGTACATGAATTCAACTGGGTGCCAGACATTAATGGGTGACAGGACGGAGTAGATAGATTATTGTGTCACGATGGAATACATTGGATGAAAGTTAAGTGAGCTGTTGACAGAATATGAATGAATTCTACTATCGAGTTTGAGAATGATAAACTGTTTGTATAGAATTTGGTATGCCCTAATTGTTGAATGGCACTGGTATTTTGTTTTCAGCTGTAACTATTCCATTTATAAATAAACAAGTCCTTAAACTTTAAAGGTAGGTGTTCCAATTGCTAGCCTGATTTTCAACTTGATGTTTTCTATTCTACATGAAGGGTCATCCTTAAAATAGTCGTATTCCAAAGATTGAGTTGCATAACTCCAATGGTTATTATTTTAAAAGCATGAGGTGGCATTAATTCATTGCATTTTAGCCTATAACATCTAAATGGAACATATCTTGCACCAAACACTTTACAGAATATGGGTTTTTTCCGATATTAAATTATGTTGATGGGCAAAAACAAGCTAAAGTGATCGGAACATCCTACTTTAATTACAAAATCAATCTTAAAGTTCATGCAGACAACAAGATGATCGTGATTTGACTGGGTGTTGGGCTAGTAAGGTTTTGAAAAATGAATTGCCAATGCACTTCTAAGCTCTATTAAATATGATGTCTATAATAGTTGTGTCATTCTATAACTGCAACTCCAAGAAAATGGTGACAGTTTACATATCAAAGAGGTGCTGGTTTGGGTAGTGCTAGCACAGTCAGCTTTCAAGTCAATTTCAAACTAAAGCCTTAAAGCAGCACATATTTCTCACATTTACTATTGAATTGTTCTTGGTTGATAACTTTTATCTAAACTTGTTTGAAATGGCTGAAATGTGTACGTACATGTGAGGGTATTTCATTAATCTTGCTTGAAATATTTGAAGAAATAAAATTGCACAATTAAAAAGACATCCAGGTCATCATCCCAAACATATCTTCACAGCAAGGATTGATCACAAAATGTACCATGATTAATGGTAATTGATTTCAGAATGGCAACATAAACCTAGATATCATGATTAATAACGGCAATCATGTCTTTTTGTTACATATGCAGGCCTTCACGTTTGAAAATTGAAGGTGTGCTTTAAATCGCACTCCTCAAAACATTGAGGTGTGCTGTAGGTGTGCCATAAATTGCACTCCTCAAAAAAATTAGGTGTGCTGTTTTATGAGAAATTATGACCATGCGATCTTTTCGATTACTCTTGAGACTGAGAGAATGCTTATTTTGGGTGGCCACAACCATCATTGCCCCATCCTTCTCCACCTTTTCTCTGCCCTCATGTGACCCCATATCATTTCCATGTAGGCCTAACCTCTATCTTGGTGTCATAATTAATTAAGAAACAAAGACATAGGCCTAAATTTGGGAATGATAAAGGTTAAATTAATCAACCCATGAATCTATCTATGCTTAGTGTAGTATTACAAAAAACAAAGAGGCTTCACTAGATAAGATGGACAGGATCCCTGCAACTTTACAGGTAATGGAATAGATTTGATAATATACATCTGCTGATGATATCACAAGCATAAGCCCACCTAAATTCAGTAAATTATCAGTTAATACAGTAAGATAGTATAGTTATAGTACTATTTTAGTATAGGATCTTTGGGTTATGAGTTACTATTCCTATGGTGTGGGTCATGAGGTATTATGCGGGTTATTTAGGTTCAAATATGGGTCATCTAAAGTCCTGTTTTGGACTTGGAAAATTTAAAAAAAATTAAATGTAAAAAAATTAAAAAAATAAATAAAAAAAATAAAAAATTTAGGCGTGCGAAAAATCGCTCTTCTCGAAACCATTTCAGGCGTGCGATGGCGTGCGATCGCACTCGCACGCCTCAAACGTGAAGGCCTGATATGATGATAAAGGTCGGACTGTCTATACCTTGTGCTATACCTCATTTAACATTGGCAAAGAAGTAAGCCTATAATTTTGTGTGCAATGCAACTGTCAGATTGTTGACTAGTAGAACGTGATGGTATGCGCTCCACTATGAGGGCGATGGTTACTAACCTATTTGTGTGGTCGTAAAAAACAACAACCTTAATGCTACACCCACATCACATTATGGCAGATAATTCAACTAATTGATCAAATTGAAAATGTATCGTATTGTTGACAGTTAAGGATTGAATAAGAATTGTTTGTTTAATAACTATTGTTGTATGTGGTAACACAGTAACATCTAAGTGTTGTTGTCATAACAAATCAATACGATTCATAGGGATTAAATCATATTTCAGAGTATGTGCATCACCGATCGACAACGGTGTTCGCGCGTCTGCATGGTTTTTTCACGAGGGCAATGCCCGAGTGAAATGAACACGTAGCACAGGCAGAACGCAAGTTGTCGATTGGATGCACATACTCTGAAACATGATTTAATCCCTTTCAACAATGACCAGGGATTTGAACGCTATTCCATAAATAGACAATGCAAATAAGAACATAGTTTAAGTGTACTTCATTACTAACAATTTCATACAATCTAAAAAACCCACATAAAACTGAAATGACCAAATCAAAATAATAATCATGTTCCTTTAAGGGCAGTGTCAACCCGGCACTTGTTTAAAAAAATTGAATTTCATATTTCTCTATTATTTAATACTTTTATATGTATTCTATCATTACCATCATAAGTAACTAATCGGAAGCGATTATTTCCCGTTCTTTTGGGTGATTTTAAATTGTTGTTTTGGTAAGTTTGAGTCAGGAAAGGCGCATGGTTATTTGGCGGGAATTTAAGCGGAGTTCCGCGCTTTTCAAATGCTGCGACAGCTGTTCGATCATTGCGTCGCGCGCTGAAACTTCCCGCGCGTAATACTAGACGCGCCGCATAGTATCCGCGACGTAGACGCGAAAAACAAAAGAGCGCAAAACAATGTCTAAAAATGTAAACAAAGGCCAATCTTACGATCATTTAAATTTCAGTTTTCTACCAATTTCTTCACATTGTGACAATATAAATTGAATCTGATAGTTTATTATGATTGTTCATAATAGTATACTCGCTTTTTAGGTCACACGCCCGTGTATTCCGTGAACATTTAGCTTTAAATGGTGGAAAATGTCAATATTTTTACTAAATCGATGTTTTCTAGAAGTTCAAATTTGAAGGAATATTACGAATTTTCAGACAACATAACTAAAAATATATCAAACTACCAGGTAAGCTTTTACTACCATTGTGTAGAGGACTTTCAGCGCTAGGAGGCATTTTTTTATTTTTTCGATTATGGATTTTAAACTCGAGATATGCATCCATTTATAGCGAAATGTATGCAAAAAAACATGACTTTTACACTTTTCCGATGTTTTTAGCAATATTTCCAAAACCAAGCTTAATTTTGGAAAAAGAAAAAATTGCCTCCTAGACAAAATTGTTTTGTTTACAAAAACGTATATTAGAACAAATTACCATTTTTTATTTTATAGTTATGCTGTCTGAAAAATTTGGGGTAAAAAATTCGCTTTTTGGTTCATTTCTCAAAATTTAGTTTATTTGGTATCACATTGATATCACTATCGGATTCCTCATCAAATTTCCTTTCTAAAAATGTATACTTTTATGTACTTTTATTCAATATTCTCAAACTTAGAAGCAAAAGTTGATCATCAAAATAATAGGGTTGACACTTCCCTTAAGTTTCAAAAGTTGATGTAAACAATTGGCACGACCATTCCAAAAAAAACCACACACTGCGGATGGGCTGCGCGCTAAGTAACACACTCATCTGCGTGCTGGTTGCCCATAGCAGCGTTGTTTAACTCAAATTGACAACGCTTTGCTGCTGTACTTAAGTTGTTGAATGTCATATAATGTACTATCCTTTCATTAGTCTACAGACAACCACATGGCGCCAAAATCCAAAACTGTTTTGAATTCATTTGCAATAGGATTTCAAGGAATCAATCACTTAGTTTCAGTTTTTAGTACATTTTCTGTGAAATTAAAAAATGATCTAATATCAATTTCATAAGTCTGAACTTAGTTTCCCATACCCATACATCCCATACATTATTAAAGTATCTAATAGTATTACTACCATGAGAGCATGACCCTCAGTGAAAATAGGGCATTGTACATCACAAACAATTTCCACATTTCATTTAGAAAATTTGCAGTAGCGGTAGTTTTCATTTAAGAGAATATTGAAACAACACAACCTAAATATCTTCCTGTTTGCAGTGACGTCAGTGTGTATGATCGATGCAGCGTTTACCTACAGGCGCTACATGTAGGATTAAATTGACCGTGCAGCTACATAGGTGTATGTTCCGATCACTTTTTTGGGGGTATGATTTTTTTTTCACATCAAGATATTTTGATATCAGAAGAATCCCCATATTTTTCTCATTATGTCTGTAAAAATCTTAGGGGTCAGAAATGTTCCATTTAGAAATTATAGACTAAAATGTGGTGCATAAGTGCCAAAGGTGGTTAACCACCCACCCGCCAGTTTGTGTACTACTCAATGGGCAAAATTTCTTGTAACCATTCTGCCATTGGAGTTTATAACAACTCAAAAAACTTTGGAATGCGACATATTTTAAGAATGACCTTTATCAAGTTGAAAATTGGGCCAGCAATCAGAACATCTACCTTTACGAAGTTTATGGGCATCCAAGAAATAGGGGAGGGGGGGGGGGGGGGGGGTGGGGGGGGGGGGGGGGGGGGGGGGGGGGGGGGGGGGGGGGTGGGGGGGGGGGGGTGGGGGGGGGGGGTGGGGGGGGGGGGGGGGGGGAGGAAGTGGGGGAAAGGGGGCACTGATATTGGAAAGGGATATAGGTATGTGCTGCACTGAAGACCCCTTTCTTCACCCTCTTCTGCTAGCTCGTGAGACCCCCTTTTGTGCCTGGCATCAGCTCTTAAGACCCCCATTTTATTGAACATTCTAAAATCACGAAAATGTGTGCAAATTTGACAAACAAACCAGTTCTTAAGATCTATTTTTAAGAAAATCAGTTCTTAAGACCCTATTTTTCGTCATAAAATTCTTTCAGTTCAGTTCGAAGCCCCCCTTTTTGAGACCCTGGTCGCCCGGGGGTGAGGGGGGGGGGATTTGGTTTGGTCGGGGGTGTGCCGCTGGAGTTTCAAAACCCCATACCCATTTTTAGGGGTGATTTTGGAAATATCAGTACCCATTTTTAGGGGTTTTGCTTCATTTTAGAGCAAATTTTCGCCATATTTTTGGGAAAATATACCTAATTTTTGCAAATTTTCGCGAAAATAGACAAAAAAAAAATCCGCGAAAAATAGACCCCATTTGTAAAAAGTGACCCCATTATTAGGGATTTCCAGCACAAAATCATACCCCATGTTTAGGGATTTTGTGCCACAAAACCTACCCATTAGAGCGGCACACCCCCGTATACCGTCTTAGGCAATACTATGGGCCTGGTCGGGCACACCCCTACCCCCCTAAAATAGAATTTGAATCCCTCCCCCCTCCCCCCCCCCCCCCCCCCCCCCCCCCCCCCGGGTTTTATCTCTCTGCATGCAAAACGAATCCAAGTGTATGTGAGGGATTTGGGTTAGGGTTAGGGCTAGATTAACAGTGCGCTTGTTGCATTCATGTGTGCCTATACCCTTTTGTATTCATTCGCTGCTGTAAGGAGGCTCGTCAATCTGGAGCTGATCATTTATCAAACTACTGTAAAAGTAAACATTTCAGTGCATATATCATTTTGCACTTTGCACATTTTGAATTATTTTGCTTGTTTTTATTTTTGCGATTTTGAGATCCCTTACACAGACCAACCATACAAACTGAATATATTTGCGAGTTTTTATTTTTAAAATTTGCTGTTTTAAGCATGAAAAACACGAAAATAAAAGTAGAACGAAGATTTCCACTTTTACAGTATAGTTAGTTATCTCTACTACAGTCAGTTTTAACACAGAATATCATCTGTTTTCAACTAAGAGCAGATTCCAATTTAGGCCTTTGGGCTGGTTGGTACCCTGAACTACAGTTTTAAATCAGTTCCAAATTGGTAAAAACTGTGGGGCTCATTATATCTGCAGGCAAATGGAATCCCTATTATTATTATTATTCATGGTATAGTGTCTTGTCATCGCAGTCATCCGGCTGAATTGGCACAATATTACAAATTACAAGATACACAAAAATACATTAAAATGCAAGATATACAATAATAGAAGCCTTTAAAAACAATACTTGCGTGTGCATTTATTGGTGCTTGTACCTGCTTTTGATGAGCATGCACACATTCACCAATAGAAATGCGCAATAGCAGAGATTCTTAACTGATTTAAAATATAGCTTACAATACATTACAAATGTACATTGTTCATTGGTACAAAGGACGAGTCAACAACAAATAAGTGAGTAAAGAGATATTATTAGTTATTAGGTGAGGTTGGGTCGGATACGGATTATATCTAGCTGAGGATGCGCCCTCGTCCCGATACAGACTCCTACTAACAAACAAAACAAGAATGATTCTGTAAAGTAGTAGTCACCTAAAACCCGAGCAAGTTCAGATGCAATCCGACGATCGTCATGTCGGCGCGCGTAGCAACCCTACTACACGCATGCGCAGTTCCTTACTGACCGGATACGGGATATATCTAGTCACTAAATTCAAGCAGTTATCCAATAGGAACACGAGAATCGTCTCGATGGTAGGATAATATTAGTTATTAGGTGAGGTTGGGTCGGATACGGATTGTATCTAGCCCGAGGATTCTGTATCGGGACTCGGGGCGCACGATACAGACTCCGAGACTAGATATAATCCGTATCCGACCCAACCTCACCTAATAACGATTTTATCCTACTAAAACACTATTAAAACAAAACAAGCTTAGGATTTACCACAGGGACTGGCTTTGGCGCTGACAGAAACGCCATTGTTGATAAACAATCTGACGATCGTCACGTCGGCGTAGCAACCCTATTTACAACGCATGCGCAGTTCCTTGCTGACCGGATACGGGATAACGCGGGGGTCAGATACGGAATATATCTAGTCACTAAATTCAGGCGCTTATCCAATAGGAACACGAGAATCATCTCGATGGTAGGATAAATGTATACCTACTCCAGTATAGTACTGTCCCCAGTTTTGTGTACTAAATAGTTGATTTTATGCCAACTGTTTCAATCTTTGCTGTATTTTAAGAATGCTCGATTGGAAAGGTGTCCTTTAATATAGTAAATTGGTAAGTCAAAGTTTGGCCTACTTTACCTGTACAGACTTGGTTTGTCACTCAACCACAATTCTGTCTATACTTAACTATACGTGTCAAAATGTGTGACAAAGTAGACATTCTTTGGTTAAACCTTCCATACAATCATATACTTTGGAAGGATTTCCTGCATGACATTGTATAAACCAAATGCCCAAGTCAAGGTGAGTTTTAAATACAAAAGTCATGTTCACAATAGAACCCACAATGGACAAAAGTGTCATGGCACTTTGTATTCAACACCTACTCCATAACAATACGCAAGATGCCAGACCTGGAATTTATTTTGAAAAATGACCTGATAAGAAAATTGCAATTTAGTTAGATCTAAATATACAGTTATTTGGCCTTTGGTCTTTTGTCGATTAATTACAATCCGTAACCCTTTGTCATGGCAACCACAGGAAACACATGAGTAACTTTGGTAACTCTACTATGACGGAATCCGACTGAACGTCTACAAAGTAGCACAAAACTTCTACATTTGATATTACAGTTTTATGATTGCCCACTCAAACTGTAGGTATGGCAAGCTTTTAACTTTTGCTGATAGCACAAACTTAACATTTTATATTACAGTTTTATGATTGCCCACTTAAACTGTAGGTTTCTATGGTTTGACATAACCTACTCATAAATGACAAACCAATGATAATAGGTATTTGGGCTGTATAAAAGGGGCAAATGTTGATTGAATCATTGTCATATTGCAGCACAAATCCATCTTTATACATATCTGGAAAAGATATTTTTAGTAAGACAGTCAATTTTTCTTCGATATGAGAGAATTCCCCCTCAAAATTGTATGTGTTTTTTAATTCCAGAAGTAAAACTCCCTACAATTCTTTATTTTCAGAACTAAATTTCCTTCCAAATACCAAATGTCACTGCACTGAGCATCCTGAATAGCCCATTTTTCCAAATCTGACCACTTCATGTCCATTGTTGTCTAGTCAGTCGAAGTAAAAACAAAGCAAGTTCAATGATAGATAATGCCTGGTTCAGTCCTGAGGTTAAGTTGAGACTCAGGAAGGCTATTTCCATCAGTTCATCACAGAATGCCAATGAACTGTGAAATAAGATAATAAATTACTCATAAAAGTTAAGTCCAGGTATTTCTGTTCAGGTCAAAATGTCACCGTTTAGCCAGCAGAAACAATACTACTAGGAGTTGCAATGCCTGTAACATATTGCCCCCCTTGTTAAGTCTGTACCATGTGTATCCCACACAGTTTTATAAATTTCAACCCTACAGTGTATAATCTAATAGTAAAACAAAAATATAGCAATTTGAATTTGAAAAAATATTTGAAAAAAATAAAACAAATCAAAATTGTATCATCCCTGGATCATATATAAAAACATGATAGATAGTTTTTAGAATTGGATTTGACACAATGAACTTAAAATGAGGACTCTGCACCATTATAAATACATGTATGTCAATATGAATCATAACCCTATTATTGACTAAAGGATTTAATAACATATTGAATGCTTCATTAATTGAAAGAAAAAGTAAACAAGTCAATTTCATACAACGGGCTAAATGATATAGAGAAGGGCTTTACATTTGAACGCAGAACAAATGACCAGAACACGAGTTCATGAATTACAACAGCAGAGGCAGAAATTCAACAAGAATCCAAGCAAATCCAAGTTGATTCATGAAAGATAAATGTTTTAACACACTTCTTGAATACAGGATCATCCAGTTTTCTCCCAAAATTCTATCACCGAGCCAATTAAACAAATTATATGTATTAATTAACTAACTTAATATGCAGGTGAGATAGGCAAGAGAGAACAAGGGCTTCATAGTTAGTAGGTCAAGTATACCACATGTGCTAATTATGGATGAAGACAATGTTCCATAGTTATGATATTTGTGTACAAGAATCATCTAACATCTGTACTAATTATAATTAGGTCAATGAACCACATTAGTACCAAGTGAGACAATGGCGACCTGGTTTTAAATGTAGGTGTTATGGGTTAATAACTTTAGGACCTTGTGAATATTGTGTTGTGATTGGTCAATAGTTTAGAACTAGTATATCGGTCAGTGACAGGAAGTCAGTATGTTTTGTATAGCACAGGTAGTTTAACTTGTAATGGTTTTAGAGATAGATGTATGTAGGAAGTAAAGTGAGAAGAGGTTAGTTATGTTTGTGCCACCGATACGACAAGGTCGTCTCCTGAACAATAAAACACAAAGGGTTGATCTACCTCTCAAACACAGTTCTGTCTGCGAGTGTATTACTACCAGCTAATTCCCTTACACATAACCGCCTGGTTATAATTGGTGGAGAATCCGAATTTACATGTTGATATATCTTATTTTTATGTTAACACGACGAGCAAGAGCAAGAATTATGGCACATAATGACAACAACGGCGCTCTACGAATATTTTCCGGGTTATAATGATGTGTCACCTGTAGTATGGCTTGAACTTTATTCAACATTTGCCAATTCCAAAGGTTGGAATCAGGCCCAAAGCCTTAACAATGTTGGGTTATACCTAGCAGAGGGCCCATACACCTGGTATAGGCAACTACCAAACGCTACAAGACAGAACTTAGCATATTGCAAGCAGCATTTAATGCAAAGTATCAGCAACACGACGGTTTGTTGTGGGCACTGCGTGCTCAATTATCAGAGCGACGCCAAGACCCAGCAGAGACAGTTGAAGCCTATGCAGAGGACATTGAGAAAAGATGTGGACAGTTAAACGTTCAGGCCCCACAATTACTGGAGGCTTTTATCAGAGGCTTACGGCCAGAAATACGGGCAGCAGTTATTCGTGAGCGTCCAGGAGGTATAAATGAAGCTATCCTGATAAGGCAAATGACCCGCAAGAAACGAACAAGAAAGATATAAGTGAACAAGAGTTAAACCTATAGTATTAGGACATCCAAGTAACGAAACTGAAAAACCAAGCGATATTAATCAATCAGCGAAAAGCGATGAAAATGTTCAGTCACAAACCCAATCTTCCCAGAGTAAAGATTGGTATATAGTAGACAGACTTGAACAATGTGTAAATTACCGAGGCAAGCGTTATTACAAAGTAAAATGGCAAGGAGAATCTCAAAGAACTTGGAATTAGAATCAATGATCCCAAATGTGTTAATTCAGGATTTTCATATTCGCAAGACAATGTCGGGACGGACAAAACGAAAGCGTAAAAAGTAAATAAATTGAGTTATCAAGTTGCAACAATTGTCTACGTTTACCCTTTACCAGTTGACTGGACAATTGGATGTTCGGGTGATATATAGCACCTAAAACATTGCTTCTTGCATCATTTTATTTAATAAAGTTGAAAATTGTCTTGTCAGACTTGTTTGTGAGTTTGATACAAATCCTAGCGCTATAGGTTAACATGTATTGTATCATCCAAGATCCTTGCATAAAATGTTGTATATTCTTTATGTTTTAAATAGTTGTATTTTCTAATCATTCATGTATATAGTACACTTAGATATTAGTATGATACTTAACATTGTATTATTATCATTTGAGGTTGTATTTCATTTATAAAGCACACTGGCACAATATTGACATTATGAGTTCTGCACTTATTCATCACTATGTTGTAAATGAATGACACTATATTATAAATGAACTGTGGCTGTATTATTACTTGGCAGGTCAGTGGCCTCTGTAAATAGTCAACAAGTGGATATGCGTCTTTGGGTTCTGACCCAAACAAATCACAGAACTTAAAACTGCAAATGGCATTATATGAACTTTAAATTTTAAAATCGCCTGTTGATTTATAGTATATTACATGCTTATATATATATATTTTAACATGATTTACATACAAAACCGGAGCTTTTGTTTCAGGAAGGGAAGGGTAATTATCACCGAGCCAATTAACAAAATTATATGTATTAATTAACTAACTTAATATGCAGGTGAGATAGGCAAGAGAGAACAAGGGCTTCATAGTTAGTAGGTCAAGTATACCACATGTGCTAATTATGGATGAAGACAATGTTCCATAGTTATGATATTTGTGTACAAGAATCATCTAACATCTGTACTAATTATAATTAGGTCAATGAACCACATTAGTACCAAGTGAGACAATGGCGACCTGGTTTTAAATGAGGTGTTATGGGGTTAATAACTTTAGGACCTTGTGAATATTGTGTTGTGATTGGTCAATAGTTTAGAACTAGTATATCGGTCAGTGACAGGAAGTCAGTATGTTTTTGTATAGCACAGGTAGTTTAACTTGTAATGGTTTTAGAGATAGATGTATGTAGGAAGTAAAGTGAGAAGAGGTTAGTTATGTTTGTGCCACCGATACGACAAGTCGTCTCCTGAACAATAAAACACAAAGGGTTGATCTACCTCTCAACACAGTTCTGTCTGCGTGTATTACTACCAGCTAATTCCCTTACACATAACCCCGCCTGGTTATAATTCTTTGCAAGAATCCATATAGAACATGTGGCAAACTTCTGCCTTTACACAGCATCTGTACCTACTGTACCTGCTATGGGGACTGGAATAGGCCCCCAAGTTTCCTTCTAATAGCAACATACAAATACAAGCTCGCTTCGACAATTCAAGACACCAGTAACCACACGAGGGCTCAGAAACACAAGGCCTTATCTCCATTTTGACCATTTTGAGAAAAAGACTATTGAAGATTTGTAAACACATTTGGGGAGATGGAGATGAGGCCTTGTGATACTGCTATAACTTTAACAAGGAGATTAGGCTGTGTGTTACTGGAAAGAGAATTTCTTGCTGAAAATGTTGATACCAAAATCTCATTTTTATAAAAATTAAAAAGGATGATATGAGGCCTTGTTGTATTACGCATCTTTCTCCACACATTT